>ML661908.1:21772848-21833687 GCA_007570785.1 Antilocapra americana | reverse complement strand
ACACACACACACACACACACACACACACACACACACACACACACACAAACACACACACGTACATGCACCTAACAGCTGACAATCTTACACAAGTCCCTTGACTGCTGGAATCCATGTTTCTACATCTGGAAATAGAAAAGACCATACCAAGACTTTCCTGGCGGTTCAGGGGCTAAGGATCCGCCTGCCAATGCAGGGGGCACAGGTTTGGTCCCTGCTCCAGGAAGACCCCACACGCTGCAGGGCAAGTAAGACTGTGTGCCTCAATTACTGAGCCCGTGCTTCTGAAACAGGAGAAGCCACCCACAGTGAGAAACCCACTCACTGCAACCAGAGAGTAGCCCCCACTTTCCACAACTAGAGAAAGTGCAGGTACAGCAAGGAAGACCCGGCACAGCCAAAAATACAATAAATACATAAAAAAAGATGATACCAGTCATGTGAAAAGGACTCAGATTAGATGAAGGTATGAAAAGGTTTTGTATGAAATGACACTGTGATGCCGATACAAGGTAGCATGACTATTCTCAAGGATCTCAGAATGCTTCCTGCCCCTGGCTCTTTGCTGGACTTCAGGTCAGCCCTGACTGGCAGAAGCTGAGGCCTCTGCTTGATTTGGCAACCAACAGATTACCTAACGGCTGTATTAGTACTGGGTTCACTTAGCGCTTAGCTTTGGCGTCCAGGATGCTAACACGGGTGTTGTCCTTTCTCCTCTTAGTTCCTGCTGCCTTTGCTGGACTGATGTACCTGTTCGTGAGGCAGAAGTACTTTGTTGGCTACCTGGGGGAGAGAACTCAGAGGTAGGCCGCTGGGATGGTGTAAGAACTACTGAGGAAGTGGCACTTTTCCAGCCAGAAGAGTGGCCATTCAACAATATTCCACTGACCGGGCGGGACCACGAGGGGTCGGAGCGGGGAGGGCGACTTCAATCCCTCATCCTTTTTCCTCCTTGAACTTTGCTCATTCTGGAAATACTGCCAGGGCCCTTGACTAGTTTTCCCATTAAAAAAAAAAAAATTCCTCCATGTGGTGCTGGGATGCTTTAAGAGCACACCTTGCAAAACCACAGCCTCTACTCCCACCCTGCCGCGTCTGGGCCTTGAATTACATCCCCCTGTCTGGCTTCCCAAAGCCTGCCATGAGGGAAGCATGCCATTGTTTGCCTAGGGGAAGGAGAACTAAAGGTTGCACCTTGTGATAAGTTCTCTTGAGTAACAGACATTGGGTACCCGCAGAAAGAATGTTGAGAAAGGCAGACACAATCGCAGGTGGCAGACAGAGGCTGTGTAGGCTACAATTGTCATTTCCTTTGACCGGGGCTCGGAAAGCTGGGTTTTAGTGGAGTAAGTGATGATACTTAGAGAAGAAAGGTTCACGTTTCAGTTTGCCGCCAGTTTCGGAGCGATCAGAATCGCTGATGGGTTCCCAGGGTGGGGGAGGTGCTGCGGGGCTGCTGCCCACGTGCTGGCCCCAGTGCCCACCCCTCCCCCATTCCGCTTCTTGTCCCTCTCCACGTCTTGCAATAGCACTCCCCCTCCGCCCCTGTTTTCTGGATCGGGAAGATCTGCTGGAGAAGGGATAGGCTACCCACCCCTGGATTCTTGGGCTTCCCTTGTGGCTCAGCTGGTAAAGAATCTGCCTGCAATGAGGGAGACCTGGGTTCAATCCCTGGGTTGGGAAGATCCCCTGGAGAAGGGAAAGGCCACCCACTCCAGTATTCTGGCCTGGAGAATTCCACGGACAGAGGAGCCTGGTGGGCTGCATTCCACGGGGTCGAGAAGAGTCAGACACTGAGCCACTTCACTTTCACTTTCTGGTGAATAAGGCCATCCAGTTCAGAGAGGCGCCTCCTTCGCTTGATCTTAGCCAAAAGGCCGAGAAGCGATCAGAGAGCCCTCTTCAGAGGCAACAAAGGTAGCGACATCCCTGGAGAAGTTGTCTGGGAAGAGTTAAAGCCCCAGAGAACTACCTCCCTGAGGGCGCTACACCTCGAGTCCTTAGAAACATCCTGCCCAGACCAAGAACACCACTATTTCATCAGGAGGCACTCCTGTTTCATCCTTCACCGCAGATTTATCTTGAACAGGTTCTGAAATAGCTTCACAAATCACTTTCCCTCCTTTCTGTAATGAGCATATGGTGGCCTCATTCATGTGATAAATCGGACTCACTACGATATTTGGCTTTTAACAATTCAGTTTCTCTGAAGCCTCTATTCTCTGGCTAAAAAAAAAAAAAAATAGACTCCTTTACTTTCTTTCCACTTCTTTACCAACATTAGCAGGTAATTCTCTGTATTTATCTTTGAGGCTGCCAGAACAAAGTGCTCCATGCAGACCAGGGTGTTTAAATAACAGAAATGTATTTTCTTATCATTCTGGAGACTGGCAGTCCAAAATCAAGACAATGGCAGGGTTGTTCTTTCCTGAGGCCTCTCTCCTTGGCTTGTACTTGGCCGTCTTCTCCCTGTGTCCTCAAGGGTCTTCCCACTGTGTGTGTCTCTGTCGTAACCCCCTCTGTAAAGCATTTTTTAAATTTTATTATTTATTTTTGGTTGTGCTGAGTCTTTGTTGCTTCACAGGTTTTTCTCTAGTTGCAAGGAGCAGGGGTTGCTCTCTAGTTGTGGTACGTGGGCTTCTCCTTGCGGTGACTTCTCTTATTCTGGAGCTCAGTTCAGCTCTAGGGTGCGTGGGCTTCAGTAGCTGCGGTGCTTGGGCTCAGGAGTTGTGGCTCCTGGGCTCTAGAGCACAGGCTTCAATAGTTGTGACACATGGGGTTAGTTACTCCACAGCATGTGGGATCTTCCCAGACCAGGGATTGAACCCATGTCCCCTGCACTGGCAGGTGGATTTTTTTTTTTACCACGGAGCTACCAGGGAAACCCCGCTAATCTTCTCTTTAAAAAAATTTTTTTTTTGGCTGCGTGGGATCCCAGCTCACCTGACCAGGGAGCAAACCTGCACCCCCTGCATTGAAAGCACCAAGTCTTTTTTTTTCTTTTTAATTTATTTTAATTAGAGGCTAATTACTTTACAATATTGTAGTGGTTTTTGCCATACATTGACATGAATCAGCCATGGGTGTACATGTATACCCCATCCTGACCCTCTCTCCCACCTCCCTCCCCATCCCATCCCTCTGGGTCATCCTGGTGCATCAGCCCTGAGTGCCCTGTCTCATGCATTGAACCTGGACTGGCGATCTATTTCACATATGATAATATACATGTTTCAATACTATTCTCTCAAATCATCCCACCCTTGCCTTCTCCCACAGAGTCTAAAAGTCTATTCTTTACATCTGTACCTCTTTTGCTGTCTTGCATATAGGGTCATGGTTACCATCTTTCTAAATTCCATATATGTGTGTTAATATACTGTATTGGTGTTTTTCTTTCTGACTTACTTCACTCTGTATAATAGGCTCCAGTTTCGTCCACCTCATTAGAACTGATTCAAATGTATTCTTTTTAATGACTGAGTAATATTTCTTTTTTTGTGTTTATTTATTTATTTTTTTTATTGGTTTTGCCATACAATGACATGAAATCACCATGGGTTTACATATGCTCCCCCTCCAGAACCCCCCTCCCTCCTCCCTCCCAATTCCCTCCCCCTGGGAAATCTCGGTGCACCAGCCCCGAGCATCAATCCTGGGCTGGCGATTGATTTCACATATGATAATTAACATGTTTCAATGCCATTCTCCCATATCATCCCACCCTTGCCCTCATCCACAGAGTCCACGAGTCTGTTCAATACGTCTGCATTCCTTTTGCTGTCTCACATGCAGGGTTCTTGCTACCATCTTTCTAAATTCCATATATATGCGTTAGTATACTGTATTGTTGTTTTTCCTTCTGGCTTACTTCACTCTGGATAATAGGCTCCAGTTACGTCCACCTGAGTAGAACTGATTTCAAATGAATTGTTTTTTAATGCTGAGTAATATTTCATTGTGTATATGTACCACAGCTTTCTTATCCATTCATCTGCCAATGGACATCTAGGTTGCTTTCATGTCCTGGCTATTATAAACAGTGCTGCAATGAACATTGGGGTACACGTGTCTCTTTCAATTCTGGTTTCCTTGGTGTGTATGTCCAGCAGTGGGATTGCTGGGTCATATGGCAGTTCTATTTCCAGTTTTTTAAGGAATAACCACACTGTTCTCCATAGTGGCTGTACTAGTTTGCATTCCCACCAACAGTGTAAGAGGGTTCCTTTTTCTCTGCACCCTCTCCAGCATTTATTGTTTGTAGACTTTTTGATAGCAGCCATTCTAACTGGAGTGAGATGTTATCTCCTTGTGGTTTTGATTTGCATTTCTCTGATAATGAGTGATGTTGAGCATCTTTTCATGTGTTTGCTAGCTATCTGTATGTCTTCTTTGGAGAAATGTCTGTTTAGTTCTTTGGCCCATTTTTTGATTGGGTTGCTTACTTTTCTGGAATTGAGCTGTAGGTGTTGCTTGTATATTTTTGAGATTAATTGTCAGTTGCTTCATTTGCTATTATTTTCTCCCATTCTGAAGGCTGTCTTTTCATCTTGCTTATAGTTTCCTTCATTGGAAAGCACGAAGTCTTAACCACTAGCCCACCAGGGAAGTCCCTGACCTCTTTTTATAAGAACACTGACTATAGTGAGTTAGGGTCTACCCAGTGATCTCATTTTACCATTATCACCTCTTTAAAGGCCCTCTTTCTAAATGCAGTCATTCTAAGGTACTGGGGTTTAGGTCTACACCATATGAATGCGGGAGTGGGGTGCATGCACAGTCCAGCTCAGAACGCTCTCTTTTGGGACCATGCTTTTTTTCCCAACAAAGAGCTAGAATGGGTCACTTCATGAGCAGGACTGTGAGCAGGAAACCAAGGAGATTGGAACACACTGGCCAAGGAGCAGGGAGCTGTCAACTGGGGGTGCCTCTCAGATCCTGCTGTGCCCGCGAGTCCCAGGGGGAGCTTGTCCACAGTGTGGGTTCTGACCCAGTGGGCCTGGGCATCTGCATTTCCAACAAGCTCCTGTGCTGCTGATTCATGGAGCACTGTGAGGAGTGAGGAGGTTGATAGCTGTGAAACTATTTTCAGACTCTTCACACAGGAAAACTAGGAGTTGCATCATGAACCTTTGGGGTCCCTTTCAATAAGATAAAATTTCTAACATTGAACCTATGGATACCACATTGTACTCTCTAGATTATAGCAAGCAAGGGCCTGGCAGCCTTAAAGCACCTGTTTAGATGAGTTGGCTGTTCTTGGGGAGCCCTCCTGAGTGCCAAGGAGTCCCCTTGCTGGGGTTTTTACTAACAGCCTTAGCCACTAACAGCCTTGGTGACCCACGGGGCTTCCCCTGGTTCAGGAAGAATCCTCTGGGGGAGCACATGGCACCCCACTCCTATATTCTTGCCTGGTAAGCTACAGCCCATTGGGTTGCAATTAGAGTACAACATGACTGAGAGAGTAACACTTTGACTTTTCACTTGGTGACCCACTTGGCTGAACTCTCAAAACACGCCAGTGCTGCAGGAATGGACTATCCAGAGCCATCACAGAAGGATGCTACAGACGGGGGGAACCTGTGCTGAGTACAGCTGTGTGGTCACACGTCACTGGAGAGATGCCTCCTGACCCCAATGGGTGCTCTGTGCAAGCAGTGTAGGATTTAGAGCCTGTGAGAGAAGGAGACGAAATCATCCAATACTAAAAGGTCTCCCTTCCTTGATTTGCTTCATATGTAAGGGCCTGCCTTCCAGCCCTGGAGGTCAGCTCTCATTAGTGGGAACTTGAGTTATTCCCAGGCAGCCTCAGGAGACTAGATTGAGCCCTTGGATGCGAGAGCATCTCTTAGAATCCTCCAAGCTTCTTGGTTCATTTACGCCATCCCTTCTAACATAGAGGCACTGAAAATCCTGCGTTACACACAGCTACCAGCATGGCTCTTACAGGTGCTCCTGAGAGGGTCTTCATGAATCCATGGGTTCCTAATCCCCATTCAGAACACCGGCTACCAGCAGAAGCCGCCACCTTCATGCCATCTGGGAGCTGGCATTCCCATGGCACAAAGAAGCCAAAGAGCAAAGCCCTGATAGTGATGGGTTTAAGGCTCTTTTTGCTTGGTGCTGAACTAGATTCAATGATTAATACTAGCTAAGACACGTCCATCCTTCATATGAAGTAAATGGAGCATTCTTGAGTAAAAGGAGATATCCTTTAAACCCCATGTATTTCAAAGCGATAATATTTTTTGTTAAATTGGTGTCACTTGTACTCTTCTCCAGTTTTCTCTCTCCTTCCTTTCCAGCACACCTGGTTACATATTTGGGAAACGCATTATCCTGTTCCTATTCGTCATGGCCCTCGCTGGGATACTCAACTATTTCCTCATCGCCCTTTTCGGAAGTGACTTTGAAAACTACATCAAGACCGTCACCACCACCATCTCCCCTCTCCTTCTCATCCCTTGACTCTCTGAAGAATTCTGAGTGGGTGTGCTCAGCTAATCGATACCTAGAATGCATCATAACTCAACCCTTTGAAAGAGGCTGTAAATCTAATGACCTGCTGGGCTTTGCAGCTTGAGTGAACCTTGCTTTTCCTGGAAGAGGAAATTTTCACATCAGCCCCACCCTCTGAACAAGGCCGTGGCCCCACATTTGCAAATTCAGATCCCTTCTGTGTGTTTCGTGACTTATCCTGCTTTCTGAAGACGTTTTGTGACCCAGTTTATGTTTTCCTAAAATAAAATGCAGACATATGTTTGAGGCTGGTGGTTGAGTTTTGGGTGGGTATATTGCTACAGTTGGATAACTAGGCTGTTTTTCTCAACCTTAATGATGATAATAAAAAATATGCTATCTACACACACACACACACACACACACACACACACACACATACTCCTGGAAGGTCAGCAATCGTCAACTGTGAGTATCTCTGGGTGAAGAGATTTGGGATATGTTTTTTACTCTCTTATTTATATTTTTTGCATATTATTTGGAAAATTTTAAGGAGCAAATAAATACCGCTAAACAAAGTAACAGGACACAACTAAAGACTGCCTTTTCCAAGATGCCTTCCCTAACTCCAGATTGGTCTAATGTTGCCCCTGACCCTCCAAAGCACCCTGTGCACGTCTCAACTGCAGCAAATTCATATCCTGATGTCAAGCTGTTTCTTAGTGTGTACCATTGGTCCCCACTAAATCATCAGCTCTTGAATACTGTGCTGTGCTCAGTCTTTGTGGCCCCACAGACGGCAGCACGCCAGCCTTCACTGCTCTTCACTATCTCCTGAGGTTTGCTCAAACTCATGTCCTTTGAGTCGGTGATGCCATCCAACCATCTCTTCCTCTGTCGTCCCATTCTCTTCCTTCCCTCATTTTTTCCCAGTGTCAGGGTCTTTTCCAATGAGTCTGCTCTTTGTATCAGATGGCTACAGACTTGGAGCTTCAGCTTCAGCATCAGTCCTTCCATGAGGGGCCCCTTTCTGAATAGGAGGCAGTGTGGCAGAGTGACCAGACTCTTCAGAGTTCCAGCCCTGGGCTGGACCCCTGCCCCCACATCCTCAGTCCTGAGCCTCAACTTTTGCATGTGCTAAATTGGGGTAATAACAGTGCTGGACTTAGGGGGTGCTGTGAGGAATAATGAGATAAAGCAATTGATTATGTTTAGCACATAGTAAGTGCTGAATACTATGATCTATTATTGTTATGCTTATTATTGGGATCTTATTGCATTCATTTTCTGTTGTGGCATAATGAAACCCCCCACACTTTATGGCTTAAAATCACATACATTTCATTGCAGCACTAATTACAATAGCCAAGACATGGAAACAACATAGATGTCCATTGACAGTGAATGGTTAAAGACGGTGTGGTACATATATACAATGGAATACTATTCAGCCATAAAAGGGACAAATTTGAGTCAGTTCTAGTGAGATGGATGAACCTAGAGCCTGTTATACAGAGTGAAGTAAGTCAGAAAGAGAAGGAAAGGGCAACCTACTTCAGTATTCTTCCCTGGAGAATTCCATGGACAAAGGAGCCTGGTGGACTATAGTCTGTGGGGTCTCAGTGTTGGACAGGACTGAGCAACTAACACTTTCACTTTCACAAATCGAAACAATAATCTTGCAGATGCTGCTGCCACTAAGTTGCTTCAGTCGTGTCCTACTCTTTGTGACCCCATGGACTGAAGCCCACCAGGCTCCTCTGTCCATGGGATTCTCCAGTCAAGAATACTGGAGTGCGTTGCCATGCCATCCTCCAGGGACTCTTCCCAGTTCAGGGATCAAACCTTCATCTCTTGTGCTTCCTGCATCGGCAGCAGATTCTCTACCACTGTGTCACCTGGGAAGCCCAATATTGTGGATAAGTTGTATTAAATAAAATGTATTAGTAAAATTAATTTCACCTATTTCTTTCTACTTTCCTTAATATAATAACTAGAAAAATTTTAATTACATGTGCAACTTGCATTCTATTTCTATTGGACAGCACTGATCCAAAGGTTCTGTGGGTGCCAGCAAAATCCCCCAACTGAAAAAAACTCCTGGACCTCACCCCAAGCACGTGTCTCTGGGTAATGATTCCTGAAGAGGATACTGAAAAATACACTGCTAAAATTGTCACAAAAAGCAAACGGATCCTGCCTAAATCTGGGAAAGAGTTCTTTGAAGCTTGTTACCATACGATCATCAGAGTGTTTCATTAAGTATTTCTGATCACAGATGTGGCGCATGATTAAAATATCATTTTTCCGGTCACCCTAGAGGCGAGGGTTATCTGAATATGGAGAGCGAAACAGCTTGTGGAACTGTTGTATAAATGAAATTACTAGAAAGCAGTGCACTCGATTGCATATTGGCTTGGGGGCTTATTCTTATTAAAATGTTTAGATAGCAGTTTCTGTTCATTTCTGCAGAATTGCTCTCCAAATTAAAAACTTGGCTTGGCACACCAATAGACCAGAGTCCCAGGAGAGGTTTATCCTCCTTTTTCCTTTATCCTGGCCTAAACGTTTCAATGCTGGACTGGTAGGTAGTGCAGATTGACTGTATGAAGCAAATGTATTAAAATTTACCGCAGCCCCTCAAATTTGCACATTCCCGCTTGCCTAAAAGAAGTCAGCACAAGCTTCAAAGACATCAGAAAGTTCTATCTATAGAAAAGTAACAACTCTGTCTCTGTTTGGATAATTTTTGAAAACAATTTTTAATGGAAATTGGCCTTAATGGTTGAAGAAGTTTGCTGCAAAGAATGTGCTTACTATTAATAGACTGGAAACCATAAACATAATGAAAAGAAGCATAAGCCTTCTCAGAATTCCTACCAATAACCACTCAGCCAGTCAACAAGAGGGCAAAAGAATGAAGATTTGGTGTGTGATTAATTGATTCTGTATCTATATGTCCTGGTTCTCATTGTCAATGCCATGGCCACCTGGATGTGGCCACAGCACCAACTAGAAAGGTCGATTCTCACCTGGAGCCAGGAGACCACGCCCACAGGGCACATAGCCTCCCTCCCCCACCCCAATTATACATTCATTGATGCACCCAGCCAGTGACAGATGAAAGGAGTGCTGCTGGCAAGACTGATGCCATGAGGCTGGAGATGCTTGTTATTTACAGCCTCTGAAAAAGGCGGGGGGGAGGGTTGGGGGGAAGTGTGTGTGTGTGTGCGAGTATGTGTGTGTGCATGCGTGCATGCCCAATAAAAGGAAGGAAACCACAATAGCGTTCTGTGACTCAGCTGACACATCCTTTCCGTCACCCTTTCAATCACCTGGTTAATGGGGACCACAGAGAGCAGAGTTAATGAGTGACCCTCGTCTCATGTTAACCCTCTGTTTCAAAGCCTTCCCTCTCATGAGTTCCCTACCTTCATTCTTCCCACATGTTGGGGCTGTTACTGAGACAGGAAGTGGGTCTCCAGAGAGCAGAGAGTTACTTTTCTGGAATGTTCCATGTTTCCTCAGTGAGGGATTCTCAACATGCGTGTTATCATGAAACAAGTCAAATAAATCTCTGAGTACAGGGCCTGACTTTGATAAAATGCTAAAAACAAGCAAATAAAGACACACACAAGCCATTCTTTGTTACTCTTATCACTCTGTTTATTGTTCTGTTGGAAGCATTTGAAAGCATGGCACAGAAAAACTCCTACCGTTGAGAGATGTCAGTGTTTGGTTCATTCAGACCTGAAATAGGAGAAAGGAGGAAAGAAATGCCATCCAAAGACAGGAGAGAAAGAAAAGAGAAGAAAGAAAAAAAAATCAATATAAAACAAAAATGTTAAGAGACACTTTAAAGCATTTGAGGAATACAGAAGACATTGCTGAGAGCCATTTGTGCTTAGAGCTTCATGCAACACCCAGCAAATAGATACTGGTGTAACAGAGACTCTTAGTCTCAAAGAGCCTACCTTTTATTTGGGGGAACAGAATTGTTTATGAAAAGGTGGTCCATAGTTTAAACTATAGTGGGTAGGATCAAAGAGGAGGTGGTAACTGCCATCCCAAATAGTCAGGGTAGGGCAGAAGGAACCCAGGAGGACTGACTGTGGGTTTGTTGGGGTGAATGGTGCTCTGCTCTGTGGTGAGCTAGAGGATGCACAAACCATCAGCTTACCTGGGCACATCTTACCAGACTCTGGAGACTGGACTCATCTAGTTTTACAGAGTAGCTATGATCTAAGATGTTTATATATTAAGACAAAAACGGATGGATATATTATGTGTTAGGAACGCAAACTTTTGTATGAGTTCTTAACAGAAGATACACACCTGGAAAGCAACATCTCCTTCTTTGTGCTTCAGTCACCCTCCTCTGTAGTTTAAGGAGTCTTTAGTGGAGATGTTTGAGAGACACTGGTCTGTGAACACAGGGAATCAGCAGAGATAATGAGTAAACCATTGTGACCAGAGAGAAAGATTTCCTGAAAGGAAGGTCCATGGGTTAGGTTGTGGAGACTCAGTTGCCAGAAGGTCTGTGGGATTTGAATGATCTCAGAGAGTTGTTGACAGAGAAGGCAATGGCACCCCACTCCAGTACTCATGGCCTGGAAAATCCCATGGACCGAGGAGCCTGGTGGGCTGCAGTCCCTGGGGTCGCTAAGAGTTGGACATGACTGAGGGACTTCCCTTTCACTTTTCACTTTCATGCATTGGAGAAGGCAATGGCAACCCACTCCAGTGTTCTTGCCTGGAGAATCCCAGGGACAGGGGAGCCTGGTGGGCTGCCGTCTATGGGGTCGCGCAGAGTCGGACACGACTGACGTGACTTAGCAGCAGCAGCAGCAGAGAGTTGTGGAAAGTGGGGTGGTTTTTTTTTTTTTTTTTTTGAGAGAGAGGGAATGATGACTTGTGCAGAGTTTTAATAGAATAATCTGGCTGCTTTGTAGAAGATAACTTGAAAAAAGAACCAGCCAGACACAGGAGGAGAAACAAGCTGGAAATAATCAGTAGGTAAAGATGTCGATGGGCTTCCCAGGTGTGATAGTGGTAAATGAACCTGCCTGCCAGTGAAGGTAGACATAAGAGACTCAGATTTGATCCCTGGGTTGAGAAGATCCCCTGGAGGAGGGCACGGCAATCCACTCTAGTATTCTTGCCTGGAGAATCCCATGGACAGAGGAGCCTGGTGGGCTGCAGTCCATAGGGTCATACAGAGTCAGACAAGACTAAAGCTACTTAGCATGCACACACACAAGGGTATCAATGGTCTAAATGTAAGATGGCACCTGGACTAAGATGGAGGCTGAGGTGCTGGAAGATGTAATATCATGAATAAAAAATGGGAAGCATGGATAGTGGAATGAGAGCAGGGAATGGAGAGGCAGAATAAAGAGCTGCTGGTTTTGAGCTTGGATGAAAGAAGACACACAGTTCAGTTAGGTCCCTGTCATTCCCCCACCACATTCCAGGTCTGAGTCTAGGTGCCAGGCATCAGCAGTGACTAAGAGACAAGACCCCTGAACTCAAGGGATGTTCATCCCAATGGGAACCTTAAAGACTTGAAGGGGTAGAGGTAGAAGAAGCATCAGAGTAAAGTATAGGTGTTACTTGCTCAGTCGTGTCTGACTCTTTGTGACCCTATGGACTGTAACCCACCAGGCTCCTCTGTCCATGGGATTCTTCAGGCAAGAACACTGAAGTGGGTAGCCATTCCCTTCTCCAAGGGATCTTCCTGACCCAGGGATCGAATCCAGGTCTTCCACATTGCAGGCAGATTCTTTACCATCTGAGCCACCAGGGAAGCCTGGAGTATAACAGGTCACAAAAGCCCAAGAGGGGGCAGTTTCAACTTACAGTTGTGTGTAAAATTGTCATGAGAAATAAACACCAGAAGACACTGGAAATCCACTTATAATAAGGAGAAACGAGAATCCCTAAATACCTAATCATCGCCTTGACGACATCTATATTACTCTCTCACTGTGAGCCAGGTACTGTGCATGCTTCCTCTGTAGGCCTAATCTTATTTAATCCTTTAATGACCCACAGGTGAGAACTTCTGCCCAAGGATAAAGGACTAGAAAGTAGCACATCTGGGAGTCAAATTTGTCTATCTTATCTTAAAGCTATTGTGGGAAATTCCCTGGTGGTCCAGTGGTTAGGACTTTGGACTTTCATTACCAGGCTCCCCGGTTCAACCTTGTTGGGGAACTAAGATCCCACAGGTCTTAGAGTGGGGTCAAAAAATAAACAAAAACTATTGTGAACTGACTTTATCCAATAGGGCTGAGCACGACTTCAGTAATTTGTGTTTCTGACGTTACTGAGATATTTAAGGTGGGTGAGAGTTAGCTATATCATCAGACCTCATTATCATGTTATTAAGAAAACAATTATCAGGCCAAATCTGGACATAATTACAGACTTTTATTAAAGTTCTGTTGGAAGCATTTGAAAGCACTTGAAAACATAGTGCTTCCCTGTCCTCCACTATCTCCCAGAGTTTGCTCAAGTTCCTGTCCATTGAGTTGGCATTAGGCAAGCAGAAATTTAAACAAATGGCAGCTCACAGGACTGTCTTTGGCCTCAAGGCCATCGCTATGGACTTGACTCCTGGTCGTACTAGACACTACAGCATGGATCGGGAGCTCCTATACAGGTTTTTACCCAGTCTTTCAATCTGGAATACCTTTACTTCTACCATGGAGTCTATTCTGACATTCATCATGTAAACTAACAAGTCTCTCATTTTTGCCACTAAAAAATCATTTCTGACATTCACTATCTTAATTCACAAAGCCTCAGGTGACACTGGAGATGTGAAGAACTGATGGCTTTCTGATATGTTTCCAGCTGACCACCCGCTGAGGCTTAATTTTCTATTAGAGCAACTTAATGCTCTGAGAGTTAAGGCTTCAACTCATCCAAACTCCTTTCCTTTCTCAGTGTCAAGCTCTTTTCAAGTAACTTATGGACATTGTAAAATAAACTCATGCTTTTAACTGCTGCTCCATAAAACCAGCCATTTAGATTTTTAAAAATTGATAGAGATAAACTATAAAGTACCTGTATTTTTTTTTTTTTTTTTGACAAGGGAATCTTAAACTCATAGCCCAGGCAAGAAACTAACAGCTAACGATGACCAGCTTTGTTATGGGCAAGACATTGCACTGAGAGCTTCATACTGTTGTTGTTGTTTAGTTTCTAAGTCGTGTTTGACTCTTGTGACCCCATGGACTGTAGCTCGCCAGGCTCCTCTGTTCGTGGGATTCTCCAGACAAGAACACTGGAGTGGGCTGCCATGTGCTCCTCCAGGGGATCTTCCTGTCCCAGGGACTGGACCCGCGTCTGTCTCCTGCATTGGCAGGTGGGTTCTTTACCACTGAGCCAATGAGGAAGCCCAGAGGGGTTCAGATACATCTGCTCATTTAATCTTCAAAATCAATAGATGAGTGAGGTGTCATTAACCTACACCACTTTACAAAGGAGATGAGTCTTAGAAAGATGTGATCCTGATCTCAGAGCTCAGAGCTGGTATATGTGTTTTCATGGTCTAGATCTCCAGGGTGGGAAAGCTTGAAAACCCTGAAATTATGCTCAAAATGTGCATGTGTGGACATCTGTGTTGTTCACGTTGTTTTGGGTATGGCTTCCCAGGTGGCTGAGGGGTTAAGAATCCACCTACCAATGCAGAAGGTGCAGGAGACACAGCTTTGATCCCTGGGACGGCAACCCACTCCAGTATTCTTGCCTGGAGAAGCCCATGGACAGAGGAGCCTGGAGGGATACAGTCCATGGGGTCTAAGAGAGTTAGACATGACTGAGCACACACACTGATGGGGGTTAACAGGGGCTTGGTAAGGGTCTATAGCTTTGAAGGGGGTCTCCAAGGCTTTCACCACTGGGTCTGAATCGGTTCAGCCAGGATCCCAATGCCGTGTCTGACAGCTGCCCATTGTAAGTCATCTTCCTAATGGAGGTGAGAAAAATCACATTCTTAAGAAGTGAATTGATTCTTTGTATTTCCCAATGTAGGACCTTACTTAAAGAATGGGATGGCTCCTCACAGGTGAAAAATAAAAACCCAGATCTTTTTCTTAATGTTTGTTAAGAAAATAGACTTAATCAAATCAAATCAATCTTAAATTATAGATTGATAATGACCTTGCAATCCTTCCAGACCTGATAGAGATTTCTAACTTTATATGGTTCCTGACTATTTGAAAAAATAACCTATTCCCATATTTATTTATAACAAAGCAAAATGATCATGCTTGCCTTCCTTTGGTGAGGTATTGACAGAATAGATAATTGAGATATCTTACTGTCACTTAAGGGCTTTCCTGGCTGCTCAGATGGCAAAGAATTCACCTGCAATGCAGGAGACCTGGGTTTGATCCCCGAGTCAGGAAGATCCCCTAGAGAAGGAAATGGCAACCCACTTCAGTAGTCTTGCCTGGAGAATCCCATGAACAGAGGAGCCTGGCAGGCTACAGTCCATGGGGTCAGAAAGTGTCAGATAAGACTAAGCAACTAAGCACACACTGTCACTAAAGAGCAAACTGACTTGAAAAAGAAGACAATTAGAAATAGAGGAAGTAAACTTTTTGAAAAAGTACTTTATCTTTCTATCTTCCTTCTGAGGTCTCTTGAGTCTTCCTGGAATAGTATTTCAGGAATTAGTACAAAAAGAAAATATATGGTTTCTTTGATCTCTTCTCAAGTTACATACATTTATCTTAAAAATTGCCCAAGATTTTTTATTGAAAAAGGTGTATAAATTTTGCAACAACTTGAAGTATATTGCCCAGCAATTCACCACTTTACCACCTGGCTTATACTCTAGAAAAAGTAAATGCCTGACTGTCCTTTGAGGCTCATCCACCCCTTATACCAAGAATTCCTGTGAATACTGGAGGTTTGCTCCTTATAATACGAGGATTTGGTTATATTAATGCAGAAATTCATGAATTTCCTACTCTAATGCTGGGGTGTGCAGAATTGAAAACTATTTCAGGTTAGTAGATCAGACCTGAGAGAGAAATTGGTGTGGAAATCGATTTTTCCAAAGCCTCCACATTTCAAATGCAAAACCGCTTTTATCTGGTTACTTCTGGGGAAATAACAGCTGGGAGGTAATGAATGGGAAGAGACATGGAGATACCTAGGCTGCATGTCGGCGCTAATTCCCCTGCCACCACCAGCCCTAGGGGATGCTGGTCCTGAGTCTGAGCTCCTGGGAGAAGTCTCCTCCTACAGTCAGCCTGTGGCCAGTGGGCATCAGGGTCACTTGCTCAGAGGTTTTCATGGTTTTTGCTGCTTCATGCACATCCTCTTGATCCCCAACTTCCTTGGGACCCTCAGTCCCTACACATATGTGACACCCAGCAAAAAGGGAGACATTTCAGGCTGGAAACAGTAAGAGGGCCTTTCAAAATGAATGGCTTCCTCCTTCCTCCAACACTTAGAGCATCTCCATTCCCCACTATGTCTTCTCTAAGTATTTCATTTCTGTTTATACCGAAGCTCCCCAACTGGACTGTAAATTCCATGAGACAGATGCCTTTATCTCGTCTTTCCCATGTATTATTTCAGCCACAAGCTGTGAATACAGCAGACACCCACTGAGTACTGATAGATTAATTCCTTCCTTTGATGTGGCAGGAGCTTTTGTGCATGTTGTATTTTCCTTAGCAGATGGAAAGCTTCATGAGGACAGGAAGTATGTATGAATCATCTTTGCATCTTGTGCAATATCCGATTTAATTATCTATCAGAATAAGTGGAGAGACTGCAATAGATAAGGGAGTGATGAGTGGACCGAGTTGAGGGAGACTGCACCAGATCAATTTCTAACTTTGGGAAATGGGGGAAGGGGTGGTTTTTAGTTTTTATTCCTGGCGAGGGAGTATTTATTTCCCTGATGTGGTTTGATCATGCTCTCTCGGAACACTTTCTTCATTTGACTTTGTTCTCGCTTCATCCTGTCCCTCCCCAGCCTCTGAAGGACTGGAGGTTAGCTACTCTCAAGAAGGAGAGCTCAGTCTGGGGAAGAATCTCCTGGATGGACTCTTACATCTACGCCGAATTCCTTGGTGTGCTTATTTACATTTGTCATTTTCTAAAAAAAAAAAAAAAAAAAAAAAATTTCTTACCAAAAAAGACCCCTTCTTTAAAAAATAGAAAAACTCAATTTAAATCTCCAATTTCCACCATCTCCACTTAACATGTCCACAGCAAAACTCCTAATGTTCCCAACCCTCATATCACCTCCCCCTACCCCACCCCACTCCCATGGTCATCACCTCAGTAAATGGCAACTCAATACTTAACTTCTCAGGACAAAGCCTTGGGATCACTTCCCACTCCTCTTTCTCTCATTCTGCACATCCTCTCCTTAGAAAATCCTGTTGGTTTTTACCTTCAAAAGAGAGAAAAACTGGGCCATTTTGTCCCCTCTGCCACCTCCACTCTGTTCGAAGTGTCCACTGTTACCTCATTGTAAACTCCTGAAGGCGCAGACCTGGTCTGTTTTGTTCATCACTGGATCTTCAGTTCCTGAAACTTTGTCCGGCACATAGTAGGTGCTTAGTCACTGTTTAATGAGTAAATCTCTTCCCTGGATGTTTGCAGTAATCCCTTAACTCTGGACTTCTCAACCTTGGCACGACTGACGCTCGGAGCTGGATAACTCTCTGTTGGGGGGGCTTCGTGTGCAGTGCGGGAGGTTTGGCAGTGTCCCTGACCAGTCCTCATCCGGCGGCCAGTGGTCCAGTCCCCTCCTCCCCAACTTGAAGACCGGAACCTGTGTCCAGATGCTGTCAGGTGTCCACTAGGGGGCAGAACTACCGCCCTGGCCGGTCTCGTGCCCTGCAGTCCCTGAGCAGCCAGAGTGACTCTCGAAAACTGTCAGTCAAACCATGGCTTCCTGTTGACCCAGAGTGAAATCCCAACACCTCGCTGCAAGTCCTCTCCCTTCCCTGAGCCTGGCCCTGCCCACTGCTGCCCTGTCTCAGACTCAGTCCTGCTGGTCTTCTGGACACACCAGGCCTTTTCCTGCTTCAAGACCCTCACCTCTTGCCATCCCACAGCCTGAACACCCTGCTCTTGGGCCCCCTCTGGAGCCTGTGGAGCTTCTGCTCTATCCTCAGCTCCTACCCCTCCCTTTCTCTGTGCCTCTGCTGTTCTGACTGCCTCTTCATAGACAGATGTGCCCAGAATGGTGCCTGAAGGTGGTTAGGTGTTGGGTGAATGGCCAGTGGATGGGTGGGTGGACATGGGAGACAGTGGTTCTATCAGGGGTCCTCTTCCACCTTCTGTCTTTGGCTCACTCCTAAGTCTTGCAAAGTCACTCCCTGGTTCTATTTCCTCCTGACTCTGAAATATGACCAGAACTTAACAAGTGGAATCAAAGAAAGAACACAGACAACTGAAAGCCTCACGGGGAATACCTTCCAGAAATCGGGTCCCTTTGTGTCCCCCTGTACCATGTGTGTGCTCAGTCGTGTCCGACTTTTTGTGATCCTATGGACTGTAGCCCATGGGATTCCCTAGGCAAGAATAATGGAGCAGGTTTCCATTTCCTTCTCCAGGGGATCATCCCAACCCAAGGATCGAACCCGTGTCTCTTACGTCTCCTCCGTTGGCAGGCAGGTTCTTTACCACTAGTACCACCTGGGTTTTGTGTCCCAGGATTTGGGTTTGTTTGGAGTCATCAGCACAGCTTAGTGAATGTGGAGGTGATGGCCTGGGTCTATCCAGTCATCCTCTGACACCGTCTGTGCTCATGGGCAAGGACATCTTCTATCTGTGCCCCAGGCCTAACCTCCGACATGGGATGATGACAGGACAGAATTCCCAGGGCTGATGTGAGGATTAAGAGACTGAATCACACATGTCAAGTGCTTAGCCAGGTAGTGAGCCCTGGATAAATACTTGTTCCAAGTCTGTGTATATGAGGATTTGGTGCCTGGTGATAAGGCAAGCTTCCAAAAGTTTCTGCAAAACCTTTGTTCAGTCAGTCTACAGGTATTGACAGCCTGCCATGTGCCGTGTTGTTCCAGGTGCTGGGGAAATGGGTTAAATAGGACAAACAGAGTCCCTGTCTTCTTGGAGTTTACATCCTGTTTTGAGGATATAGCCAACAAGCAAATAAACAAAAAAAGATCAGATGGTAGTAAGCACTATGATAAAAATAAAACAGGATGATGGGGGAGAATGACTACCTGTATATGTATGGCTGAGTCCCTTCGCTCCTCACCTGAAATGACTACAACACTGTTAATCGGCCAATACAAAGTAAAGTTTAAAGTTTGGGGAAAAAAAGCAGAGTGATAACATGGTGAGGGATGAAGGAAGAGAGTTGGTTTAGGTTTCATGATCTGGACAAGTAACTTCGAAAGGCAGTTTTTGTGCTGTTTTCTGTATGATAGCAAGGGAGCAGCCAGGCAAACACCAGGGGATCAGGATTTTCCAAACACAGTAGCCAGCTCATGGGGAGCCCTAAGCAGGGGTGGAGCTTCATGTGTTTGAGGAGCAGAAAGAAGGCCAGGGTCAGTGGGATAGGTGGAATGAGGGTGATGGGGCGACTGGGAGGGAATGAGGTCAGAGAGACGGAGTCGGGGGGCACCGGAGACCACAGTAGAGGGATTGGCTATTTTGTTCAAGGGCTGGGGACTCACTGGAAGGTTTAAAGCAAGGGGATGGCATTTTCCAAAGGCTGCTCTGGCTGCTGGGTGGGGAACAGACCGCAGAGGGGCACACGTGAAAATCGGGGCTCCCATGGGGCACCGTGACAAGGAAAGCATGTGAGCAGTGGGTGCAGTGAGGGTCCTGTCTGTGAGATGCTCACAGGCTCTCAGTCCTGTCGTGGACAGGAGGCATCAGTGCCCAGTGAGTCTGTGGTACATGTACCTGACTTGTCCTCTCGACTCCAAGGGAGCCGGACTTAGCCCTTCCCGCCTCTTGCCTTTTTTCTCCCCAAGAAGAGTTTTTAAAATTTATTTCCTTTTAATTGGAGGATAATTGCTTTACAATACTGTGTTGGTTTCTGCCATACATCTGCCACGAATCAGCCACAGGTATTCACATTTCCTGCCCCTCTTGAACCGCCCTCATACCTCCAAGAAGATTTCCGTGTAAAATTATGTGATCACTATCCGGGAAAAGGATGAAGCCAGATTCCCTTTACTTCTAGGACTTCTCCCCATGGCTCCCAATAATAATAAGAAAATAAACTAAAATAGTGTGAACCTAAAGGGAGAAAAAGAGTGTCTTTACATTCGCTGACCAAGAATTCTGTGCTGACAATGGATTTGTGTATTAAATAGCACGTTTTTGACAGTGACAATAATTACAAGTAGAAAATGTTTGTTTTAAGAATCTTGAAAAAATACACAGAGACTTCTTCCAAAGGTTAAAAGCAGAAAGGCTGCTTGTTATCCCCATTTTATAAATTCTATTCTGAATGAGACTGTATGTTTCTCATTTAATAAACAGTCACTGGGTTGGAAGGATTTCTTCTCTGGATCTAGTAGGGGTGGTGGTTTGGTTGCTAAGTCATGTCCAGCTCTTGTGAGGCCATAGACTGTAGCCCACCAGGCTCCTCTGTCCATGGGATTTCCCTCTATTAGACTAAAGGCCAAAGGGGCTTTTTAGTTTTGTTTTGGTTTGTATGGGCTTCCCTGATGGCTCAGATGGTAAAGAATCTGCCTGAAATACAGGAGACCTGGGTTTGATCCCAGGGTTGGGAAGGTCCCTTGGAAAAGGGAACAGCTATCCACTCCAGTGTTCTTGCCTGGAAAATCCCATGGACAGAGGAGCCTGGCAGGCTACAGTCCATGGGGTCACAAAGAGTCAGACATGACTGAGTGACTTTCACTTTCATATGAGGTTTTTTTTTCTTCTGTTCTAATTTACACCACTATTTATAGACGAGTCATTTTCCATACTTAGAATACTTTCCAAAATTCAAGGAAGAGGTCCAGTGGAGTTGCTAGAGGTCTTCTGCTTCCTGGCTCTTGAGACAAAGTGAATTGCTGCTGATCTCTGAAGCAGTGGTCTTTGATCAGCTCACGTCAGAGGTCTCCCCCATTTTTCCCTATAACATCACTTACTGGGCAGCCAGGATGAGGATTGTCAGGTCAAATACAAAACATCAAATGCAAAAGTTCAATTTGAATTTAAGATTTTAAAAAGTGAATAGTATTTTAGTATAAGTATGTCCCCAACATCACAAGGGCAGATAGTAGTCATTTATTTGAAATTAAAATTGAACTGGGCACCCAGTCTGTGCTCTTATTTGATTAAGTGCCATCTTGAGCCATGGTTGAGGGTGGGTGGGAAGCATTCCCAGCAGTGGCAGGCACTCATGTCACATATCTGCTGCCTCCTTGAGCCTGTCCATCTCTGCTTACCAACTCTTCTCTACCCAGCTGGTCTTGCTAACACATAGCAAGAGGCTGTTGTCACTGGAGTGAGCAACTCTCTCTCTATCATCTTTCTCATGTCTCAGACTCCCATGTCTATATTTAGGGCATTCCCTCCTTCTCTTCCCTGTAGTAGAAGCCATTATCCATCTATCCATCCACTCATCTATCTATCCATTCATCTGTTTATCCATCCATCCATCCATCCATCCATCCATCCATTCATTCATCTATCTATCCACCCACCCATCCATCCGTTCATCAATCTATCCATCCATCCATCTATCCAACCATTCAATAAGTATTTACAGAACATCTTTTAAGTACCAGGCATCATACAGCAAAGCTGTAATCTCTCTGGGGACACATTGTGTGAACAATTAATGGTCTGTCTTGGAGCTAACTTCTTGGATGCAGCTGTTGTGAAGAACAGAGCAGCTCTGATCCCAGCATCTCTGGACCTTTCCAAGTGAGTCTGCATACCTCAGATGCTACCAGTTGCCCTGGCACTAGTCCTGTGAAATGGAATACAGAGAACCTGAAAGCACCCTATCCCATCATATCAGTCAGGGAAGGCAGGTTGTATCAAACAGACCTCAACATGGGTAGTCACATGAGAAGTTTCCTTCTTGTTCAGGTAATACTCTTGGGCAGGGGCAGAGGTTGGTGGGCAACCCAATTCAGCAGAGTTATTCAGGGGCTTGGCTTGGCAGAGTTCTGCCCTCTTTACCAGGTCAGTGGTCACTTCCAAGCTTGCCCAGAGTCATCATCACTCCAGCCAGCTAGGAGAGCATGGTGGCATGCAGGGGAAACTTTGAAGACCCACTATGGTAGAGGCTCACATCACTTCCACTCAGGTCCCTTAGCTACCAGCCACATGGCCACGCCTAGTTGCAGGGGATGCTGGGCAGTGTGTGCCCAGGAAGACGATTAGAACATGGATTTGGTTAACTTCTCTGAACCTCGGCTTCCTCATCTATGAAATATTCCACTGATGTTCCTCAAAGTTGGTTGGTAAAATCTCTGCTGGGACCCGCTGTTGGCAGGTCTGACAACAGTCCCTGGTATCCCTTCCTTGACGTCAGACCTCCCTACACCCCGCCAAAGCCACTCTGTGGGTGAAGGAGAACTAACTGAGCCCTGTTCTGTTTCCCCATCCTGCCTGCTTCTTGGATCTGCCCTTTTCAGCCTGCTGCTGAGACTGAAGACCCTTCGTCTGACAGGGTGTGCTCCAGCAGTGCACGGACTCGCTGGTGTCTTGGGAATGTTGAGTGCCTTTCTCTATAGAAGCAGCTGTAGGTGGGGTGGTTAGGTGCCCACCAAAGCCCAGCCCCCATCTTCTGGCCTAAGGGATGGGCTGCAGGGAGGCACTGGCACCTGGGCAGTTCCCATGGCAGCATCTCAGAAGGCTCAGCAGCAGGGAGTGAGGGTAGAGTACAGAAATCCCCCCACTTCCACCGCCAAAGCTTGATGAGTGGCTGGTTCCCATGGCAACTTTGAGGTGGCCTTCACAACAGCCAGGAACTGTGGCCCTGGTGAGAAGCTGACAGTGAGTAAGCCCGGAGCCGCCTGTGGCCGCAACGTGGAGCAGGGCGCCTTTCAAGCCAGGCTGTTCCCATTACCAGCAGGCCCTGAATAGCTCTGTTTCTATCTCATTGAAAGAGACATTGACTGAGCATCTGTACGCCAGACACTGTTGTGGGAGCTCAGAACCAAGAAGAAGACGGTCACTGGCCCTGGCTTGGCGGGACTCCCGGCCTGGAGGGGTCGTTAGACAAACCTCCATGCAGAGGAGCAGTGCCCATGTGACCCAGGCAGGAAGGAGGGGATGGGAAGACTCTGGGGAGATGAGAGGCAAGAGGATGAATAGGTTTCAGGAGGGGGAAGGTTTGGTCTAAGCAGCACCTTCAGGGCTTCCCTGGTAACTCAGTGGTAAAGAATCCGTTTGCCAGCGCAGGGAACACAGGTTCAATCCCTGGGTTGGGAAGATCCCACATGCTGCGGAGCAACTAAGCCTGTGCACCATAGGTATTGAGCCTGTGTTCCAGAGCCCAGGAACCGCAACTACTGAAGCCAGAGCACCCTAGGAAGCCTGAGTGCCCTAGAGCCCGTGCTCTGCAACAAGAGAAGCCATTGCAAGGAGGCTGTGTGAGGAGACAGCTTATTAACAAGGCCAGGTCTGGATCTTCTGTCCTCTGGAGACTGGAATAGTGTTCTGCTCGGCTTCTCCACTGGGCCATCTTTCCACCCCTCACCTGTGTGCCCCTGATGGCTAACTGTCATCCCTAGGGCCACTTGCATCCCCTTCACCTGCTGGGCCTCCACCTGGAGTGGCCACTGATTGGACACTGACCACAGTCATTTCAAACTTGAGCTCTTTGTCCTTGACAGTAGCATCTTACCAGAGTGTCTCAATAGCAGGTGAAGGTGGATTTGTGTGCTTTGCATTTTTCTCTGCACACTTTGGGTTCTTAATAAATGCAGTAAATTCACAAGCAGGGCCTCCCAAATTCAGTCTCATAAAATGCGGGCTTGTGTTATAATGGGGTAGGTGGAATGATCAGGTGAGCTTGGTGCCAAGGGCAAGAAATCAATCACCCCTCTCTCTATAGCCATCTAATCTTCCATTATGGTAGGTGCATTATCTTGGGACTTCATTATGTATGGAATAAAGACATCATCTTTGCCAAGTGCAGAGGGAGCAAACGCTACCTGAAGATCTTGCAGATAGAGTTAGTGCAGTGATAAGAGATTTAGATGGTCAGGTTGTGGTTTGAGCTGGGGAAGTGGTCCTGGGGAAAGTCCCAACCTCAGTACTACACTGGTCCTGTGCCCTGAGCCAGGTGTCCATGGGTGGGCGCAGCTGCCTCTGGTGCCCACCGGCAGAGCCCTGGGGTCAAGCAGTGGGAGTGTTGAGCCCCCAGGCCAGCAGGGAGCCCCTCGGGGCAGTGCCTGGACGCCCCCCACCCCACTCCAGCCAAGCGCCCTCCTCGATCTGGGCAGGCCTCCTGGATCTCATCAGGTCACAGCTGCCTGGCAGCCTGGACGCAAGAGCAGAGCGTGGCCTGGTTCCCTTCGCTGGAGTGCTGAGTCGGCCCATGATCATTGTCAGACGGCACATTCCAGGTCCGTGGTTTAAGAGGAGAGCACACTTTTGTCTACAGTGGAGGCACCATCCCCCTCTGGGTGTTTAATGCTTCCTGAGACTCAGCACCACTCCTCCTCCGGTCTAGACCTGACCATCCGGGGTTGATTTCAGACACAGGCTGGCAGGATGCTGGGAGGGCCAAGGGGCCCCTCCTCCCCCCACCGCCTCGCCAGTCTGGATCTGCCTCAGATCTTAAACGTGCAGATGTGGCCAGATGAATGTGCACTGTGTGGATTTCCCAGGGAGCGCAGGACTCTGCGTCTTGACTGAAAACACCCAATAAACCGCTGGCCTCAAAGCTATGTTGTTTCAGGGCAGGGCTTGAATGCAGCCCCTTTCAGCCTGCCAGGGTGCCTCTGACCACATCACTGCTTGCAGACCACACAGACACGACTCCCTGAAGCCCCAGAAGGGAGCAGAGGCAGGTCCAGTCTGCTCTTAGTGTGCCAGGTGGGTTCTCTGCAGTAAGCAATCTGCTCTGTGTACCAGGTGACATGGGGACCACCTGTCAGCAGGGATGGGGAGGCAAATGAGCTATAGATCCTAGCCAGGCATCCACTCACCCACTGGAAGCTCTGAAAGCTCGCTGGCTGAGGCTCAGGGTGCACCCTGGTGTGAAAGGACAAGTCTGTCTGAGTGCGGTGAACACTTTTCTAGGTTACAGCCAGCCCAGTGGTAACAGCCAGCTATCCCATAATGAAGTGCCAAGAGAATTTCTATTGGCCAGAGAGCCAGAAAATGAAGGCCCGCATGTTAAACGGCTTCACCAAAGAGGAGATACGTGTTGGAGCTACAGGGAGGTTGTGTGGTCCCTGAGGCCGGAAGAAGGCAGGCCCAGGGCTGGGCTGACTCACGCTCGGAGGACGGTCCTCAAGCCGATGGACACATGTGTAGCCGGCCAGCCGGCCACAAGTCAAGGCTGCTCCGGTGCTCAGGAATCTGGGGTCAATTAGGGATCCACGGTGCCAGAGCATCTTAAACAATTGCAGAAAGCAGGGCGGGCTCTGCTGTAACAGCAGAGGAATGCAAAATGCATGGGTACAACTATGCAGTCCCTAAAGGAAATCAACATTTCCCCCGCCCCAACTCCCATCCCTGCAAGGCCTTTTTCTCCAGGAGCAGGATTGCCCGTGGCTAAGTCTGAGCCACTGGTCTGCACCATGACCACCGACTCCATCACTCACCCTTTGCCGTGGGTGCGGAAGTCATAGCCATTTAGGGGAGGTGTCTTCAGCTTCTGAAGGGCCACTGACAACTCTCCTCCTCTGACTTCACCCACATGGGACGTTGTTAAGCTAGAGGTTTCTGTGATTCTTTGACCAGAATGTGAACTCTTTATTTGTCTCTGTTGTGGTTTCTCATTGCTGTGTCTGCTGTTATCTCCGTAAGGGGCTGAGTTTTGAACACAGATTGACTCAGGGAAGTGAAGGGTATGTGGGGTCACTTGACAGAGCTCCGAGGCAGCGGGACACAACCTGGACACCCAGGCGGCAACATCTAGGAGATGACAGGCCCCTTCCAGGTGTCCCTCCCCTACAGGCTGCTGGGCCTATACTGAAGCTTGCACCCGGGATCGGAATGCCTCCTTCCTGCTTCCTCCTCTTTGATGGAATTGCCTTTTGTCCCCTGACTCCAGCCATGTGGTCCCCGAATGGGGCTGTCTTCCCTCTCATGTCTCTGCCTCCCCAGCCACAGTCCTTGCCGGGGAGGATGCCAGAGCCAGCTCTTCCCTGAAACGGGAAGAGGTGCATTGAAATGACAGCTGGTGGGGGAGAGGTGTTCCTTTTTGGGAGATGGGGAAGAACCAGGGGGCTGCTGGTGGTCACGGCCTCCACCCGCAGGAGAAGAGCGTCCACCACCTTTCGACGACAATAAAGCCAAAGAGCAGAGAGCAGCATGTGGCGAGAGCGGCCGGCAGGTTTGTCTGAATTTGAACCCCGTTCCGATGGGCCCTGTGGGCCTCCTGCATCACTTGGTTCTATGAACTGATAATCCTCCTGTCCAAGACACATTCATGCTATTGGATGAATACTTGTGAATAATTTCTTAGTTCTGCATCATATTATCACTATTGTTTCTGGTGCACAATTTGGGGTACATTTTGGCAGCTGAGCACCCATTCAATTCAGCACCTCCAAACACTTGAGGTGGGCTTGGGAAGGGGTCATCCCAAGCGAAGGCTCAGAAAACAGGCAAGACTTTGCTTCTTCCCATCAGAAACCGACATTGAAATAACACGTTCAAGCTCCTGTTTTATAACTGGGTCAAGACTCAGTTATACTCAGTTATAAATAGTCAGTGCTCAGTATCAGGAATGTTATTTCAATTTGCACTTAGTGAAACATTTAGTATTTGCCAGGAAAGATGAATGGCAACAACAAGAAAGATAAACCCGAGATGACTCTATAACCTCTTGTGAATACTAGGGTTTGTGGTCCGTATGGAGGTTGGCAACCATGAGCTTTTTCCAGTGAGGAGTTAGCACGTAGGATTTAAGTCAGATGTCAGATTTCCCCATTCTTGAAGTCCATCCTACAAATCTTAATTCAGTCCAACGGAGCAAGTACCATTAAGGCAAGTCTCCATCTTATAGTCAGTCCCATAAGTGATCCTAACACACTGATCTCATCCTGTTACTCAAAAACCCTTTAGCATGCCACCCAAATGCCCTCAGTGTGAAGCCTTGGCTGCAGGTAGCTTTCAGGCCCTACAAGACCTCTGCACCCAGCCTGCCATCCCCATTGTCCCCAGAAATCACTGGGGCTCTGCTGAGCTGCTCCCTACAATCCCCCAGCTGCCAGTCTCTGGGAGGACCAGCCTCCACACTGAGAAGGTTCTTCCATTGTCCCCACCCCCAGCCGTCTACATCATATCTACCCATAATGGCCAACTCACATTCCTTCCATCTTGACTTCTTCCCCAGATTCATCCTTTTGCATGAACCTTGTGGAATGGTAGAATTTCTCCACCATTTACTTTTTCTTTCTTTTTTTGGCTGCACTGCTTGGCATGTGGGAATCTTAGCTCCCCAACCAGGGATGGAGCCCACACCTCCTGAATTGGAAGTGCAGAACCTTAACCACTGGGCCACCAGGAAAGGCCCCTCCACCATTTATGTTTAAACTCTCTCAAACAGGAACTTCTGTGGTTGATTTAGACTGGGCATGTATCTGGTTGCCCTTTGCCGACTGTAATCCTTGAGGGCCACCAGCAGCTGTGTCCTATGGGCAGTGTCCTCAAAGCAGAAGAAAGGGCAAGGGACGGAAGGTCTAGGTCCAGTCTCTGCTGTGGGACCTTGGGCCCATTCCCCACTCTATGGGGTGTCCCCGGCTCCCCCACCTGCTGTGCCCTCCCCTGGTCTGCCTGGTGGCCTCTGCTGTCTGCTGTTTCTAGCTCAAGATTCACCTCATTAGAGAGAGCTCCCAGTAAGCTCCACTCTCCTTCCTCTGGGTCCCCTCCCATCCTGGGCACACCCCTAACTGGTCTTGTCACCCGTGCTGGCTGTCTTTGCTATGCTGTCCATCTCCCCGTTTGTCAAGAGCTCCCAGAGTCCTCCTGGGTCCCCGATGTTACTGCAGGGCCTAGTGTCCAGCAAAGACTTAACATAACTCATTTCATGATTATGAGGTGAATCTGCTTACCTCACAGGATGATGGTGGTGGTTTAGTTGCCCAGTCATGTCCAACTCTGTGCAACCCTGTAGCCCGCCAGTTTCCTCTGTCCATGGGATTCTCCAGGCAAGAATACTGGAGTGGGTTGCCATTTCCTCTCCAACCTGACAGGATAAGATCTCCCAAATAAATAACAATGAAATAATAGTTCTGTGATAATAGCAAGCAACAAAATGGTTTTGCATTTGTCACGTGTCTCATCTGACAGCACAGTCCATGAGATAAGGACCATTGTTACTTGTGTCATAAAGATGCATAGATTAAATCATAATAAATCACCGCAAACCCAGTGGCTTGTAACAATACACATCCGTTACCTCATGGTCCTAGATGTCAGAAGTCTAAAGTCAAGGCGTCGGCAGGGCTGCAGTCCTGAGTGATCTGAGGAGACTCTATCTCTTGCTTTATTCAGTTTCTAGAAGCTACTTGTGTTCCTCGGGTCACGGCCACATCACTCCAACTGCCGGCTCCCCTCACCTCATCTCTTGGGACTGACTCGGACCCCCAGCCTTCCTCTTACAAAGACCCTGGTGATGATGCTGGGTTCATCTGGATAAATCAGGATTATCTCCATCTCAAAATCCTTAATCATACTGCGAAGTACCCTCTCCCCTGTGAGGTCACCTAGTCACAGTTTCCAGGAATTAAGAAAGGGGCATCTCACAGGAGCCATTATTCTGCCAACCACAATGAGGAAACAGAAATACAGAAGTGATTCTGTGGAAGAGTGCTAAGTGTAAAGCATTTTGCAAGCAGGAGATTGTAATAGTGTTGCTCATAGCATCAAACATTTGGGAGATATTCAATTAACACTTTGAAGTGGAAGTGATTCCTCTAAAGTGAAGTGAATTGTCCCAGCATTTATTAAAGTGCCTGTTTGAAGATTTTAACATTTAGTTTTCCAATCTTGCAAAATGATCTTTGAATCCTAGAATTCTAGAGTCTTTTTATTCTCATTTTCTTATGATCTTGTGAACATTAGGTTATCACTTAGTTCTTGCTTATTCCTTAGGCGATCTCTGTGAGGCAGTGTAACCTTATTTACTATCTGAAGAAGCAAAGTCATTCTATCTTTGAGTGAGTCAATACTGCATTAAGATTGCAATGAGAGCAATGATCAGACACTTCCTGACACATAATATGGATTGAAAATACACAGTCTCTTTTTCCAGGCCACTATGCATACATTTAAGCTTCCTTGGTGGCTCAGATGGTAAAGAATCTGCCTGCAGTGCTGGAGACCCAGGTTCGATCCCTGGGTCAGGAAGATCCTCTGGATAAGGGAATGGCTACCCACTCCAGTATTCTAGCCTAGAGGACCCCACGGGCAGAGGAGACTAGCAGGCTACAGTCCATGGGGTCACAAAGAGTCTAAGCGACTAACACCCAGCTTTCACTTTCATGCATACATTCATCTGCTGTTGGGCATCTATAGGGTGTCTTTCACGCGCCAAGCCCTGGATGACATACGCGAGGAGCACTGATGGACATGAGAAGTTCCATCCTCTGACGGGCTTGCAGTTCACAGAGGAGGACAAATGTACAAACATGCAATTACGAAGCTACACGAAAGGAGTATAAACTAGGAAGGAACTGCAGGCTGTACTCCTCACCAGGGGTGTCCAGGGAGCCCAGGTACCGAGACGTGTAAGAAGGAACTGTGTATGTAGATGTGGCTGTGAGTGACGCAGGGAACAGAGGCTGGAAGGGTCTCCTGTGGCTGGTGAACCCTGAGGTCTCTGAGGAGCAGAGGGAGAATGCCCAGGAGGGAGTGGGTACGGGGGGCAGGACGTGGGGGAGATGAGGGTGAACTGGGTGCTACCTCTTACAATTTGACTTCCTCGGTTCTGTACACTGTGCGTTGTCCTGTTTGCTTTTGTCCCTGATGTCTTCCATGCCTTTTAGTCTTAATAAATGCACACATTGAGATAAGACATAGTGTGTTTGCCTGGGGGCACCCAGGAGGCATCAGAGATTTAACATTGACCTGGGAGATACCTGGAGGCGTCCCCACCAACACAAGCCTTCTCTCTAAGTCTCTGAGAGTAAGTTACTGTTGAGGCTGCAGGGTTAAAAAGGGCTGTACCAGTTCCTTCTCTCTGTCAGTAGAGCTCCTGACTTTGGCCTCATCTTCAAGCCCCTTCTCTCAGCAGATCATTTAACCTCTCCGAGCCTTCATTTCTTGGTAACAATAATATGAGTTCCCTCATTTCTTGTGAGGGTGAAAAGACACAATACAGATGGTCCCCAACTTCTGATGTTTTGACTTAATGATTTTTTTTCTTTCAGTTCAGTAGCTCAGTTGCATCTGACTCTGCAAAGCCCATGGACTGCAGCAGGCCAGGCTTCCCTGTCCTTCACTGTCTCCTGGAGTTGGCTCAAACTCATTGCCATCGAGTTGATGATGCCTTCCAACCATCTCATCCTCTGTAGTCCCCTTCTCCTGCCTTCAGTCTTTCCCAACAGCAGGGTCTTTTCCAGTGAGTAAGCTTTTTGCCTCAGGTGACCAAAGTATTGGAGTTTCAGCTTCAGCTTCAATCCTTCCAATGAATAGTCGGGGTTGATTTCCTTAGGATGGGCTAGTTTGATCTCCTTGCTGTCCAAGGGACTTTGAAGTCTCTTTTCGTCTTTACGATTGTGCAAAAGCGGGATGCATTCCATAGAAACCAGTAGAAATTTTGAGCGTGGCTCTTATCCTGAGCTAGCGATACGTGGCACGGGCCTCTCTCGTGATGCTGAGCAGTGGCAGCGACCTCACCTCCCCGTCAGCCATGCAGTCCACAGACTGACACACTCACAACTTTTCCAGACCCAGACGGTCACTCTGCTTTTCACTATCAGTACAATGTTTGATAAATTGCATGAGATATTCAACACTTTGTTATGAGACAGATTTAGTGTTGGGTGATTTTGCCCACCTGAAGGCTGATGTAAGTGTTCTGAGCACATTGAAGGTAGGCTGGGCTAAAACTGTGAGGTCAGGGTACTAAATGCATTTTTGTCTTAAGATATTTTCCATTTACAATGGGTGTACCCAGACGTAACCCCACTGCAAGTTAAGGAAGATCTGTACATGTAAAGTTCCCAGCTCAGTGCATGCCTGGAGCTTAACAGGCACACAAGAAAAGTGCCAATCATTGGAAAATTGTGCCCAAGGGAAGCTTTAATTACAGTTCCTTTTTCTCTCTCCCAACTCAAGGATTTGCTTCCAAGACAATTAACAGGCCACAGAATTCTGCCACCTCTCAGCCGCTCCTGAAAGCCAACAGACTTCTGGAAGGGTCTCTCGAAGTGGGGACACTTGGGCAGGGGCCGGCATGTGGCTCCACGGCTCCACGTGTGTCCAGATTGGTGACCGTTACACAAGACACGTGCTGAAATATTTACTACGTGCAGAGTCCCCCCAGCACGGCGGGGCTCAGGAGAAAGTCCAAGAAGCAAGACAGCTTTGGCATCAACCACTCCTCGCCTGGTGGAGCAGATGCCTTGACGGGAGGCATTGTCAACAGACGGGGCCACTGTTGCTTTAAAAAACTAACAACAATTATCGCCCCTCAAACTCAGGAATAAATATCAGGCGTGACAGATCGGATGTCAAATGTAGGCAATTAGAATGGCTCCCTGGTACCATTTCAGGGAGTATTCCAGAACGTAAGTTCCTGGCGTGGATGCCTGGTAAGAATGCTACAGGCGAGGAGGGGGAGGAACAGACATGATTCAGCATCATCTCAACGCTGCAGGAACATTCCTGTAATCACTATTAGTTCTCTTTTTAAAAAAATGTATTTATTTTATTTGGGGCTGTGCTGGGTCTTCACGCTGTAGGGGCTACTCTCTAGCTACTCTCCACTGGCACACCAGCTTAGTAGTTCCACGGCATGTGGGATCATCCCGGATCAGGGATCTAACCTATATCTCCTGCACTGGCCGGCAGATTCTTTAGCTCTGAGCCACCAGAGAAGCCCTCTTATTTCTCTTTTACAGAGAAGAAAGTCTCTGGCTCAGAGAAGGTGAGTAATGGCCACACAGATTGAGAAGCAGGGCCAGGGTTTGGCTCTTGGCTCCTGGCCTTTATAAGCATGGCACAGAGGAAAGACTCATACAAGAAGAGCATCCAAGCATCCTTTCGAAAGCCTCCTTGAGAGCATGGGCCTCACGAGCTGCCCGGGTAGCCAAGAGACCCTGGCTTTATTTGGCAGTCAGAGGGAGGAAATTCCGTCCACTAAGAGCTGCCCTGATCCCTAGGCCTCTCTGTCAGTTTCCTTCAGAGATGGTCACGGCAGTGTGCTCAGGGAGGCAGACAAGATAGGGTCAGAGCCAACGCCAAACAGGCAGCCAGGGGGCCATGGCCATTGCCAGAGTAATGGAAATCCACGCTATCGAGGGATTTCTGGAAGGATTTGATTCTCTCTTGGATCCCATCCAGGGACATCGAGTGGAAACAACATACAGAAGATTTCAGAGTTTGGAGGGGAGGTAGGCCCCACCTGCTGACTGCTGCATCTAGAGGGCACACGTCCGGGGTCCCTTGCAGCCCAGGGAGCCCGTATTTTTGCACCTGGAAGGAAAGTCTGCTCAGACTCTCACAGGAATCCAGGAGGGCAGCCTGTTTCAGGGGTCTGGAGGCTGATGCAGAAACCCTTTAGGTCTCTTCCCTGTATCACAGACCTGGGGCTCCTCAATCCTGGGAAGAATCTGATTTTATAGGTAGGGGGGCTGGTGGTGGTGGGCAAGGAGCTGGTGGTGGGAGTTGGGGGCTGGTGGGGATGGGACTGGTGGTGGTGGTGATGAGGGATTGTGGGAGTGGGGGATGGTGATGGTAGGGGATGGTGGTTGTGGTGGGGGGGATGTTGGTAGTGGTGGGGGATGGTGGTGGTGGGGAGGGATGGTGATGGTGGGGGATGGTGGGGGGGCTAATGGCAGTGGCAGGACAGCATCTACATTTCTCCTGGTGGTTGGACGTGGGAGGTCTGGGGCCAGATTTTGAAAACTACTGCTTTTCCTGCCAACACAGATTCCACTGCAGGCCCTCTGACTGCCTGGAGTCTTAAGGCATTCTCCAGAAAAGGCGTCCACACTGGAGTCAAGAGGAGTCTTCCCTGGGCTCATGGTTGAGCTGTGGGGGCCTGGCAAGGCTCAGGGGGAAGGTTGTCCCTGTGACCCTGCTCAAGTAGTCTCCCTGCCCCAGAAGAGTGTCCCCCTGGAGTGGGCAGCCTGGGCTCACCCAAAAAGGGACAGACAAGAGCTCAGAGCTGACTGGCTCCCTGTAGCCCAGTGGCCCCGAAAGGGTTAAGGATCTGCCTGGAAGCCTGGATTCCAAGGAGTAATTTGAGCCCCTGGAAAACAGGGCCCTTTCGGTCTGGCACTCTGGCACCCCAGCTCTGGTGCTTGTCCCTGGGGGGGCCCAAGACCTCGAGCCTCCCCTCCTGGCCTTCCCCCTCGGTGAGGGAAGAGGTTAGCCAGCACTCCCCGCGCCCCCTCCCCACCCCAGCCCAGGACCAAGAATGCGCGTGCAAGAAGAGGGAGCTGCATCTACACAGCACTCCTGAATGTTCTGGAGTATCAGATAAACAAGTGCATGAAGTAGTGACTGAGAGATGCAAAATATGTCCCTTCAAAGCAGGAGAAGTCTGTCTCCTTCCTCCTGCTTCACTGTAGGCCCTCTGGCTCTCTTGATCCTGCAGGGTTATAATCGCTATTTTAGTGACTGGTAGAAAACTCTTTCTTTAGGAAGGGAATTAATGACTTTGAAAATTTAGTGCTTTGTAAACACAGAACGGAAAGCATTTCCCTCGGGCTCGCCTTATTCCTTGGCAAGGAGGGAGGCTGGACGGGAGAATAAATGGTTCCAGTCCGTGAGAAGCCCCCACACCAGACGCTGTCTGCTTCTTGTAAAGCCCAGCCCCATGACACTGGGGTGCTCCAAACCCTGAGAAAGGAATCTCAGAGAAAGCAAGAGAAGCAGGGGGAATGAGACCCGTACATTGAAAAAAATACCAAAAGGTGAATTTTTCTAAGATAAATGCATATTTCAGTAAAAATGGATGTCCTTGGCAAATCCAGCTTTTGACCTGAATTAGAGGAATCTGTTGTTTACAGAGCCCAAACCCACAGACTAATTACTCTCTTTGTTCTTTTAAACTTTCAAGGCCTGGCCAGTGACATAAAACCCTTGGAAATAAAAACGTCTCAGGACAAACCTTCAGCAGTAGGCATGGAAATCGTGATGATGGGGTTGTATTGCTGGCATGGATACAGCAAGTCAACTAACATAACTGGGCGGTGGGGAGGGTGGTGGCTCATTTGATAAAATAGCAGTGTTCCAGGAGCTTTCCTAGAGAAGTTTCCTGGGCCCCAAGATCTTTCTCCTTCAAAGCTGCCTTTCCCACAGGCTAGCCTTATTCTGCCTAGTAACTTCCTCCTTGAGAAAACCACCTGGCAACCTCATTTTAGCAAATCTTCACATCTCTGAAAGTTAGCCAGTCCCTCTTGGGGCCCCAGCGTGGGGGTCTGGGGTGGTGGAGGGGATGGAGTGGAACTGCCCCTGATTCAGGGGATTCATTCATTCTTCCCCAGCATCTTGGTTTAGTTGCATAAACTCATTTATTCTTTGAACAACCGTATTGAGTACTGAGTATGTTCGGATTTTTTTGGTTGAATTCTTGAGATTTAGGAATTGTCTCAATACTTGTCATGGCAACAGCAGCCAAAGAAGTCTGTGACTTTGAGGATGTCTGAGTTTTTCAGTCAGCCTGACACGACTTTCTGTTTCTTCCTATGTCTCTACACACGGCACCAGCCAGACTAGTGAAATGGTATTGTTGGGTGTCTTCTGGGCCTTGGGGTTCAGAATGATCCTTCCTATTATTTCAACATCATAAGGAATTTCATAGAATTTTGAATCTGGGAACTGTGTATAATAAGATTGTAAACCAACTTAAAATTTTTAAAAATGAATCGCTACCCAAGTCCTCTGAGAAATAAGAACATACTTTCTGAGGTCAGGAAATCAGAGGAATTGGGCTTTGAGAGTCCCTTGGACAGCAAGGAGATCAAACCAGTCAATCCTAAAGGAAATCAACACGATATTCACTGGAAGAACTGATGCTGAAGCTCTAGTACTTTGGCCACCTGATTTGAAGAGCTGACTCATTGGAAAAGACCCTGATGCTGGGAAAGATGGACGGCAGGAGGAGAAGGGAATGACAGAGGATGAGATGGTTGGATGGCATCACCGACTCGATGGACATGAGTTTGAGCAAGCTCTGGGAGTTGGAGAAGGACAGGGAAGCCTGGTGTGTTGCAGTCCATGGGGATCACAAGGAGTTGGACACGACTGAGCAGCTGAACAGCAACAACAATTGCATACATAAGAGCAGAGTCTAGAAGAAACAACTTGGAAGTGTCCATATTAAAGGCTAAGTAGAATTAAAAGTGCTGGTAAGTAGCTAAGTTTGTAAAAATACCACCACACAAGCAGAATGGCAGAGAATTTTAAAATTCTCTTTTCTTGCAAAAGATTATAGGGAACAAGTACTCAGAAGCCCTTTGACCTAATGTTGTGCCACAGAAAGATTACATCTGATGTCTTATTTTATTTTATTTGCATTTTGCTCTGTTTCACAACGGATGTAAGGGAGTTTACAAAGGAGATACAAAGTATAAGTTTAATATACACTGAAAATAGGAGCAAGGGAAAACGGAAAGATAAGGGTGGCAACATACAATGGAGCCAGGAATGAAGTGAAAAAAACAAAATAAAAGTATACTGTGCAGATTTATAGACTTTCCTCCAATGGGCTGCCAGTTTGGCACTAGGGGTTAAAGAAGAAAGGGAAACAGGTGGGTGTTTAACATAAAAGCGATCAATTACTTCGGAGACCACTATGTTTGGAACCAAGGAACGAAAGGCATTTCTCCTGAGGGCCTTTCCTCACCCATGTGTGTAATGTAGTAAACCACAACTTTAATAGCATCCTGTACCTGACCTCGCCTCAAACAGTTCAGAACGGAGAAACTTGCCCAGGACTTCAATTCTTTTTTTTCTTGGTGCAAAGTCCGCTCCCAAATATCCTATCCTATCACTTCAGTTCAGTCGCTCAGTTGTGTCCAACTCTTTGTGACCTCGTGGACTGCAGCACACCAGGCTTCTCTGTCCATCGCCAATTCCCAGAGCTTGCTCAAACTCATGTCCACCAAGTCAGTGATGTCATCCAACCATCTTACCCTCTGTCAACCCTTCTCCTCCTGTCTTCAGTCTTTCCCAGCACCACGGTCTTTTCCAAGGAGTCAGTTCTTTGCACCAGGTGGCCAAAGTATTGAAGTTTCTGCTTCAGCATCAGTCCTTCCGATGAATATTCCGGACAGATTTCCTTTAGGATGGACTGGTTGGATCTCTTTGCAGTCCAAGGGACTCTCAAGAGTCTTCTCCAACACCACAGTTTGAAAGTATCAGTTCTTCAGCACTCAACTTTCTTTCCCTCTGGAGAAGGGAATGGCAAACCATTTCAGTATTCGTGCCTCGAGAACCCCACAAACAATGTGAAACACCCTATACCTGGGCACATACTTTTTCAATTTGGATCCGTGACTTAGGCCCAGACGATGGAATCTTCCAGAATCTGCTCTACAGATCAAGTAGACAGGATAGAGAATATCCCCAGTGATCCTATTTTTTTCAACTTTCCTATTATAAGGAACATCCTGACAACATGAGTGTCTACTTGGGACTCATAAGAAAAACGGCTCTGAGGCAAAGATCACCTGACCTGTGCGGAGGATTCGACAAGCCCCCAAACTTCAGCCTGCCTGGGGAGGGGACGGGGCTCCCCCGGATCCAGACACACGACACACATCCCAGGTCCAGTCTGCGAACCGTGGAGACCTGGAGGGGAGGTTTGATATGTTTACACAGTAACAACCCTCTACTCCATCCCTTAGATGTTTTCCTCCTCTCTGGTTACATTTAAATGTGTTTAATTGATGCTTCTCCATGTTAGAGGATAAATAAACCGCTCCCTTTGATAGAAGCCTTGAGCTTTCCCTAGGAGGAGGGCACCCTGGGATCAGCCTTCTCATTCAATGGCAATTAAACGACCGGTTTCCTCGCCCGGTGCGGGCTCCCGCGCTCCCGGAGTAGAAAGGGCGGACGCGCCATCTAGTGGCCGCTCTTAGAGCGACCCCATAGCGCGCTCCTGACGCTCCCGGGGCTCTTGGATGGGAGGCACCGGCATCGCAGGGGTTAACCAAAAGCTTGTGCGGGGTGGTCTCCCGTTTTCCTTCCAGCCAGACTGAGCCTTTCCACTAAGAGGGTCGCATAGGGGCCTTGGCTGGCCTGGACAAGAAACCCGGTTAATAAAGATGCAGCATATCTTCCCTCCCTGACTCAGACCCCTCCTCGCTCTGCATCCCTGGGCTGCGTGGTCTGTTGAGCGCCTGCCAGCTCCGCAACCCCCACCCCTTCTGCCCTCTGATGCCGGCAGCTTTCTACTTGTCCTCCCCTGTGCAGAGTTCCCTGGCAACTCAGAAGGCTGACCCTTCCTACTCTTCCAACATCATCTGTTGTTCAGCCGCTCAGTCGCCTCCCACTCTGGGATCTCATGGGCTGCAGCACGCCAGGCTCCCCTGTCCTTCACTATCTCCCAGAGTTTGCTCTGATTCATGTCCGTTGAGGCAATGATGCCTCCCGACCATCTCATACTCTGCTTCCCTCTTCTCCTCCTGCCTTCCATCTTTCCCAGCATCAGGGTTGATTTCCTTTAGGACTGACTGGTTTGAGCTCCTTGCAGTCCCAGGGACTGTCAAGAGTCTTCTCCAGCACCACAGTTTGAAACCATCAATTTTTTGGCACCCAGCCTTCTTTTTGGCCCAACTCTCACATCTGTACATGACTACTGGAAAAACCATAGCTTTGACTATACAGACCGTTGTCGGCATTATAGGTTTTGGCAAACAAGCCCCAGGAACCGTTTATAATAGAATTTCCATGAGAAGATGTATTCCAAATTCCAAACAATCAACATGTGTGAAACTATTTGTAAGATAAGGACTTTCCTTGTCTATAACTTTTGCTACCCAGTACCCACCTCCTCCCAGTTCTTCTGCCAGGTCAAGATCAGGACCTAGGACTCTGGGACCCAGTATTTACCATGTCAGAGGTGAGGGGCCCCAGTTTGGCTTAGACTGGGCCACTTGTAGGATTCAGATCTGCCTGGGCAAGTCTGGTGGCCTGTGGAGTGGACCGGCCAGGAGTTGTATGCAGTGGCCACTCAGGACACGCAGCAGGCAGAGCGCTGCGTGGCCCGGATCCCTGTCCGGAATGGACACGGGGCCTAGTTACCGGCAGCACAGCTGGCTTACGGTCTCCAGCTGCCCACTCCTCCAGGACTTGCCTCGGCTTTCAAGCCTGATTGCACATGTACCCTTCTTAGGGTGGCCCAGACCAACTTCAGAGCAAAGCTGTGGTCCAAAGGCCCAGCGTTTCTGCCTAGCTCTGAACTCCTCTCCAGGGTGGGCTGTGCCCCAAAAAACCTGCCGAGAACCAACGCCCCTCCCCACCCAGCCTGACACCGCCCCTCTCCCTTCCCACAGGAGTCACTGGGCTGCATGTCTGCCTCTGCCTCTGGGTCTTCCCTGGAGAACCAATGCAACAGATGGCCTGACTCTGGGGAAGCCAGCGTCCTTGGCATCTTGGGGCTCTTGGCCCTCATTTGAGAGCAGGGGCCTTCTCAGGAAATACACACACACACACACACACACACACACACACACACAAGTGTGCGCTCACTCAGTTTCACTTTTGCATACCTTCCAGGTCATCCCAAGGACCTTTGAGTCAGGTTGAGATCCCCTGCCTTGAAGGAGGGGAGGGGAATGGAGGGTGTGAGAGTGGGAATTGATAAGAGAGCTTCCGGCATCTGCGGAGAAGGCTTAATTCTAATTTCTGCCTCGGATGTGACCCTTAGCCCAGCCTCCTATGAGCTCATGGACTCTGCAGATGAATTGGAAGCCATTTCCCTTAAGTGCTGTGTGAAGCCCTGCAAGCAGGATGCCCGGCCGGCCCCGTACGGCTCGGCTCTGGCACAACGAGGCCTCAGAGAATGGAGGCGGGTTGGCCTTGTCGCTGCCCACCTGGCAGGGGCAGGGGTGTGCACCGCCTTGTCTGGGGAAACCACCGAGCCCACCGGCCCTGGAGACGAGATGTCAGGCACCTTTGAGGGTGGACATCACGGAACCCAGAGTCCAGCTGGAGGGAAAGAGGTGGCAGCTCAGCAGTGGCATATTCCAGGGCCTCCTCCAGAAAGTCCCTCTGCCTGAAATCATTGGGGTGGGTTGGCAGGGGGATAGGTATCCTCCATGAGCGGGTGGAGAAAGGAACCAGCAAAATAGGATTCTTCAGGAAGGCCAGTGGTGCTGTAGGACTTCAAAAGACACACCAGAGCATTTATTATCCACCAGGCCCCACTTAAGCACTGACATATAGCACCTGATCTCATTCCCATATAACCTCGGGTGACAGGGCCTATCCTGAGTTCCATTTTACGCTCAAAGCCACTGATGCACAGAGAGGTTGAGCAATCCGTTAAAGTCACACAGGTAAAAATCAGCAGAGCTGGGATTTGATCCCAGGCAGTGAGGGGGCAGGGAGGGGCGGGTGGTCATCTCTGTGCTGGCTCTGTGCTCCGTAGAGGTCAGGAACTTGGACACTGGTGCCAAATGGCTCCAGGTATGTTCCCAGCTCCCCCTCTTACTGGTTGGAAGATGCCAGTAGGTTTCAGGCCTCTCCATGACTGTTTCCTCAGCTGGGTGTAAAATGACGTTAATCCCACCGCACAGATCTGAGGTCCAGACGAGCTAACCATGTGGAGGGGTTTTGCTGGCACCCAGAAAAACACTCGGAGTGACACTGTGCATATAGTCTACGGACATATGCCCGCCACAGGATTCAAAGTGGCTTCTTCAAAGAAACTTGTGTTCCAAACTGCTCAGGCCAGCCAAGTCACAGCAGGCCTTGAGGTTCAGAGGCCTGGGGCCACCACAGAGTTGAGGAAGCCAGGCATATCTTTCCTCATGGGTCTCTTGCTGGGCACAGGGCCTGCAGCACTCCTGGTTGCCTGGTGCCCTCCATCTTCAAAAGGTCTATGTGTTGGGCATTTGCCCAGCCCCTGCTCATGCCTACCAGTGCTTGAATCAATAATTCCCTTGTTTCCCTGAAAGACAAGGGGTGTGTGGGAGAAGGCCCAGGGGACCTTCTGCCCAGCTGTCTGGAAGGTTGGCTGAGCCTGGGGAGGAGGGCGCAGGCTGTACCCACGTGGGTCTTGCCTGCTTTCCATCAGGCCAGCCTGGGGCTTCGCACCACAGAGCAGTTCCAGGGAGCGCTGCTTGCTTTGGAAAAGGACAACCTTCCAGGGAGTTTAAAATCCTCTGATTAATACACACTTAACCAACTTGACACTCTTCTACTCAACGTGCTTGGTGTAAAGCAATATGTACTCATATTCAGGAATACAGAACCCCAGTTCTACAAGAAAGAATGTGGTTTTAAGACTGGGGAGGTTGTCCTGGGGCTGCTTAGGTGTAGAGTATGGGGCACAGCCTGGGGAGAAAGCAGGATTTTTTGAAATGAATTTTTACTGATTTATAAATGATGTGGGTATTTGTTTTAAAGTAGTATATGAAACAATTAAAAGCACAATGTAGTTTCACTTTGCAATTTGCATTCCATCAATCAGGATCCCCAAATACTCAAAGCCCTTCAATGAGAGGTTTCTAGAATGAACCTAAATTTTTAATCTTTTACTTCCCATTTCAGAATTCATTAGTCTTATCTCCTTAGAGGCTTTTTTTCTTGGCATGGCATGGCATTAAGAGCTGGAGAGTGTAGTTTCATCACCTAAATCAACTTTATAAGCCACCAGTGGCTCTGTCCTCACTTTAACTGGAAGCATGAGCCACTTGCCAGGACTGAAAATGTCATTTCACCCCTTGACTTTCTTTCTCTGTCTGCAGCATCGGAACTCAGGTCACTTTGGGACTTACCTAGCTGTCCAGTGGTTAGCACTCCGCACTTCCACTGAAGGGGGCACACATTCAATCCCTGGTCAGGGAACTAAGATCCTCCAAGCTGTGAGGTGCAATAAAACAAAACAAATAAAAAACAAACAGAAAAATCCAGATCACTTAGCATCCTTTACAGATATAGCAAAAAAAAAAAAAGTTTTTTTCCCATACAAATCCGTATAAATATAAAAATGATGTGTGATTAATTCTGTTAATTTAAGGATAAGAGCACCAGAAAAGTTTATTTTTAAAAAAACTGCCCTGAAGTTTTTAGTTTTCATTTGTCAGCTTTATTCAACAAATAGTAAGTGTTTATTATAAACCAAGCACATGTCTAGCCATGGGGTTATAACGCTGAACAAAATCGACAAAGATTCTGCTTTTCTGGAGCTTGATTTTAGAATAAGCATATTTTTCGAGTGAGTGAATGAATTTCAGAGTGTTAGGGTAGCGGTGTAATGGAGGGGCTCACTGGCAAGGCCTTTCAGAGGTAGGGGGAGTGTCTGAGTCGAGATGTGGATGCCAGGGTAGAGGCGGCCACAGACAGTGGGACGACAGGCCATCTAGGGAGTAGGACGCACGTGCAAAGGCACTGAGGTAAGAGTCCACACAGCGAATCCAAGAACAGAAGGGCCTCCAGGCTGCAGCAGGACGAAGAGGCCATCAGAATGATGAGCAGGGCCCCAGTGAGGGGTTGGGCTTCCCTGTTGATGCCTTAGGAAGCCATGGTGGGACATTTGGCTCTTCCGAGTAGGTATGAGAGGTGGTGGGAGGTCAATCATTCTTCTCTATGGGCTATGACCTCATGCCTCGACAGTGGTGCTCATAGTCCCCTGGTGAGAGCTATCGCTGGGCTGCGGTCCCCATGGGGCTGTGTGGCCACCTGGCTGATGGAACCAACTGGAAGCTGTGTGGGTCCCTGTTGGCCAAGTGGGTGACGTGTCCAGATGTCTTCCCACAATCTCTTGCTCATCAGGGTCACCTGGGAAGCCAGGTGTTGAAGGTGGAAGGGTCATTTGAGAGGAGGATCCTTGAGAAACTCCTTGGAGAAGAAGATTCATGAATGAGAAATAATTCTTGCATTCGTTTGAGAGCTTCTGATATTTGGAGGTTATTTTTTAAAGCGGCTGGCCTATTCTGACCAATACAACTGCCTGCTCTGAGTAGACAGAAATCTCACGGATAATTGTAGTAGTAAATAATCCCCATGTGATTTAGTCAGTAATTAGAGCTCTGGCCTGACGAAGTCTTGTGCAGACTCAGAGAAAGAGAAGCAAATGGCTTTTTCTGTCAACTCCATGCTAAGGATTGTTAATGAGAATCAAAATGGCCAGGAGTCTGAGACCAAAAAGTAGGAGATGTGAAAGCCCTTTAAAAGATGCACAAATCGAACAACCAAACCTGAGAACATCACTTAGCCCAACTGTAGAGGGAACTGTGAATAAGGAAAATAAATCAGTGCAGTGACTGTTGAATCAGTCAGCATTTATGCAGCAAATATTTAGTGAGCACCTGCCATGTCCAGGACTCGGTGCACCATGGAAAACAAGTCAGATAGGGTGCCTCTCCTGAAGGAAATTACAGTCCAGATGTAGGAGATGGAGACAAAAATGAATATATAAAACAGTGTTGTTTTTGTTCAGTTGATAAGTCATGTCCAACTCTTTGCAACCCTATGGACTGCAGCACACTAGGCTTCCCTGTGCTTCACTATCTCCCAGAGTTTGCTCCAAGTCATGTCCAGTGAGTCAGTGATGCCATCCAACCATCTCATCCTCTGACACTCCCATCTCTTCCTGCCCTCAATCTTTCCCAGCATCAGTCTTTCCAATGAATATTCAGGGTTGATTTCCTTTAGGATTGAGTGTTTGATCTCCTTGCAGTCCAAGGGACTCTCAAGAGTCTTTTCCAGCACCACAGTTTGAAAGCATCAATTCTTTGGTGCTCAGCCTTATGATTTAACTCTCATATCTGTATGTGACTACTGGAAAGACTATAGCTTTGACTATACTGACCTTTGTTGGCAAAGTGATGAGTCTGATCTTTAATAAGCTGTCTAGTTTTGCCATAGCTTTTCTTCCAAGGAGCAAGTGTCTTTTAATTTCACGGCTGCAGTCACCATCTGCAGTGATCTGGGAGCCCAAGAAAACAATATCTGTCACCGTTTCCACTTTTCCCCCATCCATTTGCCATGAAGCGATGGGACTGGATGCCATGATCCTAGTTTAAGTGAAATAATTGTGAGTTCTATCAAGGGCTTTAAAGGACTAAAAAAAAAGTCTGAAACAGAAAAATTCTTGGGAAGTATAGGGAAAAGGGGAGACCTCTCCCCCCAGGGCCAAAGAGAAGAGAAGGGTGGACTATAGGCTGAGCAGGGTGGATGTCAGGACTGGGAGAGCGAGGAGGGTGGAGAAGGAGAGTCTGAAGTATTCTGGGTGCAGGAGGCAGTGTGTGCAAAGGCCCTGAGACTGCGGCTGTACACGTCTGAGCAGCTGAATAGGGACCGTTGTGAGACAGGGTGGGGGTGAGGGACGGGGGCTTGAGATGAGGTGGAGAGAAAGACAGGCTGGATTAAGCAGGGCCTGGGCCCTTCTGGGCATTTTGACCTTTATTCTCATTTCAGTCTCCCACTGCTTCCCGGACTTTCTGTTTAAAAGGACCCACCTCCGCCTTCCTCCAGACACTCTGTGAGTTTCTTTCCAGCCTCTTCTGCGTGGGTGGCCATCTGTCCCAGTCTGAGCGCAGCCCAGTGCGGGCTTCATTTTCTCCACCTCCTCCAGCTCCCTGCTCCAGCCCCAGGGCATGGCTTCCGGCCACATTAAAGGCAGGAGCCGGCCTTCTGGGGAGTCGGACCAGGTCATCGCTGCTGGAGGCTTTCATCCTCAGTCTCCGAGGACCCAAGTCAGCCTGCCCATTGCTGCCAGGGAACTTCACATCCCTGCGTGCTTTTGGGACCAAAGGAAACACACACAGAGAGAACACCCTCCTTCCAGGGTCCCATCCTGAAGTGTGGGTGCTGGAGCGGGTGCTGGAGAGCAAGGAAGGCGTAGAAGGGGAGCCTGAAGCATTCTGGGTGCAGGAGGCCGTGTGTGTAAAGGCCCTGAGGCTCTGGCGGTACTCGCTGGAGCAACTGAGTAGAGACCATTGTGAGACAGGATGGCGGCGAGAAAACCACAGGGTGGGGTGGGGTAACTACAGAGGAAACTGATCAGGGACTGCCCCGGTGCCCCGTAGGGCAGGGCTGGAACCGCCTGCCCCTGGGGGAAATAATGCCTGGTGAGTGGCCCTGGCATGACCAGGCCCTACCCTGTGGACCTTCTGGCATCAGTCAGCAGAGGCTGAGCTCTGCCTGGAGGAGCGCTCACACGGCGCCCAAACCGGTTGTTGTCACACAAGCCACGCCGCTGCTGACAAGCTGCTGCAGGGCAGGCGATGGCCACTGGGCAGCCGTGGCCCCTCTATCCTCCGGCTGCTTCCATCCACCTTCTTCCCACGCCAGAAATCCATCCTGAGGACTGATTCATCAAACAAAGTTCTGCAGGTGGGCTGCCTGAAGATGAGGCTGGGATCCCGGGCGCTCTTTCCTGGCAAGTCCGCTGCCCTGTCCATCGCTCGTCACCTGACTTCAGCAGAAATTCACAGCAGAGGCCCAGCCCTGCTCTAGCACCCGCGCTGCAGAATTCAGTAGCGCAAGTAGCGGGTCTAACCGGGCAGGCTTTCACCAAAGCTCCCCCAGCCTCCAAGGCTACAGCTATCACAGGTCACGTTAAAGGTATGTAGCTTCAAAATATTGTGTTTTCAAGTTCAAACTCTGTCCTTCAAGCTGGGGCCGATCCAGTCATTTTTTAGAAGTCGCCAAATGATAATATGCTATATCATCTTTGCTTCATTAGCTGACCAACTTTTATATTAAAAAATACCCCAACTCTGGGTATCCAGAGGAATGGATCCTTTAGGAAAGGACATATCTTTATGTGACGCTTTAACTATCATTATGAAACATATTTTATGTGTTTGAGCCTATTGTATTTAGTATCCTTGTGTGCTCATGTACTTCTTCGCCTCAGCCGTGTCTGACCCTTTACAACTGTATGGACTGTAGCCCGCCAGGCCCCTCTGTCCATGGGATTTTCCTGCCCCCTTAGCACTGGGGGCCTTTTCAATTGATATCTGACTTGATCTGTGGCCTCAGATGGTATCTTTCTCTCCTTCCGTGACAAGGTGGCCCAGGCTCATCTTATACACGTCCTTCCTCTGATCTATAATCAGCCATTTCTCCAAGGAGCCCAGGTCTCTTTTAGTAGAAAATGGTGCTTAGAAGCCACTGAAATACATGCCTGTTTTTTTCAGTGATGGGAGTTGGCAACTGTACATTTCATTTGTTTAAGATAAAGTGTATTACGAGTTTATACTGATACATTCAACAGTGAGGTTTTCACCCAATGCCATTGACTTTGTAGCGTTTTGCTTTCTTGCATGCTGTAATTGCTTTATTCCACAGTACACATATGATGGTCTCAGAACATAACACCACTGTTACCACTGACAATACATTTATTGAAAACAGTTTAGTCGGTTTTTCCCTTCATTTCTGGCCCACATCCTTAGGGTATATCCCGTTAGAAATAGACAATAAAGTATGGTGGTTTAAAATTTCCTGGTATTGTTCCTGTTTGTGTGGTTACGCCACCAAAAGTCATGGAGTGAAGTTTATTTGTTTCAATTTGAAGCTGATTTTGAAAAATTTAGGCATTTAAAAATTGTTACACCCACTTGTCTTTTCATATTTCTTTTCATATTTTTGCCAGTTTATCTTTGGAATGAATTCTTAGAACTGGAATTGCTGCTTCAAAGGGCAAATACATATGTAATTTTGCTAGATACTGCCAAATTCCCCTCAGCAGGGGTGTACCGTTTTACATTTTACTGGCAAAAAGAACCTGACTGCCCATCTTAAGGGTTCAGCCCTTACATTTATAAAGCATGTCAGGATGTGTTAAGTGTTCTCTTACAACATATTTTTTTTTATCCTGGCAACAACCCCAAACCATTGCTTAATATGAATTTTGTCTGAAGTTGGACCATCCCTGGTGTAGAGTGGGGAGGGATATAGTCTTGGCCCTGGGCTGACCTCAGCATCCCTTGGTTTAGAAGATGTTTGCTCCTGATGCTGTGGTCTTTCCTTGGTGTGTGGAAGAGGGCCATTGGACACAGGATGTTCTAGGTATCAGAGTGTGTGTGTATTAGTCGCTAAGTCGTGTCCGACTCTCTGTGACCCCATGAACTGTAGCCCGCCAGGCTCCTCTGTACATGGAGTTCTCCAGGCAGGAATACTGGAGTGGGTTGCCATTTCCTTCTGCATGGGATCTTCCCGACTCAGGGAGTGAACTCGCATCTCCTGCCTTGCAGACAGATTCTTTACTATCTGAGTCACCAGGGGAGCCTGCTGTCAATGCCAGTGCAGGTGCCAAAGTGGCCTCGATGGTCTTGCTGCCTCTGCAAAGGTTACGTGACCCGTGAGGCCTTTGCCCGGAATCGTCCAGCTGGATGGAGGCTGCTTGATTTGGGGAGGAGCCACTTCTCCATGCTCATTCTCCATGGCCTGGCCTGGGGGTTCCCTGTGGGGCTTCACTCTCCGGGCCCTTCACTGTTACGGGAGCACTCCTCACCTGGGCCGCACGCAGGATTTCTCGCACTGTCTGCACCTCCCCTGGCCCTTCCCTCTTGGGTCACCCCTGTGTCCTTCGCATCACATCCCAGGGCCGTGTGTCTACATGTCTCTGCTTTGTGCACTTGCCACTCCAGCGGCCCTCCTGACTCCAAGCATCCCTCACATCTCAACTCAGGTAGGTCCCTTTCTCAGCCACACCTTCCCTGAGCCTCAGCTTAGACCAGGTGTGTGGTCACTTGCTCTCAGAAAGCCGTTCCATCTGTGCAGCTCAGGATTATCCATCGTGTTATGTCATCACTCGACCCCCTGTGTCTCCCGCGCTAGCCCAAGGCTTCAGGAGACAGGAACTGTGTCTTTTTTACCATCGGACCCTTAGATATTTGTATGGTTGTGTCTGGCACAACATGCCTGCCAGATCCAAGCTCACTGGGTGAATAAAGAGACTGAAGCGCCTCCAGGAAGGGCCTCTGATGTCTGTGAAACTCACCAGAAAAATCTAAAATACCCAGCTCTGGAAAAAAGTATACTTTTGATGCTACAAAGTAGAATACTAAGGGAAAAGAATGCTCTGAACCTTCCAAGCCGAATATAGTCGGGAGACAGGGTCTAGAATGAATAGCTTGTTTAACAATGAGTCTGATGTTTGCTTTCCTGTGGGGTTGTGACTAAGGTAACATGACTGGAGGTGTGATTAGCCCTGTTTGGGCCTTACCTTTTGCACCTATCAGTTTTCTTGGAAGTAAATCTTGGCTCCTAAGCGCCGTCAAGGTGGATGCTGAAATTGCAAAGACATCCTGGTGATAATAATGTGGGATATTTATGAGAGAGCTCTTTGGTGTGTGCGGCTGTGATGTCTCTTCTGCTCAGTGTCACTGTGTCTCCATGATAATTGTTGGGCTGGTTATTTGTTAAAACAACACAAACACGCACTTCAGAGGAGAATTTGGTGCTGTTGCGTGATAACTTGCTCTAAGCAGGGGATGATGAAAATGCTGAGATTTGCTTCCAGCGATTCAGAACTAATCCTGAACGAATAGCAAAATAGGTCATAGACTTAGGTCTATGGAGAATAAGTACCTCCTCTGAGCCATTAAGACCTCAGAAACCCGTACGGCTTCTGAATGGGAGGAACTAGTTCATTTCCACATACTGTGATGACCTCAGGGAACCTCAGGCAGATTTTAGAAACGTCACAAATAAATTGAACGCTGGTATCCTGGATTAAGCAAGGGTCAAGAAGACAGCAGGTTGAGGGGGAGCACATGTCTTATGCATGTATGTGGGCTGGCCAGGGGAGAATTTGCAGGGTATATTTTAAGCCTTCTGTTTGAGCACATAACTCCCATTGACAGTAATAGAAATTGAACATCCAGACCAAGAAAGCAAAATGTAAACCAATCCCCAGGGCAGGGTGTAAATTAGCCACGTAAAAGAAAATGGAACCAGGGATTCGCTAGGTGAGTCTAAGAGGAGGAAAACATCTTGAAACATTAATAAGCCTCACCTATTAAAAACTGGTCCCAAACCATACTCTCAATCCTCTTAATGCTGATGGATGTGGTGCTCCGAGCAGTGTGTGTGACCAAGGAAATACACCGTTCCTGGTTTTCATGCTCAGAACATTTTATAAACAAATGAACATTTTTCAGGAATTGGACATACCAACTGACATAGCTAAATAAGAAAAGTCACTACATTCATCTAGTTTAGCTTCAATTCTCTGAAAGCTTCAGCTCCCCACTCATCTAAATAAAAAGAAAATCTCTCATGTTCATTCACCATGCTGTGCTGAAGCCATAAAGGCAAAATTGAATTCATTTTGGCCAGATTTTGACCATTCTGACTCATTTAGGAAGTCAAGGAAGTAGAAAATACTGAGTTGATTCCTTTCTCCTGTGAATTCCTCAGGTCACCTCTTAGAGGGATTTTTAGCCATAAATCACACCTATTTCCCTGGTTATTATATGCCTACCCTTTCATCCTAATCTCACAAAGGGAATGTTTTTGAAATAAATCCAAGAGGGTAGTTCAAACCAAGCTGATTACTAGAATCCCCCCGGGGAACTTTAAAAACATACAGATTCCTGGATCCCATCCCAGATCCACTGAATCAGAGAGGGGTGGTGGGGCCAGGAGCAGAGGCTCCTCGGGAGATTTGACTGCACTCAGCCTGGGCCAACAATCAGGAGAAGCTCCAGCTTCTATCTCAAGAGAAGGAAGAAAATAATTGTAGGGTTGAGGTTTAGACGAAGGACAGTAGCATTTGTGGCTGAAGCTGAGTTATATCTCCAAGTGCGACTGAGTTACGTCTCTAAGTGCAGCTCAGTTATGTCTCTAAGTCCAACTCAGACCCTCCTAAGTCCTGAGAGCATTTCCAGGCCCTTTACTCGGGAGTGGTCTTGGTCCAGTGTGTGCCTGGCATCCACGGTCCCAGTTTTCCTTGAGTGGCTCTGGGTAGCTGCCTCCTGGAAGGAACATTCTGGTCTGTCCTCTTGCACCGCTTTCCCTAATCCAGAGTTTTCCAAGGCCCAGCCAGAGATCCCCGTCTTCAGTGAAAGCAGCAATGACTACATTAGCTTCTTCTCCCTCTGAGTATCCCCTGGGATAGTTGGAGGCATAAAATTTAACACTTGGCTGTTTTCTAATTGCGTCTAATCTGTTCTGTTCCCTCACCCTATTATAAACAGCTCAGGGCTGGAGACCATGCTTCCTCATAGTGTCTTTAACAAGGCTAGCTCACCGTGGTGGCCTCTGAGCTCTAGACTGCTCCGAAGTTAGCATTCCAAGAATATTTCTTGAATTAAGGAATTTGCTGATGGAATGCTTTTTGGAACATTCAGTAAGAAAACCACAGCCTGAAAGCAAATTACCTGTAACATGCTCCATTCACTCAGCATTTAGCAGACACGTGCCCACTGCCTCCTGTGTGCCGGGTGCTGTTCTGTCCTAGGTGCTGGGGACACAGCAGTGAACATCCCTTGCAGTGCACCAAGTGCTAAGTTTTAAAGGAGGGTAAACGTAAAGCTCTTGAAATTGCTCTTATAGTCCTGGAAACTATGAAAAACAGGACACAGACCAGTTCATTAAAAATCATATCTCCCAGGGTTGGGAGGAAGGAGAGGGTGGGATGAATAAAGAGAGTAGCATGGAAACACATACACTACCATATGTAAGGTGGTAGCCAGTGGGAATTTGCTGTATGACTCAGGGATCTCAAACAGGGGCTCTGTGACAACCTAGAGCAGTGGGATGGGGTGGGAGGTGGGAGGGAGGGCCGAGAGGGAGAGAGCGTATGTATACCTATGGCTGATTCCTGTTAATGTACGGCAGAAACCAACAAAATTGGTAAGCAATTATCTTTCAATTAAAAAAATGATAAATTTTTTTAAAAAATCATATCTCCAAGAAATGTAGGATGACAGTCTAGTGCCTGTAATTGGATTTCGTGATTATTGTTCCAAGTAGCTCAATGACTGCTGAATTTCTTCCTTTTCAAAGCCCTCCTGATCACTTTTTCAGAGTGATCGAGGCCTCTACAACATAGGCATCAATGCTCATTTTAGGTTTGGTATATTTCATGTTGAAAGTTCCGCTCATTGGCAGCATGAACAGAACAGGGTCTTGTCTTGCCCATTGGTTGTTGGTGTCCTCTAATGCCGTCTCTTCGTGTGACAGAATTCTAGAGCCAGGATGTCAAGACTTCACTCTGGAAAAGTTGATCTGAAGCCATCCTAGACTTGGTGATTTGGGTCTCAAGGGAAAAAGGTGTTTGTCTTGCAGAAACACATTCTCTTTTTCTATTCAAGCTAACTTTGTTTTTTAAAACGTGGTGAATCTGTCTGTCCCTCTTGTTCCATGTTTCCCCTGTTGTTCAGTTGTTAAGTCATGTCCAGCTCTTTGCCACCCCATGGACTGCAGAACACCAGGCTTCCTTGTCCTTTGCTATCTCTCAGGGTTTGCTCAAATTCATGTCCATTGAGTCGGTGATGCCATCCAACTATCTTATCCTCTGTTGCCTCCTTCTCCTCCTGCCTTTGATTGCCTGCCTTCAGCCAAAGTATTGGAGCTTCAGCATTCATTGGAGTCCTTTCAGTGAATATTCAGGGTTGATTTCCTTTAGGATTGACTGGTTTGATCTCCTTGTTGTCCAAGGGACTCTCAACAGCCTTCCCCAACACCACAGTTCAAAAGCACCCGTTCTTCAGCACTCAGCCTTCTTTACAGTCCCCTGTAAACATCATCTTTTGTGCACACACCGGTGTCAGCAGCCCCAGCATCTTGGCCTGACCTGCGCCCCCTTCCTCCTCTCGGGTTTGAGGTAATTACTGAATGAACTGATTGTGGCAGGAGCAGCCCACAGAGATTTCTACCACAAGCAATTAGGACCAAAGAAGTTCCACAGACCATTAGTGTCACTTTGGGGAATAGTATTTTACAAACATCGTGGTGGGCACTTGATCTGAAGTCCCATGTCTTTTCAAGTAGGAATGAACATCAGAGAAAGAGAGGAAGGGATGGAAATGTGAATGAGAAAACAGACGGAGAGAAATTCATGCAGACAGGGATGAGGAGGAGAGGTGGAGAGAAAAAGAGACAGGTTAGGCTAGGGCAGTTTTCCATTTATCAAAGGAGACAGCCAGGGTATTCACTTAAAGGATCAATGAGCTGTTTTGACCCTGCAGCTGTCTCTGTATAAAGGATGATTGTCCCGTGGGAAGGCAAGTTGCTGTACAAATGACAGCACCGGTGTGTCTCCAGTCAGCTTCCCCAGGTTGGGAGCTGTTTGCCCCCAGGCTTCCCCTGAGCCCCTGCAGGGGACACCCTATAATGGGGCACCTGGGTGCTTCACCTCATTCCTTTCTCCTGGAGTCCAAGTCATTCTTCCCAGCAAACGTAGGTTGGTGAAAATTTGGTCATTACTTTGTGGCATCAGTAAGATGGATTTGGTTTCAATGAATGATCTATCTCATGATGTAGGGTGAAGGACAGGCTCAGAGAGGCAGGAAAATAGCTTGTGTTCTCCTACCATGCTCAAAGCACCTTTGAATATATCAGTTTTCTGGTTTCCTTGAGTGAGTAGAGGTGCTGTTGTATTCCACCAAGGCAGGAGTCAGACCTGTTCCTGGGAGTCCAGAGTGGATTTCGAATTTGATGTTATTTTGATTTCTGGATTTCTTGATTTGATGCTTTTAAATAATTTCAGTTAAGAGCAATTATTAAATGACAAAATAAACAAGATTTCATTTTGAAACTTTTGTAAAACCTGATGATGAAACAGGCTTCTCAGGTGGTGCTAGTGGCAAAGAGCCTGCTTGCCAATACAGGAGACAGAAGAGACACAGGTTCAATTCCTGGGTCAGGAAGATCTCCTGGAGAAGGGAATGGCAACCCACTCCAGGATTTGTGCCTGGAGAATCCCCATGGACAGAGGAGCCTGGCCAGCTACAGTCCATAGATTCACAAAGAGTCGGTCATGACTGAGTGACTTAGCACGCCCACACGATGAGAAAACAAATCAGAAAAATAAAATGATGGCAGTCTGTGCAGGAATTTTTGCTTTAAAAACTGGGTCACTCTGAGAGACTCAGAAATCTTGAGCTACATAAGCCCACCTTGGCTGGCTATCTATCTATCTAATCTATCAACCACCTATCTATAGCTATATCTTATGTATCTAATCTATATATCATCTATCAATTACATATCTATATCTTATATATCTAATCTAGCAATCATGCAATTAAGATAATATATAATTATCTTATTATATTCATAAGATACTGCATATCTTACCTTATCTAGCTAATCTTCTTTATCTAATCCATCCATCATCCACCTATCTACCTATGTATCTATATATGTATGTATCTGTCATCTATCCATCATTTGTCATCATTTTTCTAGCACATGTTTGCTCACAGTCTCCCTGGGTTTTGGGCAATTCTGCACATGTCCTCACACCACAGCTCAGAGTCCAGCATCGTCTATGATCCTTAAGGTTGTGCCTCCAGACTGTGGGTCTCTTCCTGCCTTCAGGCTTCCTGAAAATTCTGAGAGCTGTGGCCCAACCAGGTCTTGCTAGAAGTGCCTCTGCTGGGCGTAGTCAATGAACCTTGTCTTGGGAACAACCTGGACAATTCTGCTCGGGAAGTTCCCGCAGACAGGCTGTTCTCTAGCGCGATGCCAGTAGCAGCCCACAGATGACATCTGGGGCAGGCCCTGTGTTAGCTGTTGTGGGCACTCTGGATCCACCTGGGTCAGCCTGGGGTCGCCTCCCTGCTGCTCTGGCTCCAGGGTGCGGGTACCCACATGGCTCCTGGCTGGAGCTGAGCAGTGAGCTCTCACCCTGACACCTCCCCTCCAAAGGCTCCAACACAAGTGCAGACTCCTGGGTCCCCTGCCACTTGGGACAGTCAGCTTGAAGTTGGCTCCTTTGTGCCCAGAGCAGGTGCTGCCCCATCACTGGCCCTTCTCTGAGGATGACTGGCTTTCTTACCACCTCCAGGCTTCTATAAGGGGGAGACAGGAACCATGTTTGCCTTTGGAAGTGGGGGTGTGACAACCGAATAGCTCAGTGCCTGGGTTTGTGACAGACCTGAGCCACGTGGGTTCATCCTCCAGAAATTCAAGGTCCAGCACTGGTAGTGGTGGCAGGGAGGTGGACCCCAGGGTGAACCCAGCCTCGGCCCCTGGGGGTGGTGAGGTGAGCCTCGGGTTGAGTAAGGTTTGAAGCCGGTTGTTGGTACAATTGGAAATTGGAGCACGCTGACAGAGGTGGTCTTTCTGGCTGTTCAAGAAGCTTTGTGCTTCTCTCTCCCCCCTCCCCTGGAAGATGGCATTTTCTCATCTCACTGAACTCGGGCATTTGCGTGCAAGTGGCTGTATCACTTCTGAGTGTGAGTTTTAAAAGCCTAGGCTGTGCAGTATCCTCTCCTTTTGCCATGGCAACTGGCAATGTCCTAGATCCTGGTCTCTCCCCCCCACACCCCCTCCCAGACTGGGTCCGGGAGTGAGGACGTGAGCGGCTGGCATGGGGTTCGTGTGACATCTCAGTGTGACCCAGCCCATGGGGACCGCGGCCCTGACCTGCCCCTATCCTGGCAGCCGTGGTGACAGGCAGGAGACAGCACAGTTCCTGCCCCCTTGCGAGCCCACAGTTTCTCCTCCTGAGCACATGGAGAGACGTTTCTGCAGGGTTCAGAGGGCACGCAAGAGTGTGGCAGCCGGGGCCCTTCATGCACCTGCTGGCCCTCTTCTCTGAAAACTTAGATGAAATACTGTTTACTCCATGAAGTCTTCCATAAATAGGGTAGACAGGTTTAGCACATAAAAACCCAGGATGCACAGTTAAATTTGCATGCCAGACAAACAATATTCAACAATATTTGTGACATACTTACACTAACTAAATGATGCATTGTTTATCTGACATGCAAATTTTTTTCAAATCTTCTTTATTTTTTTTTAATTAAAAAAAGTTGTTTTTTTTTTTTTTTTTTTACCAGCACCCTGCAGCATATAGGAGCTTAGCATCCTGACCTGGGATCGAACCCGTGGCCCTGCTTTGGATGGTAGAGTCTTAACCACTGGACCACCAGGGAAGTCATTGACATGAAATTTAATCAGGCTTTTAGTGTTTTATCTGGCAACCCTCTGTATAAACCTCTCTTTCCTCTCAGCTACATAGCATTGAGCTCTATTTATTACCTCTACCTGTTGTTGTAATTACCTCTACCTGTTGTTGTAATTACCTCTACCTGTAAAATCGTGACCCCATTTTGTCCTATTGGACTTTCAGCTTCTTGAGGGCACACCCAGATCTGATGCATCTTTGTATTTCCCGAGGCTCCAAGCCGTGACACTCACGCTAACACACACACACACACACACACACACACACAGCACAGGTATTCATTCAATGAAACAGCTGGTTTTGACACAGCAAAAAGCTTTGACAGGACCTCAAAGCAAAAAATAAAAAAAATCAATAGTGCAAGGTATTAGACATTTCTGTGCTTTTCTGTTTCCTGTTTCCTCCCAAAGGCGAGGAGAATCTAGTATTTTACATCCTGCCACGAGCGTGGTTCCAGCAGCTGGAACGAAAGCCTGGCATCTTTTTCAGGTTGTGCTCATCTTTCCCAGCAGACTCTGTGCAGGAAACTGATCCATTCCTCCAGGGACCTCCAGGCACCTCCGGGGTCCCTACATGCTCTGGGAAGGTGGGCAGCAATGCTGTGTCCCAGGGCTGGAAGCACATGTGTCTGAAAAGAGAGCATCTCACGGAGGGTCACGTGCCCAAGGGCCTCCCTGGGACTCCAGCAGCTAGGTGACCCCTGAGGCACCACTAAAGACCCTTGGGAACGAAGCCACAGTGACCACACGGGACGCTGCTGGGCTGAGGGTCCTGCTGGTCTCCACCTGCTCAGGGGTGCCTTTGAGGGGGCACACTACCCCACTTCAGCAGTGTTAAGGTCCCTGCAGGTGTACTTCTGCCACTCAGAGAACTGTCACGGCCAAGACCAGGCTGAATTGTGACCTGTCTCTTCCTGCCGAGTCTGGGCTCCGGGGTGAGAAAGCACATACCTTCTCCACGCTGCATCTGTTCATTCTCCAGTCACAGACACTTCATTCAGCATTGAGGCCCCACCGGTGGGCTGTGTCCTCCCCAAGCTCCTGGGACCTTGAGAGGAAGAAGGAAACTGACCCAATTTTCAGAGTCTTATGAAATTTTAGACTAAGACTGCAGCCAGCAGCAGATCCCTCAAACTCAGGTCGAAGCCATGAATCTTCAGAGAAGTTTATGCCCCCAGCACCTCCCTCCATGTCACAACATCTCCCCCAGATTCATCCCAGTCCAATTCTCCCTCGTCTCCATAACAACCTGTATCCCAGAAAAAGTGGAGAGAGAGCCACGATTAACAGAACCGGGAGTGGGGTGCTCTAGGTATTTCTTCATGGGGTTTCTTCTCTTCTCGAAGGCCCTGGATGTGTAGCTCTTGTATTAAGCCCCCAGATAGGCTCCAATGGATTGAGGGGACACCAACATTCTTAGCACTTAGGTCCATGTGAATGTTGTCCCATAGCCAACATCGATACAACGTGTGGGCGCAAGGCAGGTGTGAGAACACACAGCCTCCAGACAGAATGGGGTGGGGGGAAGATGGAGCTAGCATCACCCACTAATCGCCAGTTCTCTCCTCTTACGCATACCCCATGTAATCATGAAAGCAGTGACAAGGTCATGTGACCTGGTGGAATTAGCATAAAAATTCCCAAAGGAATCAAATCCAAAAGACCGAAAAGGAGAAGGGGAAGGTTATTCCTACAGTGTGGCCAACATCCCCTCCCCACAAATGCCCAGGGGAAAGGTTTAGGGAGCTCTGCATACGCAACAGGGAGATGTGCGGGAGCACAGACACCCCAAGAAAAACCCTCGTGAACAACCAGCATGAAGAACCCCCATGGAACCCCCAGCCTTAGCAAAGTGCCCAGCATGCAGCATATACTTGCTGAATAAATGAGGAAGGAAGGAAAGAACGAAGGATATGCATTTATCCCTTTTGTTCTTATCCTTCCTGAGCTCACCTGTCCTCCACACAGAACAGGACCCATTCAGAAGGTGAGGGCAGAACATGGGGTGGGGAGAGGCACCCAGGACGCACGTCCCCACTGGGTGTTCACCCACTCCCACTCAGACCCTGGGGCCCAGTTTTCCTTTGAATTTTCATTTTCCTCTGGGCATCTTGCAGAGACTCCTTGATCTCTGCCCCAGGTTCAGATCCGTCCCTCTCAATGTCGGTGTAGCACCCCTCCAAATATAAGATACAAAAAACTTTATACAGGCAAGAGGCTTAGAGGCAAAAAAGGCCCACATGCCAGTACCACGCATCGGATCGCTAAAACACGAACGCTAGCTTTTCTGTCTCTGAAAACCCTCTTGGCCATTGCCACCAGCTCCTGCTCTGGTCTGCCCCCATGTCAACTCCCCACCCCTGTGTCCTCTCCTCCAATCTCTCCCACCCCAAACTCCTGCTCACATGAAGCTGTGCCCAGGAGGGGCTCACAAGGGCGATGGGCAAACATATACAAATTAAAATACGTAACTACAGACTGTGATAAGGATGATGAAGGAAGAGTAAAGAAAGCTATGAGAGAATGCCGAAGGGGTGCTGTGTGTGTGTGTGTGTGTGTGTGTGTGTGTGTGTGTGTGTGTGCATGTGCATGTGTGTGATTGTGTAAGCAAAGTCCAGGAAGACTTCTTCATGGAAAGTTGACAATCTCTCAGCCAGGCTGTGCTGGGCAAAAGAGGTGATAACAGCCAACCCTCAAATTTCTATGGCGCAGCCCATTAAAGTCTGACTTCTCTCTCACATTAAATCAGCTGAGGTTCTGGGCGGCTCTCTGGCAGCTGCCCTCCACATGTGGCTCAGGGTTTAGGAGGCTTTGATCTGACGGCATCGCCCTGTTAACTTGTCTCCTGTGAGCATCGCACGCGGAACGGAGCGTGGAGGAATGCGCTCCTCCCTTAAGGCGTCTGCTGGGGTGAGGGTGGGGTGTATGTGTGTGTGTGACACATATCACTGGCCACAGCAAATAGCATCGTCAGGCCTCATCTCAAGGGGATGTGAGCCCAGGAGAGAGAGCGAGAGATCCTGGTGAGTGATAGTAACCTCTACCAGGAGTGGGGAGAAGGGCGTTCCAGGGGGAAGGAGCTCAGAAATGCAAGCAGAGTAGGATGGGTGGATGCAGGGTAGAGAGCAGAGGTGAAGTGGTGAGAGCTGATAAAGAGGTGGTCAGGGCTCGGGTCCCATAGAGGAACGGTATGCATTCTGTCCTGTCCTGTCCTGTTCTATTACATACAACGGAAGGCTTTAAAGCAAGGAGTGTACGATTTATTGTTTTAAACATATGGTTTCAGTTATTGTATGGAGAAATGAATGAAGAGGCTTTTGAAATAGTCTAGGCTTGAAGTGATAATGGCTAAGAGCAGGGTGGAGAGAAGTAGTGTAATTGAGAGATAACTTGGGGGATAGAACTGATGGAGTTGGATGATGGTCACCCTGTGGAACAGATTCCCACAGTGTGCCCTTAAGAGGACCTCAGGTTCAACCAGGCTTAGAGGAGGACTGTTCAATGGTGTTTTAAAAAGAGTTTGTGATGCTCTTTATTACTGCTGTTATTCTAACATACCATTGCCACATTTGTTGGCCATCTAGGCTCAGAGCTCCACAGAACCATGGTATATATATATATATATATATATATGTTGGGGGAGATATATATATATGTTAGAGTTGGGGGATATATATACATATGTATATATATATGTAATACCTTTCCTGGCCTCTGTGACTCTGTAAATGAAGTCAGCATAGCCCAAACACAGGGAGAAAGATGGAAAAACCTTGCTTTTCTATTTAATTCTAATTTGCTCTTCTGAGAAGTGGTGTGTTTTTGTGAGAGAGATGGGTTGCCTGGGAGATACAGTTCTCAGGCCTGGATTTCAGCTGTCTGCAAAGTAACATGGACGTTCTTTAAGATGTTCTCGGACAATGGAGTGATGGAAAAGAGGCAGCAGCTTGGGTGTGATGGCCCGGTGCGTCCCTGCCATGTATGCCCACGGCAGGGCTTATCACACCACCCGAGTGGGTCAAGGTGCCCACAGTGACTGCCCTGGAGCCGTTCACTCCCCAGGAGTTGGGGGTGGGGGTGCTTGCCAGCTCCCAACTGCAAGGTTTCCTATTCACTTAGAGAGCTCAGGCTCCCATCTGGGCTGGTCACGCAGCTCTGTGGACTTGGGGCAGGGGAACCAGGGCAACTGTATGAACACTTGGTGAAGTGACTCTGCCGCCGATGGTCGTTTCTCACCTCTGATCCTGGCATCTTGAGTCTGCAAAATGTCTTAACTTGAAGGTGAGGTGAAATCTCAGAACTTCCTCAGGTCTTGACCTAAGAGAGCTCTGTCACATTCAATTATAACTGATATGAGCTGCAAAGCACTGAACAAGGGGACCTGGACTGAACTCAGAAAGATTCCTAAACACTGTGGCTGTTTTACCAAGGAGACCAGCACGTGTTCCATTAGGATCTAAGGCTGTTGGGCATAGATGACATGAATCTGAAAGAAAGAATCAAAATGGAGTCAGAATGCACCTCCTTCTGCATTCCTCATGATTACAATGTTCCCAGCCCTGACATTGCTTGAAAATAGAAAAACAGCCTCAGTACATTGCTTCAGCTTCAGTATCTTACCTAAACCTGCAGTAGTACTATAAATGGACCCGTTTTACAGAAGAGGAGTTGAGGCTCACAGAGCTGAAGCCCCTTGCCCAGATAGAAAGGATCAAAATCCTCCTGTTTTTAAGCTGAATATATTCCGCTGCACGTGTGTACCACATTCTCTCTTATCATTCATCTCTCAACGAATCTTTATGATTTCCATATCTTGGTCCTTGTGAACGATGGTGAACATCAGTGTGCAGTCATCTCTCTGAGACCCTGATTTCAGCCCTGTGGGATAAACACCCAGAAGTGAGATTGCAACTCTATTTGCAATTTTTTGAGGAAACTCCAGACTGGTTGCCACAGTGACTGCACCATTCTGTATGCCCAGTACAGTGTATATATACACGAAGAGTCCTGCATCCTCACCACCATTTGCTCTCTTCCTTTTGAGAAAATAATAGTCAGCCACATAGGTGTGAAGTGATAGCTCATTGTGATTTGTATTTGCCTTTCCCTGATGGTTAGTGATGTTGAGCCTCTTTTCATGTACCTGTTGGCTGTTTGCATGTCTGCTTTGGAGAAATGGAAAAAACCCTTTGCCCATTTTTCAGTGAGGATTTTTTTTTGTTCTGGGGAGATTTCTTCTGTTTTGTTTTGGGTGTTTTTTTTTGTTTTTACTACTGAGTTGTAGGAGAAAATCTGATCTCTTCTTACCCCCGACTCTGCATCTTGCTGTCATGACCTCTTGCCTGGTGATGAAGACTTCTAACTGATCTCCTGGTTTCCACTTTTGTCCCCTTCATCTTATCCTCTTCACACCATCCAGTCCAGGGTGACCCTGTTAAGTCAGATCTGGATCCTCCAGTGTTCAGAGAACGCCCATGACACCAGACCTTATTACTCAAGATAAATAGCAAAGTCCTGACAGTGGGCCTCTCTGACTAAACAAACAGAACAGTATAGGTTTTGCTGTGAAGGAATTTTGTAGAAGTGGCTAAGGTCTCCTATCAGTTGATTTTAAGAAAAGGAAATTACCCATCGTAAGATGGATGGGCCTCATCCAATAAGTTGAAAGGCCTTATGAGTGAAAACAGATTTCCTAGAGAAGAAGAAAGTCTTTGGAGTATCAGCTCCTGCCTGAATTCCCAGCCTGACTCATGGCTTCTGACTTGCCAGCCCCCATAATCGTGTGAGCCAATTCCTTAAAATAAATGTGGATATATACAAAGGATGCATCTATAAATAGAGATAGAGATAGTCTCCTTCTCTGGAGAACCCTGATCCATCCTCTAACAACTCTATATGGTTAGCTCCATTTTACAGTTGAGGAATCTGAGTCTCAGGTTGAGTTAGGGTATTAACTCCAAGTCAAAGTTAGTAGCACTTCCCAGGTGGCAACTCGCCTGCCAATGCCAGCGTTTAAGAGACTCAGGTTTAATCCCTGGATCAGGAAGATCCCCTGGAGAAGAACAATCCTGTATTCATGCCTGGAGAATCCGATGGACAGAGGAGCCTGGCAGGCTACATGTCTGTAGGTTCCCAGAGTCAGACAGTCTGAAGCTGTCCAACTTCAGCTGACTGAAGTGACTTAGCATGCACGCACGCACAGATGGTAAGAAGCAGAGCTGGGTCTATTTCCAAAATCTGTGGTTTAAGCATCATATTCCAAGGCCTCACCAGGGTGGTTGGAATAAAAGAAGTCCAGCCAGGGAGTCCTAGAAAAAGAGTTGTTGTTGTTTTTGTTTAGTCAGTCAGTCGTGTCTGACTCTTTGCAACCCGGTGGACTGTAACCTGCCAGGCTCCTCTGGCCATGGGATTTTCCAGGCAAGAATACTGGAGTAGAATGCTGTTTCCTCCTCCAGGGGATCTTCCTGATCCAGGTATTGAACCCACATCTCCTGCATTGGCAGGCAATTCTTTACTGCTGAGTCACCTGGGAAGCCTGGAGAAATGAGTGCTGGAATATATATGTCAGCTCTGTAGTTATTCCTGGAGGCTTCCCAGCAATCTGTGTTGAAGACAACTCTTGATCCTCAGAGTGCCAGTTCTGTCATGACCTTGATGTTGTTAACAAACCAATTCTGGCTGTTGCTTGGTGCCCTCAGCTCTTTTGGCCATACCTTACTCTGTGTGTGTGTGTGTGTGTGTGTGTGTGTGTGTGTGTGTGTGTGTGT
>ML661908.1:21721938-21772838 GCA_007570785.1 Antilocapra americana | reverse complement strand
TGTGTGTGTGTGTGTGTGTGTGTGTGTGTGTGTGTGTGTGTGTGTGTGTGTGTGTGTGTATTCTGGCCAGCTGGTCTACCTGACTTTCTGTCAACACCTGGGTCACCTGTGGCCTCAGCACACCTGTTCCCCACTGCAGGGTGACTGCTAACTGGCCCATCCCCCAACATTTCTGTCTCAAGGGCAGGACCATGTGTTCATCTCAGTCACCAGGGAACCCCAGGCATGTGGCTCAGTGCTCAGCACGAACTGCTCCCCTGTAAGCAGTATTGAAGGAAGTGGTAAATGGCTGCTGTGAATGTTCCCACTTTGCAGGGGGATTGGAACTTGTCTCCATCATCCATCTCCAGGAAACTGCTGAAAAGGGGCCAACAGCCCTGTGACCTGAAGTTGTAATGGGAGCAGATCTCAGATTTCAGCTGTGGGACAAGCTGCCAGTGATGAACAAGCAACCTGCCGCTGCCGGTTCTAGGTTAAGACCTTGCCTGGGGCCTCCCCTGGCCAGGAAGGCAGAGAATCCAGAGAAACCAACCTGCTCCTGGGTGGTCATCATCCAAGAAACCCAACCTGCTGCACCCCCGGTGGAGTGTGCTGTCAGAGTCAATAAACGAGAGACAGATTTGGAAAGGCCTGTCATCGCGTATGTAACAAGGGCAAAGCTTTAGAAAATGAGCATTCCCTTAGACTCAGTGAACATTGCAAGACAGGCAGAGACTGGCCCTCAGGATGGAGGGGGCTGGGCCAGATGGGGGTGGGGAGAGCTGGGTGTTTGTCACAGGCCTGGCAGGCTGTCACCCAGAGCCAGCTGGGGAATTCTCAGAGTCAAGTGATCTGGTGTAACGTGTAAAATAGTGCTACAGGGCAAAAAAAGAGCATTGACTTGGGTTTGATGACCTGGGCAAACTCTTGAACCCGCGAGGCCTTGATGTCACTGTCAGGGTAAGGGTCATCAGGGGCCTCCCTGGATTTTGAGTTAGGATTGCCTTGAAGCTCTGCTTGGACAGTGTGGGTGTCCAAAGTCCTTGCTGACTTGTTGCCAAGCCCTGGGGCCTCCACCCTTGTTCTCTCTCCCATTCCCATCCTGCACTGTCTCCCTCTCACCAGGCAGCATTCTGGATTGCAAACTTAACATCTTTGCAGACCTGTAAGTTCTGGGTACACAGTTTCATAAGCATTAGAGTGGTAACTGACAAAAACTCTCCTCGTTCTAGTATTAGTCAGCCACTCAGAACTTTCTTCTCAACCAGACCTCAACCCTGGCCCCTGTCCTGTCCTTGCTGGGCTTGCCTTGCCCTGTCTTAACAAGCATCCTGCTAAGTTAGTGTAGTGAGACTCCCCCTACCCTTGTTAACTGATCCAAGATATAGGATTGAATTCCTCATTTCTCACCCTTGATGCCTGACCATGCTGGCCTGTCTATAGCTGGAATCCTGTAAGCCAGTTTAGCAAGCCCTGCCCTTGATGTCTCCTATTAGTCTTCCATCCACTTACCCCCCTCACTCTTCTCATTGCCTATAACCCCCAACTTGTCCCCACGTTGGGAGCTGAGCCTGGTCTCTCTTCTACTGCAATAGTCTCAACATCTATTGCAATAGTCCAGAATAAGTCTTCCTTATCATTTTAAAAATAATTTTATTTATTTATTCTTATTTATTTCTTATTTATCTTTATTTATTTATTATTTATTCTTTTATTTATTCATTTATTCTCCCAACTGTGCTGGGTCAGGGATCAAACCCACATCTCTTGCATTGGCAGCTAGATTCTTTACCACTGAGCCACTGGGTGAAACCCCTCTAGCAGGTGCTTAGTATATATTTGCATGAGAATCATGCTTTGAATGATTTTAAAAGACTACTTGGTCAGAGATGGGTGGAGGATATCAGAGAAGTCTGGTCTGTACTTTTCTACTGAGGACCAAAAACCTGGATTCTGAGAAAACTTGGGAAGATCTAGGGATGCGCTTATTGGGTTTATGGAGTTCCTGGGCTCATGAAGAAATAAGAACATAATTAGGTTGTCTAATCAGCGAATTGTCTCACTGTGAAGGCCCCACTGTTTCTTTTTTAATATATTCATTACTGTTTATTTGGCTTATATGTAGCACATGGGATCTTCGATCTTCATCACAGCATGTAGGATCTTTCATTGTGGCATGTGAACTCTTAGTTGCAGCATGTGGGATCTAGTTCCTTGACCAGGGCTGGAACCTGGATCCCCTGAATTGGGAGCACAGAGTCTCAGCCGCTGGACACCCAGGGAAGTCCTTGCACTGTGTCCTACTCAGTAGTCATTGGTGGTTACCAGCGTCCATCACCAGTTCATAGACGTAAACAAGTCTCCCTTTACCTCTTCCCTTCCTATCTTTGCTGTTTTGTCAGGGAGGCATCCTCTCTCCATCCTCCAGGTTCTAAGTCCTGATGTGGCCCTTAGGTGGTCCTCTCTCCTCTTCCTTGGCTTGTCAGTTGCTCAGTTCCATCAGTGCTTCCTTCAGCCCTGACTCTGGGAACTGCCCTTTCCTCTTTGTTCCCACACTCACCACCCACTCCAAGTGCTTAAATCCCTGAAGACCCAGGTGAAGATTCTCCTGATTCTTCCACTTTTCAGGTTCTTCTCTCTCCAATCCATTCCCACTTTTTTTTTTTTTGCCAGTGTCATCTTCTTTATAAAAACACTGCTCTCATTTGTCATCACCATGTTTAAAATCCTTGGGTGCCTCTAGGTTGTAGCTCAGAATCACACCTGGCCTTTCAGAAGTTTTAAACAGTAAAAGCTGAGTGAGGTGCTGGCTGGGTGTATTTTCTCTTTCTGGGGCCCCTTAGGGTGCCCCTGCCCACCCTGAGCTCCCTGGCCCCCCATCAGTGGGCTCTAAGCACAACTTGCCAAGACATGAGACCCCCTAATACATTGGTTAGCCTGTGAATGGGTACTAGACTCATGAACAGCCAGCATGTGTGGTCTGGCAGAAAGATCTGCCCAATGGGAACAGTTGTGCTGGACAGACATCACTAGACCAATCTGGTCCTTTCCTGGGAGTCTGACTCCAGACAGGGCAATGGAGGAGAGTCAATAAGGGGCTGAGCCTGAGTCAGGCAATCTGGAGCTTTTCAGGGGCAGCCATAAGGGTGGCAGGATGACCGAACTGCTCCAGCCACATGAGGTCCTGAATGACCCCCTGGTGTCACAACCATGTGTGTCTAGTTTTCTATATCCTGATGCTTTGATGTCTGGGGCTTTGCAGGCCCTGCAGGGACTGCCTCTGCTCGGCTTAGCCAAGACCTAGAGCTGCCAAACAACCCATCCAAGAGCATGCTTTCCAAATACAAACCAACCAACCCAGAGCCCATGTCCCACCAATTCTTTATGGCTCTCACACTCTGCCCCGGCAACTAGTCCCCTGTCCCAACCACCCCAGGACACCCAGGGACCTCACACCTAGGGACAACCCTACAGCCCAGGGGGCTGCTGAAATGACTCAAACCAGCCAGTCCCAAACCCATTCACCCCTCCTCATTTGCTCCTTCTGCATACACTACGGTACAGGCTCCTGCCCCTGCTCCCTGCTGCAACCCCCTCTGGCTCTGGTGCTTCCCCGTGAGGGCCTGTGTGGTGTGATATGCCCATCCTCTCAGGAACTGTGAGTCATAAGCTATCCTTTCAGTGGAACTCATCTTCTGATCTATTGAACTTGAGTGTGTGCAAGGCACTTCAGTCACGCCCAACTCACTGTGACCCCATGGACTGTAGCCCACCAGGCTCCTCTTCCATTAGATTCTCCATACAAGAATGCTGGAGTGGGTTGCCATGCCCTCCTCCAGGGGATCTTCCTGACCCAGGGATTGAACCCATGTTTCTTGTATCTCCTGCACTGACAGGTGGGTTTGTTCCCACCGGCACCACCTGGGAGCTCTGTTGGACGTACTATCCCTCAGTTTTTCTGTGAATGAACTGTACCTTCAAACACACTGTCCCCACACCTTCTCCTGCCTTGTGGCGCTCAGCACCATGGCTGTCTTGCTTTTCTTGGAGGCAGGACTGTGTCCTGCCCTCTTGTCCTTACCCGTCGCACCTTAGATTCAATGCCTTCACTTCAGGTAAATTAAGTGACTCTGTTCCTTGCAGTCTAAAACTACCAACTGCAGAGATTCCAGATATGACCTGTATCTACTTCTCCTGCCCTTTCTCCTAGTGTGCTTCTCAGACTCTTCAGCTGCAACCACACAGGGTACCTTCTTATTCTTGAATGTTTCTGCTTTCTACACCATGTTCATGCAAGGTCTCCATTAGGAATACCCTCCTCCTTGCCTCTGTTGGCTAAATCTACTCTTCCTTCAAGGTCCAACTCCAGTCTCACCTCTCCTTTGAGGTTTCCATGACTTCATCATCACAGCAACCATGTCCTTCCTTGGACACCTGAACCCCCTACTGCCTGGGACACTTATAGGACAGCCCAGGCCCCTCACATGGGCAGCACTTGCCCCTCAGTGTTCTGGAGCTATCTCTCCCTAAGGTTTTACATTCTCTGGATGCAGAGACCAAATGCTTGATTCTGGGCAATGACAGGATGCATTTGATACCAACTACATCCTTCAAGCAGGAGAGGCGGGTTTGATCCCAAGGTCGGGAAGACCCCCTGGAGGAGGGCATGGCAACCCACTCCAGTATTCTTGCCTAGAGAATCCCATGGACAGAGGGGTAGGCTGCAGTCCATGGGGTTGCAAAAGAGTCAGACATGACTAACCACCACCATCACCAATCACATCCTCCACATCTCCCTTCTCAGAGTTGATGCATAAAATTCCTGGATGTGACAACAGGTGTTGCTGGGTTGAGCGGGGTCTGGCTGGAAGGAGAGGCCAGAGATCTACCTGTTCACCTCTCCATCCTGGCCTAGACCCCCTGGGTGGTGAGGCTGCCTGCTCCCAGCTTTCCCAGAGAAGACCTGCCTCCTCCTGACACTTCCTGACACTCAAGGTAAGCTCCTTTCCTTTTGCTTCCTCTCAGGCCTGGGAGGGAAAGTGAAAGGTAACTAAAAGAAATGAGAGAGGAACTAGAGGACCCCAGGCATGCAGGGACTCTTTACTGTGAGGAGGCCGGGGCTGGGGCGGAAGGCCTGGAAATCAAACGGGTCCTTCACAGTTCGGTCTCGGGCTGACTTGTTTATAATAAAAACATTTGGTTTGACTTCCACAGAATCCAGCCTATGATGTAAATGCTCAAGCATTTTAGCTCACATTCCTTGTCGTCCCCAGAGGAGTTCTGTTCAGAAGGCGAGAGGGGTGGAAACGAACAGTTCCTGGGAGTGTCTCCAGTCAGCGCCCTTGCATTAAGAGTCTGAGCCATGCAAATAATTTGGATACTGAAACTCAAGCCCTACATGTACCTTTTAATGACAAAGCAATTCTGTGTGTCCGAGGAGACGGACAGTGTCTCTTTAAACATTCTTTCTGTTCTTCGGGTGTGTTGTAATCAGCAGATGGCCGGCCCTGCCTCCCCAGGGCCCCCCTTCCAGCAGACTCTTCTAATAGCTAATATCCTGCAGCGACTGAGGCCATTAGAAGGATTAAGCGATTACCATCCTGTCCAGCAAACACACCACGCTCACAACGGTCGCCTTTTCCCCTTCGGTTGCTGTTTTCATCGATGAATCAGGGCCTGATGATTGGTTGAAAAGTCATAACAGGGAGGGCAGAGGGTTATGGTCATTTTTTTCTAGAATACCTCCCAAATAGCTTTGGGATTTGAAGGTCCTTTGTTAGAAGGAGGGTGGGTATCAGTTGTGGCTTGAGCAAGCTCTGAAGGTACAAACAGCACTCAGACCTGTGCCCTCATCTCCAGAATATCTCACCCTCAGTTTCTCAAGCATCAGGGTAAGCCTCTTTGCTCTGCCTGTTCACACGGCCAGACCGGCTGGGTTTATTCTGCACAAGACAAACCACCAGCCCAGCCCAGAGCCACGTCGCAGGCTCAGGAATACTCTGAAATATTGCCACCCAGTGGCACTTTCAAGGCATAACAATTCACAGTCTGGCAGCAGGGAACCGGGTTTCAGGAGCTAAAGGACCCAACGGGAAGGGGGCTGTGAAAACTGGTCTAGAGACACCTGGGGTATAAAGAGAAGAATGACAGTAAGACATTGTACGGCTGAGCTGTCTTTTTCCAAATGGAAGACATGCACACTTTCTCTAAGTGGGAGCTGGAGAAGGATGACAGGGAGATGAATCAATGGAGCACCCTTTGGAGTCAGCCTCAATTCGGATGACTCAGTCTCTCACATGTCTGGGTTTTTAAGGATCCTTGGGCTCTACTAATTTAGGGAACATCACCAGACTTGTTTCTTTACCCAGAGTACAAGATCTCTAAATTTCCCAGCAGCCCTAACATTGTGAAACTTTATTATCCCAGTGAAGAAGCAATGCAGAAATACAGGCAATATAAGCCGTAGGCAATCCATAAATCATGAGTGTTTGACTTCCAGATGCAAGATGGGAGAACATAAAAGATGCATCCATTTTCACCTCTCAATGACTCCCTGCTAGGACAAACCTTGGAAGGTTCCCCTGCAGGACACTGGTTGAGTTTCAGTAAGAACCTGCTGTTTCACCTCCCAGCATTAGCAGAGGAAGGCTGGCCCCCCAGGATTTGGATCCTTCTAGCACTTTCTATGAGGTGGAAGAGAAGTTGAGAGAGAATGGGATCAGAAGGGAGGCTCCACTCTATTAAAATGGAAGCTAAATCAGAAACAAATGAGTTAGACATTTAATGTGTGTGTGTTCAGTTGCTTTGGTTGTGTCCAACTCTTTGTGATAGTAGGGACTGTAGCCCTCTGGGATCCTCTGTCCATTGGATTCTCCAGGCAAGAATACTGGAGTAGGTTCCCACGCCCTTCTCCAGGGGATCTTCCCAACCGAGGGATCAAACTCATGTCTCTTGCGTCTCCTGAAGTGGCAGGTGCGTTCTTTACCACTAGTGCCACCTAGGAAGCCCTAGGTCACCCTTTTCAGTAATATTTTTATTTTGTTTCTGTCAGAGGGCAAGCTATTCCAAAGAAGTCAGATTCTGCTGGTTTCAATGTAAGAATGCAGGTGGGAGGGAAGGGAAAGGCATTCAGACTCCTCTAACCTTATCTGATAGCTCTCAACCAGCCTCCGTTGTCAGGATATCTTGGGAAAAGGCATATGCGATCACGACTTTAAAAGACTGTTGGAATCCCTTTCCAGTCAAAGTCTGAAAGAAGATTTGGGTTCAGGCTCTATTTGAAGACGCCCAGGTTGCACTTTCCCCTCAGCATTTAGGGCGCGGCGGTTTCTGCTTATCTAAAGTGCTCACATTGCAAATATGAGCAGCAGAGCTGGGGATTTAAAAGTCTGTCCTGATGGGAATTTGAACCGAAATATTCTGCCCACTGCCACTTTATAAGCTGGGAATCATCAAGCCGCTACAAATACCTCGAGGGGGCCTTGCAGTTGCTCAACATAAATCAGCAAAATGACAGGCAATTGACTTTGAAGACAGCTCTCACATGGCTGAGTGGCTGGAGCTGCTGGAGGCCGATGAGGGCATTTTCCTGTAAACATGACTGTGATTAGTACCCGAGTAAATAGGCAAACAGGCTCTATCTGTCAGACCCCAGCCTCCTGCTCTGGATTTTTCATTAGGCAGAAATCATAGTGTGATCCCGTGCAGCCAAGTTGGTGATTCTGAGAAAAAAGCTTGTGTTTTAATACCTGATGAAACCTTTTGATTTCCCCGGAAGGTAGGTAAGATCACTTGATCTAGCTGTGTTTTTCTGGAGCAATAAAATGTGTGTGTGTGTGTGTGTGTGTGTGTGTGTTCAGTTGCTCAGTCATGTCCGACTCTTTGCAACCCCAGGGAATGCAGCCCACTGGGCTCCTCTGTCCATGGAATTTTCTAGGCAAGAATACTGGAAGTGAGTTGCCGTTTCCTTCTCCAGGGGATCTTCCCGAACCAGAGATCAAACCTGCGTCTCCTTCATCTCATGCATTGGCAGGCAGATTCCTTACCACTGAGCCACCTGGGAAGCCTGGAGTGATAAAATAGGAGTATGGAAACCAAACCTTTCAAGGCAAAGGGAATTCGGCTTGTGGTCCACACTCTGCCTAACAAAATTTGGCATAGCTCAGATTTTGGCCAAGTGGAAAGTGTACCTTTGAAAGGTGCCTTCCTACTGCCACCTGAGGTCACCTACTCACAGCCATGGGGAGGTCGGGAGGGTGACATCAGTAGCTAAGCTGGCTGGGGCCCTAGGCGACCTTAGTGGAGTGTGCAGGACCCTCCCAGGGAGGCCGGCTGACCCTACTCCAGTCAGGTTTTTGCCAATAGAGGCAGAGAGCCTGGGGTTGGCATACCAACTGACTTTTCAAAAGAAGCCAGAAATCAGAGTTTTCATGAAACGCTATGTGTGCCAAGGCAAATATGCCTACAGGCCAACAGCAACCTCTGGTGAAAAGGGAAGCCCTCCTACCCTGTCAGCAGGAATGTAAACCGCTGCAGTCACTGTAGAAAACGGTGTGAAGGGTACTCAGAAAACTACCTAGAGTTGCCATATGGGTCCAGCAATCCCATGCCTGTGCAGATACCCGGGCCAGACTATAACTCGAAAGATACATGCACCCCTATGTTCACAGCAGCACTATTCACAACAGCCGAGATGCAGGTGCAATCTAAACGTCCATCAGCAGATGAGTGGATAAAGAAGATGTGGTATGCACATAAAATGGAATACTATTCAGCTATGAAAACGAATGAAATGATGCTATTTGCAGCAACATGGATGCAACTAGAGATTATCACATTAAGTGAGGTAAGTCGGAGAGAGAAAGACAAATACCATATATCACTTATATGTGGGATCTAAAATATGACACAAATGAACATATGCAAGAGACAGAAACAGACTCAGAGATGTAGAGATCAGACCTGAGGTTGCCAAGGGGGAGAAGAGGTAGGAGAGGAATGTATTGGGAGTTTGAGATTAGGAGATGTAAGCTGTTACATATAGAATGGATGAACAACAAGGTCCTACTCTATAGCACAGGGAACTATATTCGTTTCCTGTAATAAACTATAACAGAAAGAAATGTGAAAAAGAGTGTGAATATATATGTCTATTAATCACTTTGCTCTACAGCAGAAATTAACACAGCATTGTAAATCAGCTATAGTTCAATAAAATGAATTTTTTAAAAAAACAACTGATCATGTCTAGTGGCAGGGCTACCTTCATTTTGGTTTCTCCAAACTCATTCCAGTTATACCAAGCCTCTGAGTTGTTTGTTGCTGTTGTTGTTTAGTTGTTAAGTCGTGTCTGACTCTTTGTGACTGACCCCATGGACTGTAGCCTGCCAGCCCCCTCTGTGCATAGGATTTCCTAGGCAAGAATACTGGAGTGGGTTGCCATTTCCTTCTCCAAGGGACCTTTCCGACCTAGGGATGGAACCTGCATCTCTTGCATTGGCAGGTGGATTCTTTGCCACTGAGCTAGCAAGGAAGCTCTTTGAGCCATTTAAAATGGTTTAAAAGGAGAGAGAGGGGTCCCATAGACCCCCTTACAAGAGAATACACAGTCCACCAGCTCTCTGCATCTAGAAGAGGTTTTTTTTTTTTTTTTTAATTTCAAATTTAGATCTTCATGCTGCAACTTCAAGCCCTTCTTTTTATTCTCAGTGGAAATTCAGCACAACCGACCATCCTTGCCAGAATAATCATAACTCAGACAAGAATTTTAAACTCAATGGGCAATTAGCCGAAGGTGGTAACTGTTGATGGCTCTGGAGCCCGTTCCCTTGCAGGTAGCATGTGCAGTGAGGGAATGAGAAGGCTCTACTGAGCCTGGGTCTGGTCACCAGGTGCTAGGAACCTCCATTTGCCCACCCGCCCCCCCTTAAAAAAATTTTGGCCACACCCTGTAGTATGTGGGACCTTAGTCCCCGACCAAGGATCACACCTGCTCTTCCTGCATTGGAAGGAGGAGTCTTAACCACCTGACCTCCAGGGAAAGCCCCATTTGCCTTTTATACAAAGACTGCTCTCTGCCTCATGTGTCCTCTCCCGAGAAGGACAGGTTCTGGCTGAGTGCAGGAAAATGTGTCTGTCTCCTCCAGGTTCTGCTCGTCTGAGTCTCGAAGCTGCTACTTGCCACTTGTGTGCCTTGGGGCAGATTTCTTCACTTCTTAAAGCTTGGTGTCCTCATCTGTAAGACAGGGATGAAAACAGTGCTTGATCTATAGACATCTGGTGGGAAGGAAAAGAAATGGTCTAAATTAGTGCCCAGCTCTGGTCCTGACCTGTGCTGAGTCTGGAGGAGGAGCTGAGGTGATGAGCTGGGTGCAGTAGTGGTGGTGATGGTGGGGGCAGGGGGTGGCAGTCTAAGGGGGATTCCAGGTTTCTGGGTGATGGGGTGGGTCGTGGAGCCATTAATCAAGACAGGTGAGCCCAGAGAAAGACCAGGTTTCGAGACACATTATTTGCTTAGCTCATGACAAACTGAATCAGAGTCACATCAGAGCTTTGAAGCAGAGCCGTCCAGCTGGAAGTTGAGACGTGGGTTTCGATTCTGTTGGGACTGTCAGACTTGCAGGCAGCAGTGGTGACTGTGCATGGCTGATGTAGCCTGGAGAGAGTGCGACTTCAGAGGGGAGAAGGGACCATAAGAGGACCGAGACCCCAGACCAGAGGTCCAGTGGGAGTGGGCACAGGGAAGAGACCCGAGAGGGTGCATCTCAGAGAGGTGGCGGGAGGAGCCCACAAAAAGAGTTTCCTGGGAGCCATCAGAGAAACGGAGGATGTGGTTCCGTCCTCAAGAGGTTTCCAGTGTGATGAAAAAGCCAAAAGAAGCACTGGCAACAACCCAAGGACTTCAAGATGGTGCGTCCAGAATGGTAGGGGGAAAGGCCCCCAGAGAGGAGTGTCGCTAAAGCCCGGACACGAAGCCAGTAGGTGCTGCTTGGGACTGAGAGCTGTCTGAGGTCATGGAGGTGAGAACAGTGACAGCAGAGGTTTGGGGAGTCCACGCAGCTCAGTGGCCCACACTGGGGGGGACCTGGGAGGGGTCCTGGGGGGCTCTTTGGGGTAGAGTCTTGCATGTGCCTTCTGTCGCCAGTAAGGGCACTCCAGGGTGGCATTTGCTCACTCGCTGTCGAGCACTCTGGGGCCTGGATGGTGAACAAAGTCTATAGACCCCCATCTCCCAGGAAGGCAGCAGCCTCTCTCTGCCTGTTTAGGACTGACAGCAGGTGCCGCAGAGGCTGAAGCTGAGTGCTGGGAGGAGAGCTGGGGCCTTGGCGTCACTGCTCGGTGCTCCGTGATTGTGCGGGGGCCAGGGGGAGGGGCCAGGACAGGTGTGTGCTGAGGACCCCGGCATATGGATGGAGGAAGGCGGGGAGGGATGGAAGATACCAGAAAACGAAGAGAGATGTTTCAGAGGGGAGATACTCTCTCGTCATAGGAGCGAGCCATTATATTTTTGCTGAAAAGGAGAAGCACCCACCAGACAGTGCTGGAGGCACTGAGGGCCAGCGAGCACGTGCCCATGGCCCTGAGCCTGCCCTGGCTCTTAGCTTTGTGCAGCCGGTACCTCCCTGCCTCCCTGGGGAAGCGGCAGCTGGGGGACACCATGCTTTGGGGGAAAATCCAGGGGCCTTGCGTGGGTACACTGGATGGAGACACAAGCCCGGGCCATGTGGCAAAGACCTGCCCTCCCCAACGGTTAGCCATGCCCACGGAGGCCCCACCAGATAACCCCAGTGCTTCCCAGGCTGCAGCAAGGCCCCCAGTGAGGAGGCTGTCCAGCCGGCCTCTGTTCTGTGTCTCCCTTTGAACTTGAACCTCGCAAAGCCAGAGCCACAAGGGAACACCAAAGGGAGCAGGTGCCACTGCGAAGGGCAGGACCCCAGCTCTTCTTGCCAGGCCACCCATCACGTCTGAAGCAGCCGTCTTTGTTCTGCGCCTCCTGCCTCCCTTCTCCTACATGAATCTGCTCAGGAGCCACGTCAGCTCCCAGTTCCGACTCAGAAAATATAGCAGCACACGATATGTTGTTTTGGCAGAGAGCTATGAATCTTAGTATGGAATGTCTGTCACGGGGGCCCATCCAATTAACTCACTTGTCGGGAAATCAGAATAAATCGTTGAGAGGAGGCTCTGCTCAGACCTGTATTTCTTCCTCGTTCTCTTGGTTCAGCAGGTGTGGCCCCCCAGGCCAGGGCGATTCAGGGTGGAGAAGGACAAATACATGTCTTTCCTATGATTTTCCCCTTCGAGGGAAGAAAAGGGCACCGTTTCCATGCATCTCAGATCCTGGAATTCTGGTGAACGGTTTATGAAAGCATGGTGGGGAAACTCCGGAGTCCAAGGCTCACTGCTTTTATTCCATCTGAGACAAGGCCTGGGCCTGACCCCAGAAGGTTTTCTCCCTCCTTAGGTTTTCCTCTGTCTCTGGTAGACTTGGCTGTAACCAGCGAGCAGGGTGGGGTAGAGGGGCCTGACCAATGCACCTGCAGGGGCTGGGACCTCTTGGATGTTTCCCTGAAGGGGACACTGGTCCCCCCACCACCCCCAGTTTGGGAACTGATGTGGCCCCCAGGGTGGGTTTCTTAAGAGGCTCAGTGGTGACAAACCTACCTGCCAACGTAGGAAATGCCAGAGATGTGGGTTCGATCTGAAGATCACCTGGAGGAGGAAATGGCAACTCACTTCAGTATTCTTGCCTGGAGGATCCCATGAACAGGAGAGCCTGGCGGGCTACAGTCCTTGGGGTTGCAGAGTCAGACACAACTGAGCACACAAGCCTCTCGTGACCCCAGGGTAGCCTCTTTTTTGGCAAGAGGATCTGCTACACAGGGAAGGGAGCCCTTGAGAGAGAAGCCCCCTGAGCACAGGCAGGGCCTTCTGTGTGGGTTCCCTGAAACCCCGGGTTGGTGCTTTCCCAGTGCCACAGTTGTCCTGAGGTGATTTCAGGAGTGTTCAGCAGACAAAACTCTGCACAGGGGCCGGCTTCTTTTGAGCTTCCTCCAAGGGCTCTCTGTCTTTACATCCTTACTAAGGTGGAGGTGAAGTCCAAGGCCACTCAGCATGGTGCCTGCATCCCCGAGTTCTGAAGCACCTAACGTGATCAAGTGTCCCACAGCCCCGGGGGCAGCCCCGGGACCAGCCCCAGGACCAAGCTTCGGCAGCCCCACGGCGCCCGTACTACTTTGTCCCCAGCCTGGAGCTTCTGAAAAGCGCCCTGCCACCATCCCTGGTCACCCGTCCCTGGCCTCAGTCCCCCGCATGGCAGCCTTGCCTTCCCAGCGTTCACACACTCGGGCTTTACATCCCTGCTCCCCCCACCATGGTGCCAAAGCCCCATCCCAGGCAGCCAGGCGAAAGTATTTTCTTGACCTTTCCCTTGGAGGCAAGCACCCCTCCTCCCCCCATAACAAGGACCCAGAAGAAGCAAAGGGCATCTTGTCAGCAGCGCTGCAGCCCAAATTCCGAGTTCTGGGCATCAGTCAGGAGTCAAAGGCTCCTTCTTCAGGGGCTGCAGACTAAGTTGGCCTCTGTGATGCCGTGCTGCTTCCATTTCAAAGTCTCCACCAGCGAATCGCGTGAGTCATTCCTGGAACCTTCAGGAGTCTCCATGGTGACAGGCTTGAGTGGGCCCAGGGAAGCCAGCATTCACTCCACTTTCCAACTAGTTCCTCTTCTCTGATTTTTTTTTTTCTTCTTTTCTGTTCTTTTTCAATAGAGACTGTGGCTGAGGCTTTAGCTTTTTTGCTTCTTAAGCAAATCATAAAGTAGGAACTCTCAAAGCTCTTTTTCTATTTTGTCAAAAAACGTTCTATATAAATATGTATTCTTGTCTCTACCTGCCTCTGTCGGGGCCATAAAAGAGCAAAACAAAAGCTATGCATTTGTGGGTTTTTTGCTTTTTTTTCATCCAGTGTTTTGAGAAAGGGTCTGATTTTCCTGTTTATCTCAATGAAAAAAGGCTCTGGATAAACCTGGAACAGAGAGGCTAGCAGCATCAGCCCCAATGGGTAGAATGCCTTCTTAGTCCATAGGACACACAGCAGAGGTCAACCAGAAGTCTGAAAATACCACCCAATCATGGTTCCCAGAGATGTGCCCCCAGTTTTCTTTCGGTAATGTCCAGGGCAAACAGTACTCTAGGCCCATTAGGGAATGAGCATTGACATCACTATCTTGGTCGCAAGAATCTGAGTAAGAATCTAGGGGATTTCTTTTATTAAAAAATGACTAAGTATTGGAACTTGTCTCCAGTGTAATAAGCACCGATCAACCTAAATATATAATTTTGCGGGGTGCAAATCCTGTGTCATAGCAGTATGTCACCCGAACACCCCCACATCTGCAGGTGGCCATGAGTTTGCAGCACATGACCACCTGAATATGGCCACCTGAATGCCGCTGCCTCCATCGACCCCTTGGCTGTGACAGGACACTCAGCCCCCCTGAAGCTCTCCCTCCATCTCCAGGGTCTCCAGGGCCATCGGCTGCGTGCTCTGCTCTGTAGGTGCAGCCAGCCTCTGTGGCAGTTTCAAAAGGCTCGGTGCGCCAAGACTTTGCCGGACGCTTGGCAGGGGGGATGGACAGTGCCCTTCCCTGCTGCATCAGTCCCTGACGGGGTCCTAAAGCAAGGCCACTTGGACCTCCACACACCAGCCTTCCAGCCGCTGCTTGCGGTCCTCTCCCATCACCTTGAACTCAGCCTTGCCTCCAGGAGACCTGTCTTTGGAACTAGAATTTCTCTGACAGTTGAGGCTGTTCTCAGGGGTCTTGCTACCTAAGTCGTCCTCTGGTTTCTTACATTTTGGGGGGAGAAGGGGAGGCCTGGTCACAGAGACTTTCAAAAGGGTAGTATCAATAATAAGCCCTGAACACTCTCTCAGAACAATGTGTGCACACATGCAGCACTTCATAGACAAACTCTGAAGTTTACAGACGTGGGAAGTCAGTACTTGGGCCTCTGGGTAAAAATCCTGCCGAAGGAGGAATTTTCTAGCAAGAATTTTCATAGCACGGCTTTGGTCTCTGGTCCAATCCAACTCACCAGTGTGCCAGACTTCCCCAGTACAGCTGAACCCCCGCCGTGGGTGCACCCAGGCCTACGCTGAGGATCTTCACACATGCACATGAATTTCCAAGTCCCTTATTCCACATATGCTGTCTATAAATAAGCATGTACAAGAAAGTATTTCCTACTCAAGCCTCCTCTTCGGGGCCTCTTGTAAAGATGAGTCTGGCTCTGCTTGGAAAGGCAGAAAACCCAGGCTGCATGCCAAGCCTGACAGTCCAGGACTCCAGCACTTAGGGTTGGAGGATCCAAAAGATATGTGTGTGGGTCCTGAACTGGCTTGGATTTTTTTTTTTTAATTCACACATACAATTATTTTTTCTATTTTTCTGCCTGTTGCTTTCTTTGCTGTGAAAAAGCTACTTTTAAAGTAATTTTATTCTATCCTCTCCCTGCCCTGAAATTTGTCCTCAAGCTCCAAATGTTGGGAGGGTGCTTGCATCCATCTCCCAGGACTGCAATAACAATGACCACAAACTTGATGGCTTGAAACAACAATTATCCCCTCACGGTCCCGGAGGGCAGACATCCAAAATGGAAGAGCCGGCGTGGTCACACTCCTGCAGGAAGCTTCAAAGAATATCCCTTCCTTCTTCCAACTGCTGGTGGCTCCAGATGTTCCCAGACTCCAGTCTCTGCCTCCATCTTTCCATGCCTTTTCCTTCTTGCTGCCTGTCTCTCCTCTGTGCTTCTCTCTCTCTTTTTAAAGTCTATCATTTTAGTTTTTAAAAATATCTCTTGATTTGGCTGTGTTGAGTCTTAGCTGTGTCTTGGTTGGGTCATGCAGGATCCTTCACTGCAGAGCACAAACTGTCTAGATGTGGCACACGGGCTCCGGAGGGCACTGGCTTAGCTGCTCACCAGGGATTGAACCCAAGTCCCCTGCATTGCCAGGTGGATTATTAACTACCGGACCACCAGGGAAGTCTCTGTGTGTTGCTTATAAAGTCATTTGTCACTGGATTTAGGGAACACCTAGCTAATCCAGCAGGCTACAGTCCATGGGGTTGCAAAGAGTTGGACACAACTAAGCAACTAAACACAAGCACAAGCTAATCCAAGATGACCTGATCTAAAGATCCTCAATGTATTTACTGATTACCTTTGCAAAGACCATCCTTCAAGAAGATCATACCCAATCCCTTTGGGGCCACCACTCCAGCCCCAGTGGTATGGTTCATTAACATACGCAGGATCTCACGGTACCTGGCCCGTGGTCATAGTCCAGGCATCTGTTCATTTGTGTTTGATGGTCTGGAACTGAACCTGGCATCCAGTTGTTCTATCGGTCCGATCCTGAATAAAGACAGTTTGCACTGGGACGAAGCTTAGCGTCTTTAGCCTTCCTTGACTATGAAAATAGCTACTGAATGAATTAGAGCATATACATTCTTGCTTTCCCTGAGTGATTTCTGATAGAGTATTTGATGCCATTGTTTCCACCTACTATATTTAACACATGCAGGAATTATCTGGGAATAAAATAAATTTGCAAGTCTTTTTTTTTTCTCTCCTAGGGGTCTTCTCAGATCCTCAGCGTCTGAAAATGAGTTGGATTTTATTTATGAGAGAACCTTTTCTGTGTATATTTAATAATATTTATTAGGATAAAAGAGATACACATCTAGGAGAGTGCAACTGTACGTTTTCATGTAGGTGATCTCACTTCTGTCATCTGGCATTTCACTGACACCTAATATTGAGTTTGTTTAGATAATACACACAAAAAGGGAGTCATCAGCCTTTTCTTTCCTTAAAAATACATAATATATGCCATAACAGGGCATAAATGAATATATGATCTCCCCCTACCCTGGAGGGTCAAATTTTAAGCTTCCAATATACCATGACGTCTCACCAACCTCCCTACCTGGAATGGTTTTATTTAATAATGTTAAAGGCGGCAGTGAGAAGTCTGGCTTTGCCAGCAGGAACTGTTGAAAACAACGTGTCCCTATGAATATAATTCCCACAGTACATACCTTGTGATTTCACACGGCTAGTCATATTTTATGAAATGTTTGGAATCTGGAATCCAAAGTTAGGGCAGGTCCAAAGTCATTTTTCCCTGCTCATAGTGTAAATGAGTTCAAGTTGCTTTATTTGCGGTTTTGGTTCCACATTCTTTTAAATATAAGACTTTAAGGGGGGGCTTTATTAATATTTTTGTTATCATTTATTCATGTTCCAATGAACAAACAACCAAAGAATCAGAAAAGAGATGGAGAGAAAGCGGGCTCACTGCCTCAGTTGTCACATCACGTGCTTGGGGAACAGCAGAAACACACAAGCCAGACGGTGACCAGATCAAAGCACACTGCCCAGCACAGTCAAGTTTAAAACAAGAGTGTTTGTGGTGAGGCTTGAAGTTTAAGATGCATTAACATCAAGCCTTTCAACTTCACATAATAATAAACCCCGGCAACAACCCAGCATCAATCAACTAAATAAGACTTCGCTAAAAAAAAGCCTACACGTACCCCCAGGGATCCTTGTAGACAGATTCCATGTCCAAGTTGAAAGGATGATTAGAATTACCCCCTCCTTGTCCTGCCCTCTCCTCTGTGAACACTCTGCAATTTTCTTTTTCCTTAAAGTGTTTTAGCTCATCTACAAATAGTCTGGTTCCTCTGCAAAAACTGGCCCGACTTGTCTACCACAATTAGTACGACTCATTGTTTCAAAGTTACTGTGTATTTGATTTTTAAGCTCTCTGACAACTCTATGTGGTTTTAATTAACTTCTTGAAATACAGTTGTTTTAAGCTCAAAGGTTTCTGGATAAAAGTTAGCACTATCAGATTGAGCCAATATGTGTTATAAGCCTGTGGTAAGCTTTTTCCTTGCTCTAACTGGCTACAGATAGACAGAAGGCTATTTATGTATCAAAGGCTGGCTTTTCCTGTATATCTTTGTGATAGATACCGACCGAGATTATTTTGTATTAAGTTGGGTCCAGACCAAATAAGGTGTAGGAAGAGCAACTGACTCTAGCTTTCAAAACAGTTTTTGGTTGCAATCACTTACAAGTTTGATATCTGAGACCCATCTTCTTTACAATGATTAGCTAGTGTTTATGACACAGGTTTTTAAAAAACACAGTTTCTTGAGCATTTCCAATGCACCTAAGTGTTGGGTCCAACCTGTAGGCTCTTTGAACTTGCCAGATACAGAGTAGCCATATGATTCTTTGTCCATGAAAGTGGATGGGAGGTGGGATGCCAAGATAGCAGGCGTAAACCAGGACATCCTGGCAAACAGGTACAAAGGGTCCCTGCAGACAGACTGAAGTAGACCTCCACTGGGCCACTACCAAGGGCTTTTGAAGGCCCCGAGTGGGCTAGAAACGTTGCTAACCTTCACCTACTGGTCATTCTCATAAATCCAGGCATCTTCTCTTCTGGAATCATCCATTACTTCCTTGGTCCATGGGTCTCAGTAACCACTTCTGGACCCCAGGACACTTGCACCAGAAGCCCTCCTTCTCCAGAGAGTGTTTCCAGCCATCTTTCCTATCTCCATCCATGGAGATCCTAGATCCTAGTGATTGTTTGAGACCGAACTCAGTGGTGTTTCCTGTCGGCAGGAGCAAGCAGGGAGTGTTGTGTTACCTAAGTCCCCACAGGGTTGTACTTGTGTCCTTCTTAGGACATTTGTCTCTTCTGATTTTGTTACAATTTATGCACAGTATCGCATTCTCTGCTGAGCCGAGAGGAGGGACCACTCACAAAACCTGAACTCTGCAGGCCTCCCTGGATTTGAGTCCCTCCTCTTGGCTGCTTCTCATTTTAATTCTGATCTTTTTGGTGTATTCTTTTCTAAAGTGAGATAGGAAGCAAGCATACACGAAAATTGAAAGCTTTGTTGAACTTGCCATTTGCAAGGAATAGACTCCCATTATTGCTGGATTTGAATGCTGGCTTTTCTAACAAAGAGCTGTGCAATCTTGGGCCAGTCATTTAACCTCTCTGTGCCTTTAAAATGGGAATAATAATGGTTCCTACTTCCTAGGGCTGTAATGAGGACTGAGTCCTCACAGAACAGAAAATGATATTTAATACTCAGTATATTGCAGAAAGGGGAACCCATTCCAGGGCCTGAGAGTGGGCTCTTATCTAACATTTCAAAATGAATTGTCCAAGGAAATGCACATACTGACAAAGCAGAAGACTATATTGGGAAGGGGGCGCCCAAATGGGGAGCAGGAGGGTGAGGGAACTCAGGAGGACTGCTCTGCCATGTGGCTCTCAGTCTCAGGTTTTATGGTGATGGGGTGAGTTTCCAGGTTGTCTCTGGCCAATCATCTTGCTTGGTCCGTACTGATTGGACTCAGGTTCCTTCCTGGTGGCACATGCACTGTTCAGTCATGATGGACACTGGCGCAAAGGATTCTGGGAGGTTGGTAGGACATATTATGGGCTGGTGCCCCCTTCCTCCTTCCAGCCCCTCCTGCATTCTCCCGGTTAGTTTCAGCACTGTGTTCCTTATCGGGACCTCCTGTTGTGAGACAACGCATGCACATGGCTATCATCATGCCTGGCCAAGGCAGGTGGTTTCAGTCAATGGTTTCCTAACAACTATCTCAGCTTTTGTTATTGCTCAGATTGCATCTTCTATTTCTTGAGACTTTATTCATATTTTCTTAATTGCATTGTAACTAGAAGAAAACCAAAGCTATCAACACGTGTAATATAGTGAAGCCTGATGTCCACTGGAGAATCATGGCCTTAATGACCCAGGGGCACCTGATGTGACTCAACAGTGAAAGTGAGGGTTGTTACAGCAATGAAGCAAAAGCAGACCAGGCCACATCCTACCCTGTCACCCTGAGGCCAGAGAGTTGAGGTGCTGGGTCTCTGCTAACATGTAGAATAGGAACATGATAGTTCCTACCTCACAGGCTTGAAGCAAAGGTCAACTGAGTTAATGCATGTAAAGCAGTTGGCATGGCATCTGGTGCATTAAGGCACTTGGTATAGATTGGTTACTGTTCTCAGCATCCGTCCTGGAACTCAAGGTAACTATTGTTTGGAGATGTGTCAGGAGAAAGTGTCCTCATATACATCCTTCAACCACGGGGAAACCTGTGTATCTCCACCAGGGGAAATTTGACCAGAAACTGAGAAAGCAGGGCCCCTCTTTTTATTAGAAACACTCAGCACCTCATCTTCTGTGAACATCCCCTGAAGGAACGCCAACGTCAGTGGCTGGAGAGCCATCGGGTTGAGACAGATACAGCAGTGACCATCAGCAGCACAAGAGGGGACAGATTAAGGCCATTAAGCCACAGGCTGGAAACAGACAGGAAATCTGTATTAATCACAAGGATACGATGAGACCTCTCAGAGACTCTGCTAGGAGGAAGGAGGTCAGAGCTCCCACAGTGCGTCTGGGTTGGGGGCTAAGCGCCAGTGGGTTGCCTCTAGCATGGTTCCTGCAGCTTGCATCCCTAGAATGACTCAGACTCTGGTGGGCCAGAGAACTAGGGGTTACACACAACACAGAATCACATTCTCATGAGAAGAAAACCATTTCCACGTGCATCTGTACCTAACTTATACATCTGTCTTGCTCTAAGAATCCCTACGGGAGGGAAGGCCACCATTTTTTCTTGCCATTCCATGCCAATAATTGACACGTTTTCTTTTGTTTATTCTCATTAATGCCTTTTCCTTCCTCATCTATGCCCATGGACAGAGGGATAGCTAAGAGGGTTTGCATTCTCCTACAGCCAAGCACAACTCAGAGAATCCAAAAGGCACAGTTGCCCTCAGCTAATTTTCACTTGGATCTTAACCCCTCAGTCTATCTCACTTGGACTCTGGATATTAAAGTACAAATAAAGCTTTGTGACCTTTAAGCAAGGCAGCAGCTGCTCCTCCACCCTTTCCCCTGTGGTTTTGTCCATTTCTGCAATATCCTTATTTCTGGACTTCTAACCTCTTCCCTAGCAGGGAGGTGACTAATGTTAAAAGCCACAAATTACACTATAGTTTGCTAGGCACACCAAATGCTCCTTTTGAGACATCCTTTCAAATGGAAATATCTGTCCTTGGAATCAAGGTTAAATTTAGTTAAAGAACAAGGTCCCGACTTGGCCCAGACCCCTCTTCAATCCTGGCCCCTTCCCCTCCCCAAGGATGTGACAAGAAAGATTCCAGAGGTGAGCAGGCTGGTGGGTCTCAGTTTCATGCAGAGGAAATTCCGGCGAGGGTGGAGACTCTGATGCAGGTGTGGCAGAGGGATGGGCTTACAGCTCTTGAGGGAGCTCTGCAAAGCATCACTTCCATCCTAATGAAGCAGATTTCAAGGGCAGCATAGGGAGGGGCTGCAGTTGGAGGCAGGGAGGCAGTTGTTCAGTCGTTTAGTCACGTTCAACTCTTCGCAATCCCGTGGACTGCAGCACACCAGGCTTCCCTGTCCTGCTCTAATGAGGAGGCAGTAATGAGAACTTTCATTCTTGTTCTCCAGATTTCTCAAACCAAACTCTACTCTGTGCTATCATCTCCCCCCACCCCACACCCTCCCACGCCTTCAACACACGGCGGTCTGAGCGGTAGCTCAGGCACCGAAGCTGTCATGACTCCCAAGATGATGACCTGGAGGAGGCCAAGGAATGAAGGGAGCTCAAGGCAGGTACGGACAGCATTCATGGTCTCCACCTCCTCATCCCACTGAACCCTCCTGACTAGGCCTGCCTGGCACTGCCCGTGTGTGCTGTGTTAAGTTGCTTCAGTCATGTTCAACTCTTTGCAACGCTATGGACTGTAGCCCTATGGACTGTAGTCTGTCTGATGAACAGGCAGAATCCCATCTGTCCATAGGATTCTCTAGGCAAGAATACTGGAGTGGGTTGCCGTGCCCTCAGATGGGTTGGCTACTGACTTTATAGTCTTCTGCCGCAAAGCTGGAATCCTGGCATCCTGACTGGTGGGTTATGGGTGGGGAACTTCCCCTCCCTGTGTCTTCCAAGGTTTCTGTCCTTGGCCACTGGAAATAGGAGGCACCACGAAGAGCATACTAAAGTTTAATGTCCTTTTTACAACCAATTTTTGCGGCTGACACCTTCCTCTCGGAACAAGACATTGATTCATGACTGAACAAGCCCTACACAGAGAGGAAAAAAGAAGAAAAAAAAACCTCCTTGGAGTCTCTCAGTTGATTTCTGTTTACAAGAATGGATAGTTTCCAAAGGCTCTTCAGAAAATGGCTGAGAGAAGTCAGAGCAAAAAAGTTAATGTTTTTATTTCTGTCTCTTTCTCCACGGAGGAGTTTAAAATTCTTGCTTTGGGCCATATGGAGTGGATATTCCAGAAGGAAATTATATACGGCTCTCTGTTTCTGCTCAAATGCTTTTCACTTTGTCAAGTGGACTCTTTGAAGCAGCCTTCTCCTTACCTCAGATTCTGACATGAATAATTGTTTAATTGCCTTTCAGTCTACACCAGATAAGGAAGCTTGTCTCAAAATTGTATAATTCTCTTAACCAAACAATAGGCGAACCACCCAGAGTAGTTTTCAAAAAAAGAGAATTCCTTACATATGTTAAGCATTTTATTCTTTGCCAAGTGCTTCGCTCTGGAGTGTTTTGTTAAATTGGATAATGGTATGAAGTGCTGTGTAAAGTGTATCATGTAACAAAAAAGTAAGATTTTATAACTATATGACTATTATTTGGAGTAAAATAGTGAACTATGTCAGTGAATCTGTTAATTATCTTACATATCAGAGACCTATTTATGTTTCTAGAACCTTTATATACATCATACACTTCATTCATGCCTCTCATTTTTCCAAATATTGGGTTGTTCCTTTGGTTTTTTTTTTTTAGTTCACCTAGGACCATAAAATGGATTTCAGGCAACATTGTTGACTTGCTTCACATTTAGCTAGCAGGGCAGTTAGTTGGCTGCATATTCATCCATCCATTTCCCTCCATTTTCATTCTCTACCCAGAAGCCCACCACTTTTACTGGGGGATCCACGAAGTTCTGAGTAAGCCGATTTCTCATCCAGCTTCCGGTCTGAGGAGTGTTGTCTAAACTTAGCCAATCAGTGCCTTCCATCCCTCTGGACACAGACATTGGTTACAGGGTGGGCATGTGACCTAAGGAGGCCCAATAAGAATGAATCTTATTTTTATTTTTTGGAAAAGCTGGGAGGGGATGCTTTCTTTGCTCTCTGAAACAGAATGAGGAAGTACCATGCCTGACAGCTGCTGGAACCTACAGGAGCCCTTTAGGGGAATAAGCCTTAGAATTTGACACAAAAAAGAGCAAGGTGAAGACCTGGAAAGAAACTGGATGTGACATTGTTGAGTTACTGGATCAAACCTTGTGTGAAGGCGATATTACTCTAATATTTTCAGTTACTTGAACTAACAAATTTCCTTGATGGTTTAAGCCATTTTAAGTGAAATCTTCTGTTACTTGCATTCTGATAGCGTTTATTGATGATATTTTAATAGACAACTAAACAGCTTACGAATCATCTTATCCTGCTTCATTTTCACAACATATTCAGAGAGGCTGTAATTTTTCTCATCTTATATGTAGAAAAGGACCAGGAAGGCATTGCCTTAGGTTAAACAGATGGTTAAGTTAAAAACTTATGTGAGGACAGGCAGTGCGCTGTATTCTCAGCATCTTTCACCATATTTGTCAACTGGGTAGAATAAATGTTGAATACATAAACTGAAGAACAAAACTGAAATGGTAAAAAGAGTAATAGTCTTTGTTCAAGGGTGGGATGGGGGGAGGTGGGAGGGAGGCTCAAGAGGGAGGGGACATATATACCTATGGCTGAACCATGTTGATTGTACAGCAGAAACCAACACAATATTGTAAGGCAATTATTCTTCAATTAAAAATAAATTTTAAAAAAGAGTAATAATCTTTGTTTTAATTAGTCATTCCTTTTCCCCAGCAAATATTTATCAAATGCCTACTGTGTACCAGTCATGAGGCTATATGTTCAAATGAAATACTATTTGTGCCAGCACCTCCCACTTGGAAAAAAAGAGAAAATTGTTGAAGTCTTTCTTATTCTCTTTCAAAAATTTCAAATTGTTAAGAGATTATTTAAAAGCCTACAATGATTTGCTAAAGAGGAATCTTTATGTTTTAAAATCTCTTTTCTGTAGCTCATATCCAAGTTTCTGCCTCGTTGAACTCAGGAGTACATACTTCTCAGGTAGAAAGAAATGTCAGTGGTTGTATGTTGTAAGTTCTCTGTGTAGCTAAATACTTCACAAATACTGAATTACAGTCTCCTCAAAGTCTGAGTCTCTTTCTGACAGTTTGTTAGAATGTCCGTTCATACAACTCTCCGGGGAACCATGAAGATGGACTTTTCCTATTTTAGTGTATATCACAGTAGATCAGAAATTTATACTTAATGAGAGAAGGCAATATGTGGATTTGAAACTCTGTCAGATTTTAAAGTAACAAGAAAGTAGAAGGAAGATGACCCTGCGGAAATGAGGCAGTCACCAAGTAGTCAGGAAAACAGCCTAAACTGTAATTCCCCAAGGATGGAATGTGGTACAGAAAAAAGACACAACCAGGAAATGTAAGTCCTAAACATCTAATAGAAACCTCAGAGAATTAAATCACAGAATCGATGATGAAAATCGTTCCATGATTTAACGACTCAGCAAAGCTTTTTTCCCCTTCTCCTGTCCTGTGTGAGACTGGAGAAAAGAGAAAACTATCTGTTAAATGCATTTTGTAGGTCAAGTTTAGGAAAGTCAGCCCTAAGCAGTGAGTAGGAAGAGAAAACCTTTTAGAGGGAGACTGGGTTCAAATCCCCTGATAATTCAGGCTGGCTACTTAATCCTTCTGAAATTCCTTTCCTCACCTAGAAAACAGTGATAATATTTGCCTTAACAGGATGTGTGGCAGTGAGATATGTGAAGTGAAATGAAGTCGCTCAGTCGTGTCCGACTCTTTGCAACCCCATGAACTGTAGCCTGCCAGGCTCCTCTGTCCATGGGATTTTCCAGGCAAGAATATTGGAGTAGGTTGCCATTTCCTTCTCCAGGGGATCTTCCTAGCCCGGAGATCGAACCCCGGTCTCCTGCACTGCAGGCAGACTCCTTTCCGGTGTATATCAGGCATGCAGGAAATGGCCACTGTTTTTTTGTACTTTTTATATAAGGAGGACAAACTCGGGCTCATTAAAAAAGTGTTGTCACACTTACTTCTTGCTTTTCTTATCAGAAAAAGATTTCAGAAAGTGTTCAATAGCACAGAAAGGAAAAAGCAAAGGAAGAACATGTGGTACTTTCCAGAGCACCAAAATTTCTTACTCAAAATTCAATCACAGCTGCATAATGAGGGTGCAACACAACCCTCATGTACCTCTTATTGCTAAATTTATTACCTCCTTCTGAGAAAACGAGGGAGGCTTAGTTCACATCCTTGAAAACAATGTGAAGTGCCTCATGTTTCTGGTAGTGTCCTGCAGGAACCTGAGCAAACGAACAATAAAAGAGATAGATGACTGCGGATTATTCAGTGAGTTCTCGGCAGCCTTTCAGAAATGCTGAAAACAGTTTTGTAACTGTTTACTCATGAACTTGTGCTGTTTCCCCTTGGGTAATGTGTCTCTGAAGCTGGGTCCACGTCAGCTGTCAATGGCATGATTTATTCCTGTTAAGGACCAAGGATAAAGCAGAAGGGTGGGAGGCTGTGGGCTCCCACCTTCTCTGGGGATGGATCCTGGTGCAAAGCTACCACGTGTGGGTGGAGGCAGCTCTGAACGGAGCCCAGAACACAGAGGCTGAAAGGGCTGGCCCCACCAACCACTTCTGACCTATTCCTTACCTACACTATTCTGATTTGGAGAAGGAAATGGCAACCCACTCCAGTATTCTTGCCTGGAGAATACCATGGACAGAGGGGCCTGGTAGGCTGCAGTCCATGGGGTCGCAAAGAGTCAGACATGACCGAGTGACTGAACATACATATTCTTATTTAGAGAAAATAACGAGGTGAGAGTTTGCAAATACTGAGCAACAAAAGTGACAGTCTTGCATAACACTAATAAATTTGCTGTGAGATTTATAGAGAATCAAACCAATTTAGGAAATGGAAGTTTTTTGTTTTTTAGCTGAAATACGTAATAATAAGAAAGAGAAAAGTGTTAGTCATTCAGTCATGTCTAACTCTTTGTGACCCCATGGACTGTAGTCCATCAAGCTCCTCTGTCCATTCGATTTTCCAGGCAAGATACTGGAGTGAGCTTCCATTTCCTTCTCAGAGGATCTTCCTGACCCAGGGATGGAACCTGGGTCTCCTGCATTGCAGGCAGATTCTTTACCATCTGAGCCACCATGGAAGCCCATGTAATAATAACCACTTCTAATTATTTAAAGTATAAAACTTGAATTTTGTTTGTTTGCTTTTAGACAGCATATAAAGTCAGTTCTGTGATATCTAAAGGCATAAAGTGCCATTTGTATGTTTAAGTCATATCTTTATGCCATAAAATCCCAAATGTCTCCCTGCTCTGGGCTTTTGTAAGCTTATTGGTCATTCAGAATCAGGGAATCTTAGAGTTGAAGATGTCTCACTTCTCCTCAAAGTCTTGAAAGAAATTCTCAAACCTTTCTTCTGTGTCTCATGCCTTTCCATCTTCAAGTTGAATTCGGTGATAATTATATACACTGCTGTGTCACTTAATACTTTTCAAAATACACACAATCACAATCATAAGCAGAGGCTATTTCATCATTTTCAGTTTTTGGAAGAGAACACTGATGTTAAAAAAAAATCAAGCACATTGGATGATGATCAGGCTATAGAATCACTGAATCTGCATGAGAAACCATACATATTAGCTACAAGTTGCTTGATATAAACTTAATTTTCAAATGTAAAAATGAAATTTTAAGTATTTTGGGAGAAAATAGATTGTTGTAACTTGAGAGATGATAATAGAGAAGAATTTAATAGCTATGACTTTTAGGACAAAAATCATAGTGGAAAATATTGAGTACTTAAAATACACATGCACACAAAAAACTTCTGAAAGATAAAAAATACACTCTGATATGCTTTGGTATTTAACAAAATTTAAAGGCAGATGATAAACTTAAAAATATAAGAAATACTTTGAATATATAAAGAGTGCTTACAAACCAATAAGTAAAAGATGAATCCATATGTTAACAATGGACATAAATAGCAAATTCCCAGGGGAAAAATGAGGTAGCTAATAAATATAAACAAAAATTTTGTTATCTGCCTTGTAACAAAATAAATAAAAATTAAAACAATAAGACTCCCCAACCTGATGGGGAAAAAAATGGAATAGGATGGAAATATCCAGTACTTTCAAGGCTTAAAAGTCACCTTCATACTATGCTACTGGGAATTTAAAGTGGTAAAACTTGTTGTAGAATAATTCAGCATTATGTATCTAAATCCTTTTAAAGAGGCATAGCATCTGACTCCGTTTCTAGCAATGAATTCTAGGCAAGTAATTGGACAAGTTGCCAAGGATCTAAGTGCAAAAACTTGGCAGGACCTTTTTTTTTTTATAATAGTGAGAAATGAGGAACAAGTTAAAATACTGACAATAATTACAATATTGTCATTATAATTAATCCAAAAAAGAAGGACTACCAAATACCATGAATAGTTCGATATAATTTTGTTTAAGATAAATGCGTGCTATATTAATGAATACATGCACACACAACAGTGCTAGACACTGTCTTAATTCTTTACATATAGTAACTCACTTAATCCTCACTACAGCTCAGTGGGTTAAGATTCTGCCTGCAGATCAGGAGATACAGGAAATGTGGGTTAAGTCCCTGGGTGGAGAAGATCTCTGGGAGGAGGGCATGGCAACACACTCCAGTATTCTTGCCTGGAGAATCCCATGGACAGAGGGGCCTGGCGGGATACAAGCCATAGTGTTGCAAAGAGTCGGACACAACGGAAGCGACTGAACACACACACACACACGCAGTCCTCAGTACAACCCTATCAAGTGGGTGCTGTAAAGAACTCTGCTTCACAAAAGAGGAAACTGAGGCAGAGAGTGAGGAAACTGAGGCAGAAAGAGGGAAGCACATGCCTGAAGCCACACAGCTGGTGAGGGCAGAGCCTGATTCCAGACCAGGTTGTGTGGCCTCAGGGAGCCTGGTCTTAACTACCAGCGCGGCTACACTGGGTGAAAAAGTGTGTTTTACACGCTCCTTTTACACGGAAGAAAGAAAGGCATCACACAATGACCAGCTTTCAGTGTTCACCTCTGGGTGGGGGAAATTCCAGAGGGGAGACTTCCGTGTACTAATTTTAAAAATCAGATCAATGTCTTCTGATTTTTCTGCGTTTAGCACACATCGCTTACTGGTAATGAATTACAAGTTTTTCAAAGCTGTGGAGTTGCCCAAAGTGATGAGGAAGTAGTCATTCTCCCCCTCTTTGGGCTGTTTTGGTAATTTACAGGTCAAACAGGATTAAGGAAGGGTGGCTCAGCTCTCCTAACCCCCTTCTCTGCTAAGCCCTTGATTGTAAAGCCTCCCAAAGACACAGAATGTCTTGTGGGTTTTTTGTTTGCTTGTTTCACTTTGTTAAATTTCACTTCTTTCTGAACATTCTGTGCTGGGCCTTTTTTTTTTTTTTTTTATTCTAAAAGGATTACTGAACTGGGGCCCAGCATTCCACAGGCCTGACGTGGGGACCAGCAGCCGGGTCCCTCTTCCCACTGCTGTCAGCCCGGCATTGCCAAGATCCTTATTATTTCTGCTCTGCATTTTCTCAGAATCCCAGAGGTAAGTGGTGAGAGGAAAATTCTCATTTTTTTTCCTTGACTCAAATCATTTTGGCTCTTGAGATTGTAACAAACACCAAGGGGCCTAGAAATGGTGCAATGTTTCCCGGTATTAAATTTTTTAAAAAGGGAAAACACACCCGGGGTTGTTTTCTCTAAATCTGTGTTGGCTTTATCAACACGGAGGTGCGGCTGGCTGGATCTTCAGTCCCTGGAGGTGGAGATGACAGTATTCCGGGGTGGGGCTTGTGTGCCCCTCCCCCACCTCACCCCACTGCTCCCCACCCCACTTCCCACCCCATGCCATCCCCCACCTCCCACCCCTGTGGCTGGGTGCAAAGGGCTATGCACAGAAATGAGAAGGTGTTAAAGCAACCCCACCCTTTCACTTCCTCAGGGCTGGCTGGTTTAGTCACTTTCATGCAGGCAGAGTTCGCAAGGGGCCGAACCAGGGTCTTAAACCAGGTCTACCCAAGTGCCAAGTCTGTGCCTTAAACATTCAGATCAGGGTCTAAGGCTGGAGGTAACTATTGACTCTGTGGAGCCTGAAGGTCTACTTCTCCTCTCCCACCCACCCTAGAAAGCACCAGGGCCCCGGGGCTCAAGCAGTGCTTATGGGTGACTGGGTGCGTGGATGCGTGTCAAACTGCCAAAGAAGGTGAAAGTGGCCATGAAGTCAGGTTCCTTGTTTTAATCTGAGAGAGGGGTTTGGGGGTTTGAGGGTCTGGGTTTGGGGGCTAGCTTTTATTCTCTAGCAGTATGGAGTCTTTTCCATGGCTGAGGGGTGGGGGATAGCTCTGGAGAGATTGGGGGAGAAGTGAGGGGCAGAGAGTTGCCTCCAGCAGAGGGAGGTGCCCTGGTGAGGGGAACTCACTCCAGACCCCAGTCTGGACCCCAAGCAGGGACTGGCATGTGTTCTCTGTAAAGGGCCAGGCAGTAAATATTTTATTATTTTCTAAAAGTAAACATTTCTTTTTAATTGAGGTAATGCTGGTTTATAACATTACGTAAGCTGCATATGTACAGCATTATAGTCCCACTTCGGATGTAAATATTTTAGGCTTTGAATAGTCATAATTGGCTTGGTTCGAGGTCCCTGGAAACAGGGAACAGGTCTTAGGTGTCTTTGCCTCCCAAGCAAAGGCCCCAGCAAGCCTTCAATCGGCGTCTGTAGAGTTGAATTCGCCCTTTGTTCCCACACTTGGTTCTCATCAACACAGTGCTCTTCTCCAGTCATCTCCCTTCCTCCAGCCTCTCTCCTGTGCTAGATGCTTCCAGCTGCTACAACATCCTAACCCACATTTGCCTCCTTGCCCACATCACTCAGTGCCCCACCAGCAATTAAAGAGGTTTTAACCAAAGCTCCAAAGAACGTAACGGGATGAACCAACTGGCCTGGGTAGGCTTGCCTGTGAACTCTGCTGCGGAAAGGGAGTGTTTATTTGGGCAGACAGCAAACTCAGAGATGAACACAGCCAGAGCCCAGTGAGGTCAGCATACAGAGAAGGAGGTAAAATTTTCCATTCTGGTTCAGCCATGACTAAAGTTGTCAGGAATCAGTGCAATAACTACGAGTTTGAACCGCTTTGCATGAGTAAATCTCTTTGCAAATCTGGGCTTTTATTTTCCCATATGTTCTTAGTTTAGCTCTCATAAGACTTCAACAGATACAATAGAAGAAAAAGTGATTCAAAGCATGTTCAGCATTTTGTGTGTGTGTGTCCATTTATTGAGCAAACACTCAATAGTACGTATTCAGAGTCAGGTACCATTCTGAGAACTTTATGTATGATGACATGATGCTGCCTTTCATTCACTTATTCATTCATTCAATAAAAATAAATTGGATGTGTTCTGTGAAACCACACTGTGCTAGGAATGAAAAAGGCATTGGATACAGTTTCTCTCTCTCTCTCTCTCTCTCTCTCTCTCTCTCAGGGGTTTAGTGGAAGAGACAGACAAGGAAATCAATAGCACAATGCCTGGCATAGGGGCATGCACAGCCGGATATCATTTGTCCTGGGGATGAGGAGGAAGCACGTGTAACCTGCCCTGAGGAGGTGATGTTTAAGCCTGAGCTCAGCATTGATGGAAAGTCAGCCTGTGCATTGGGGAGCAGCAAGCCCAACCCCCCTAGACTAGAGAGGGGGCCCGGACCTGAGGCTGAGGTGGGGTCTCAGTCTGCTTGGGCTGCCTTATAAGAGCCCATGGACTCGGGGTGCTGAAATAACAGACATTGGTTTTTCCCACAGTTCTTTAGTCTAGAGTCAAGGTGTCAGCACTCTAGTTACCTCCTGAGGCCTCTCTTGGGCTTATAGATGTTACCCTCTTGCTCTGTCCTCACACAGCCATCCTTCTGGGGGACACCAGTCCCACTGGATGAGGGCCCCTCCCTAATGTGGGGGGGGCAACACAATTCATCTGAATGCCATGAGATGGAGGGGGGATGGGGGCTGAGGCCAGGGTGGCAGCTACTCAACTAGTCCAGGGGAGAGTGATGTAAAGTTCACAGTGAACAACTGCAGCAGGCCTGGGGAGAAAGCAGGAGATTCCTGGGATTTGCAGCAGAACCTGCAGGTGGAGGCAGCCAGTGGGTGGAGAGGACCGGGCAGGAGGGTGTGTGGGAAGGAAGAAAGCAAGGGGCGGGGGATGACTCTGAAGTCCTGAGGATGCTGATGCTTCCTGGAATGAGGAACATGGGAGAAGGAGCAGGTCTGGAGGGGGGAGGAAGTTGATGAGTTAGAAGTGCCAGTGGAAAACCACTGGGAGAGTTTAGCAAGGAGTTGGGCATGTGTTGGTCAGAGAATCTGGAAATGAGTCTGGTCTGGAACTAGAGATTTGAGAATCATCAGTGAAGTTGGGGCTGAGGATTTGGAGCCAGGATTTGAACCAGATCAACAAGGTAAAGGGAAGGTGGCAAGGGACAGAACCCTGGGACTCCGGAAAAGGAGTGGCCTGAGCAGACGACAGGGAGCTGGCATGACCGCCCGTGCTCTGCTAATAGATTCCGTGACAACATCTAATGTGACTCTTACAGAAGTCTTCTTTTATAGGCATAAAGCACACTCTTAAAGGGCACTTACAGAAGGCCAGGCACTGTTGAGAAGACTTGGCGGGAGTTCATCAAATCCTCACAAAGTTCCACCATTTACACAGGAGGAAACTGGAGTGGAGAGGAACCAGATGCTCAAGATCACAGAGCGAGCTGAACATAGAACTGGAATCCAGGTGATAAGGTGGCAACATCTGAGCTAGGAGCCAAATGACTGTTCTGCCTCCTCCTGCCTTGCATGGATTTTAAGAATGAGCAAGTCAGGCACCAGAGAGGTGAAGGCGACATGGCTAGTAAGGGTCAGCATTGAGTTTTAAACTGAAACCTCTGCACTATCCGCTGTCTGTGCAACTCTTTCACAAGCTAAGGGAGGGAAGAATTGCAGGCAGAAGTGTTGTCTAGTGAGATTAGGACAGAAAGCATCTGTTAGATTTGGCAGCATGGAGATCACTGGGGAGTCAGGCAGGTCAGTTTCAGTGGTGTAATGGGGTGGAGGTCTGGTAGTAAAGTCTTGAAGAGTGAATGGTAGGCAAGAGTTTAGATGGTCCTTTCAGGAAGTTTGACTAAAGAGAGAAAGTGAGTGATGGGAGAGCAGCTAAAAAGGGAGAGATAAAAATGCTCAAAAATTATTTTTTGTTAAGAGGGGAAAACTTGCATGTATTTGCATGCTGACAGGAAATCCAGGGACGGGGGTTATGCTGGCAGAGAACTGGCTTTCAGTCTGCTGTGAGTTTGGTTAATTGGAATCAAGGTCTCTGGGTCTGGCTGACTTGAACCTCCAAACCTGAGGAACTGAGCCTGTGAGCTGGTGATGTCACCCCAAAGGGAGCATATGGAGATGGCAAGATCTTGATTGTCTTGCTTAAACTACAAACATAGCCACAGACTCACCCATGGGTGATTGTTCTGCTATGAACAGTCTTTTAAATTTGAATGATAACATCACATTGAAACTGTTATTTCATTTGTAATCTAAGAACTACAAATATAGATAGCTAAGGTATCATACCCCTAGGACCAAAGATTTGAAACCATGAGAATTCACTGCTGGTGAGAAGATAATTGGCTACAATTCTTTTGGAAAACAACGGTACATGTTTCAAGAGCCTTGTGTATTGTCATATCACTTATCTCAATAATTCCATTTCTGAGAGTTTGGATTAATAACTTAATGTGCAAAGATGTTCACTGAAGCATTGTTTATAAGAAAAAACTGGAAATAACATAAGAGATTAAGAGCAAAGAAATGTCAAGACAAACTATAATATATCCACTTGATGAAAAAACAGTGGCTTAAAATAATACTTACAAAAACAATTTTTGAAACATTATGTATATATGTGTGTGTGTGTGTGTGTGTGTATCTTAAATGAGAAAAGCAGAATGAAAATTCTACCGTATGAACACAACTGTGTAAACAGGCCAACAATATAAAAAAGACTGAAGATATCTTTGCTAGACTTGATTATGTTTGCCTGGTTAATACTTTGATAATGAAAAGGAAACAACACATGAAAAGATCTAACTCTCCACTAATTAGCAATGTCTGGCATTACAATGAATGCTATTCTTTTCTGTTCACTTTTTCATGTGTTTCTCTGGCATTCTGGTAGTACATAAAGTAACCATTAAGAAATGCAGATGTTTTACTGAAAATGCATGAAATGATGCCTCTAGATAACACATCAGGAAAGTGTCTTTAAAATATTTTTATTGTGTTCCACATCATTTTTTTCTGTCCAAAACAATATATACTCATTTGGAAAATACAGAAAAATTGGGAAATCAGAGAACTATGGAAAAACGAAGAAAAATCGTATTGAATTCTACTTTTCAGGTAATAAATGTTGATATTTTACTGCAACAGAAACATATTTTGATGGACTCTCTGGGCTGTAGCCTGCCAGGCTTCTCTGTTCATGGGATTTCCCAGGCAAGAACACTGGAATGGGTGCCATTCCCATCTGCAGGGGATGTTCCTGACCTAGGGATTGAATCCAGGTGTCCTGTATTGCAGGCGGATTCTTTACTGCCGAGTCATCTGGGAAGCTGGGAGATCTGCTGTGTTCATCTTAACCAAGTGCATGTAACTCTGACACAAAACACTTCGCCTCTCAACAAAGCCAAACCATTCATAGGGAGTAAAAGTTTAAGGGTGATCAGTAGTATTGAACTTGGTCCATGTGGGGCTGGATGGAGGTCTGCTGTAGACCTGCTCTCGTTGACCTGATAATTGGGAAAGCAACTTTTGGAGCTGTTATTGCTGTTGCTGCATCAGAGACCTGCTATAAGCAAAATAAATAACTAGGCTTCAGCAAGAAGTCTGGACATGGTGCCAGAAAATTAGCTGTGCTGGCCCCTACATTTCACCATGACCTGAGGAAAGGGCCCTCCTCTGCTTATTCACCTTGGAATCTCCAGCAAACCGCTGGCACTGGAACATAGCAGGTGCTCAACAAAACATTTGTGCAAGTGAGCTAAAGGCTTGGGTTCAAATTCCTACCTTCTCACTTATTGGTAGATGTTTCCATCCACTTCTCTGGCTTTGATCCCTATCTTTGAGCTAATGACTTTCAGAATTCAGTCATTAACAATGTCTTCTCTCCAAAACTCCTGATCCCCCTCACTGACTGCCTACTGGACTTGTCCAGGTGGGTGTTCCATATGTAGCCCCAAATCAGGATGTTTCCTCCTGTACTCATCTGTTGCTGTTGTTGTTGTTCAGCTGCCCAGTTATGTCTGACTCTTTGCAACCCCATGGACTACAACATGCTAGGCCTCCCTGTCTCTCACCATCTCCCAAAGTTTTCCCAAGTTCAGGTCCATTGCATCCGTGATGCTATCCAGCCAACTCATCCTCTGATGCCCTTTTCTCCTTCTGCCCTCATTCTTTCCCAGCATCAGGGACTTTTCCAATGAGACAGCTGTTTGCATTCAGTTCAGTCGCTCAGTTGTGCCCAACTCTTTGCGACCCCATGAACTGCAGCATGTCAGGCCTCCCTGTCCATCACCAACTCCTGGAGTCCACCCAAACCCATGTCCATCGAGTCGGTTATACCATTCAGCCATCTCATCCTCTGTCATCCCCTTCTCTTCCCGCCCCCAATCCTTCCCAGCATTAGGGTCTTTTCCAATGAGTCAACTCAATGAGGTGGCCAAAGTACTGGAGTTTCAGCTTCAATATCAGTCCTACCAGTGAACACCCAGGACTGATCTCTTTTAGGATGGACTGGTTGGATTTCCTTGCAGTCCAAGGGATTCTCAAGAGTCTTCTCCAACACCACAGTTCAAAAGCATCAATTCTTTGGCACTCAGCTTTCAGCTGTTTGTATTAGATGACCAAAATACTCGAGTTTCAGCTTCAGCATCAGTCCTTTCAAAGAGTATCAGGGCTGATTTCCCTTAAAATTGACTGGTTTGATCTCCCTGTTGTCCAAGGGACTCTCAGGAGTCTTCTCTAGCATCACAGTTGGAAGGCATCAGTTCTTCAGTGCTCCACCCTCTTTACAGTTCAGCTCTCACAACTGTACATACTCATCGAATTCCCTCCCAAACCTGCTCCTTCTCCATGACCTCTGACTTCATTACTGTTATCACCCTTGAGGTACCCAAGTGAGAAACTAAAAGCATCTCTCTACTCTTTTGCCTTGCACTTTAGTCTTCTGTAGATTAGCTCATGAAATCCTGCTGACTCTAGTTTAAAAATGTCCCCAATTTATCCTGTCATTTCCATTCCCACAGCTGCTGTGTCAGACCTTCATTAAATCTTACCTAGACTACTGCATCAATCTCCTGGTCTCTTTGCCTCCAATCTTCCTGTTTCAAAACCTCTTCTGTATGGTCATAATTGAAAGCATCTATTTAAACTCAAGCATAATTATGCCACTTCCCTCCTTCAAAGCATTCAAAGGCTCCTCCGTACCCTAAGAATCCTAATTCTTAGACAATTTAGACAACCTATTGCTATCTGGCTCCACCTTCCCTTTCTGGTCTCATCTCTTACAAAACTCACCTTCTCACCCTAAATCCTGGGGGAGAAAATGGCAACCCACTCCAGTATTCTTTCCTGGAAATCCCCACAGACAGAGGAGCTGGGTGGGCTACAGTCCATGGGGTCACAAAAAGTCAGACACAACTTAACAACTGAATAACAAAAACAGCACCCCAAATAGGTGTCACCTGCTTTGGCCACACAATTTTGTCCTCTTCTCCAAATAGACCATAATTTCTCCTTTGCATAGGTTGGCCCAGGATCTTCTAACTTCTTATTGGTGATGCTCTGACCCTATATTCAGAGTCCAGCCCTTTGGTCACCCCCTCTGAGAACCCTTCCTGGTACCTGCCAGGTAGAATCAACCCCTCTCTTGACCTTGCTCTCATCCTTGGTCCATACATCAAGTCCTTTTTCTGGGTGCTTGGTGGGCGGCAGTAACTACAGCCGTGTTTGGGGTGAGAATGAATGAACACCTGAGTAGGGTGTGGTGGGTCTCCTCCTGGTACCGCCTCCCTGTTTGTGAACATGGCCCCAGGCTCTGGTTCTCACCTACAGCCTCAGCCTCCTCCACACCTACCTCCTGTGCAGTGATCCCCAGGCTTCATCCTGCCAAAGAACACCCTCAGGCGCTTGTTTCCCAGGCAGACGCCCATTTCCTCCTGCAGAAGACTGATTCTCGGTGTCAATGCTGCCCGGACAAATTAGATTTGCTCAGGAAGATACAGCCATAAGGACAGATGCTGGGGCAAAGGGACTCTTGTCGGGAGGAAGGAGTGAATGGAGCTTATTTATATTCTGAGATTCAATGAGATGTGACAGAAAGACCTCATTTCACATGATTAAATCTATGTAGGGTCCCGGTGAGGGCACACAAAGACAAGTTAAAGATGTTCTCTAAGGTCTACTCAAACTTTGGGAAATGGCTGAGAGTCAGTCCTGAATTACAGTACTTGAGGAAGTCTTCCCAGCATCTCAGCGCTAGACTGGACTCTCCTCCCATAAATTCAGGTTTATCCTCAACAGAGATTTTCATTCAGTGTTGTAGAATCGCTGGAGCGCTTGCTTGCCCACCTCTCTATTAGACAGTAAGTTGAGGCTAGTGGTAAAGAACCTGCCTGCCAGTGCAAGAGACATAAGAGATGAGGGTTCGATCCCTGGGTCCGGAAGATCCCCTGGAGAAGGAAATGACAACCCACTTCAGTATTCTTGCCTGGAGAATCCCATGGACAGAGGAGCCTGGTGGGCTACAGTCCACATGGTCCCAAAGAGTCAGATTCAACTGAAGGACACACACATGCTAGGCAAGGGCAGGGCCTATGTTTATTCATTCTACTTTTCTCAGGATTTAGCTTTCTGCCTATCCCCTAGTAGATGTTTTGGAAATAGTTGTACAATTAAACTGAATGGGAAAGCCCTCCTTTCACGCCTTGCACAAAACTAGCCACACCTAACTCTCAAATATCTCCAGATTGAACACACGAAGGTGTTCCAGGACTAGAGGGGCTCAGCCTCTGGGGAGGCAGGGGAGGAGAGGACCTCTGGGTCCCTTCGGTTCCCCCCCCACCCCCCACCTCCAGCCTCCCCCGACCCCTGCCCTGAGCACACTGCTTCCCGTGGTCTGCCGTGCCAGAGAAGCAAGCATAACAAAGCGATGGAATCCACGCGGGATTCAAGAAGCCGTTGTGGGAAACTGACACGATGACCAGTGTGATTTCCACATGGAAGGGAATCCAGGCAAAGGAAAGGCTGAGCAGGGGAGATTCACGGAATAATCTGGAAGGAAAAAAACAGAAAGCAAGGATAGGAGATGGTGAGTTGGCATCTTACTCCTGCTTGGGGGCGGGGCATGGGAGTAGAGATCGGAGGTCGGACATTGCCCCACGACCCAGGGCCCTAGGTGGGGAGCCGGGAGAGGGAAGCACGCCTGGCTCCAACCCGTGCGCCGAGGTGCAGTGCCTTGGGTGAGCTGCGTGCCCTGGCTCCCACCTCGGGCCTGACCCGGCACCTTCGGTGGACACTTCCCTCCCTCCTGGCAGTGTCCCCTGGCAGTGTGAGTCACACACTCACCCCCACGGCCGCCACAGTGTCCAGGCAGGGGCGGGCCCAGCCCCAGGCGTGGGGCGGTGAACCCCAGGGCGATGAGTAAACCCTTGGCCGCGAGCGGGCGCGGCCGGGCTGGAGCGTGCCAAGTCCTGAGATGCTGTAACGCGGCCGCCCGGAGCGTCTGGGGTCGTGCCCGAGGGCCCGGAGGGGCGCGGCGCGGGATAAAAGGGCCGCGCGGAGCTGGAGCTGCTTTCTCGGTGCGGTGGCCGCAGGTCTGCGCTCCTCGCCGGCGGGGACCTGAGCGGCATCCCGGGGTCCCTGGCGGACCGAGTCGGGGCGCCGGCGCCTCCCCGGGGGCCATCAATAGCGAGAGCGCGAGCCCGGCCATGGCGGGTCTGGAGAACGCGCCCGCGGCCAGGCCGAGCCTGACGTCCATCTCGTCCGGGGAGCTGCGCAGCCTGTGGACGTGCGACTGCGAGCTGGCCCTGCTGCCCCTGGGCCAGCTGCTGCGGCTGCAGCCGGGCGCCTTCCAGCTGCGTGGCGACCAGCTCGTGGTGCCCGCGCCCGCGGAGCCCGCCGCCGCGCGCGGGGGCTTCAATGTCTTCGGAGACGGCTTCGTGCGCCTCGACGGGCAGCTCTACCGCCTGAGCAGCTACATGAGGAGGTGGGTGGCCTCACCGCGCACCCCGGCCCATTGCCTGGTCCCCGCCGAGGCCTCCACGCTGCCCACCCCCATCCCCATGCCTCACTTCCAGAGATCCAGCCTGGACCCCCCCACCCCCCATCACACTTCTGGATTTTTCTCATTGCTAACATCACCCAGAGGTGCAGAGCTCTCCCTGCCCTGGCTTTTTCTGCCCTTTGCACCGACATTTCACAGTTGTCCAAGCTGCCCGTGAGGGTGGTGGTGGGTGGGCAGGGAGGGGAGCACGGAACTGGCTGATGATTCTTCCTTTCTGGCTCCTTAACCGGGTCAAATGAGCTCAAACTGGGGGCACACCCTGGCTAAGCAGAGACTCACACCCTGGCTTTAGCCTGGGGCGGGGGGTGGGGGGTGGGGGGTGGGGAGGGACGGGGAGAGGTTGTTCTCTTCAGCGCCATCAGCTGAATCCAGAGAGGAGACCCCGTGAGAGCACGCAGAAGTTTCTGGTTTCCCATCTTTAGCCTCACTGCCTTTTCAAAAAATAAATTAATAAACCGGGTCTGAGAAGAAATCAAAGCCCATGAAGTCCAACCCAGGGGCCATGTGACCTGTTGAGCGGGCAGTTGGCTGTGGAGTGGGCAGCAACTGTGGCTTCTGGGAGCAGAACTGGGGCCAATACAACTTGATGGAGGGTTACAGGATGTTTAAGTGCGGTGGAAAAGTGCCTGAAGCACTTCCTAGGGGACATGAAGGTAGCAGGATTGAAGCCCATCTGAGGCGGGTTTTGGTAGGGCAAAGGAGGAGGGAGCTTCACCCTGGGTTCTGCTGGGGTCTCTTGCTTCCAGAGGTCACCTGGTGCCTCCAGAGGTCAACTGCAGGGTGGGGAGCTTGCATTTGTGCTGTGGAGCTGGGTATCAGGAAGCAGGGGGGTTGATTCTGAAATGAGTGAGCAGACAGCTATTAAGCTAGAAAGCCTTTGCTCCAGGGAGAGACAGCAACCCCGGACACCCATAGGTGGAATAAAATCAAGAGGAGCAAGCAAACCAAAGGAGATATTTTAAATGCCTTCTTCAAAGCTGCTGGGGAACACCTTGCTTTTCCACTCGAAAGATAGTGAGGGCTTTCACTGAGCGCCTGATACAGGATTCCCCAGCAAAAATCTTTAGCTTTCTGAGCGAATAGAAAATTCCAAGCCATAAGCAGGGATGGTGGTAGGAACTGAGCTAGAAATCAGATTTACAAGACTTTAAAAAGAAGATAAGCATTGTATTTGAGAACAGAGTATGAAAAATAAAAATGTCCAGAGTTAATTGAAGCTATAGGTTAGGTCTTAGGCAGTCCTGACTCTGGCAATCTCAGCCAACAGCTCTGCAAAACTTGAACTGGTTTTAAAGTCTGGTTGTTAAACTCTTGCTTTGAACACCTCCTCCATAAGGGAAAATTAAACAGCAGTGGTCCCCCCGCCCCGGCAGTTTGGAGTCCAGAATAAACAATGACAAGGTGACAGAGACCAGGGTGCGAAGAAGAATCAGCAAATACAAGGTTCTCATGGGCTAAGCAATAGCGTGAGGGCTTTTGTACCTAGGAATGGCAAGGTGCACTTCAGAATAATTCGGGAGGTAGAACAACCTGCCTTCCTCTTGGGGAACAGACCGTGGCAGGTGGGTGTGCAGTCCTGAAGGAGAACTGGGAGGGAACCTGGTCTGAACAGAGGGAGCCTTCTAGAAAGAAGGGGAAGACAGTTGTGGATGGCAATGAGAGGTTTTGCCCTCATGGATCAGGAGTGAGAGGCACAGTCAAAATGAAGTTGCTGCTTCTCAGACTGGCACAGATTTACCCAGTTGTCAGGCTTGAAGACAGATGCAGCTTCCTGTCTCAAAATAGTTGCTCTTGAGCTATCCTTCACTTCTTTCTTTCTTCCTTCCTTTGATGATCTCTAGCCAACTTAACTGAAGAGGAATTTTCATGCTTTACTCTTTCCTAGTAAGTTCTAGCACACTTCTAAAGATCGCAGAATCAAGCTCAGAATTCCCACCCATGTTACAAATGAAGTTTGCTCAAGGTACCAGGTATAAATTACCATTAACTATCACACACACATACACACATCTTTCCTTTTTTTTCCCCTATAATGCAGCCTGTTAGTGGGATGTAATGGCCAACGTTTGACAAAGAGGAGCTCTAATCCCTTGTTTTTTCAGTGGTCCTCTAGCATGTTAGAAGCTGCTTGGAAAAAAAGCAAATACATTTTTCTTTAATATTTACTTGAGTCTCAGCATTGGTGCAAAGTATTTCACAGCTATTGTCTCACAAAAGCTGGCAAAGTTGGCACCATTGTTTGTTTCTCATTTTTACAGATGAGAACATTAGGACTCAGAGAGATTAAGTAACTTCCCCGGGTGAGACGCCGGTGAACTGCAGGGCCAGGGTCCCTCTGCAGAGTTGTCTAACTCTACGGCCCAGGCTGTCAGCTAGCTGCTTCCAACCTGGAATAATTCTGGCTTCCTCAAGGACACAGCAGCGTGCTCAAAGATGTCCCGAGCACTGGGATTACATCAGCCAGTACGCATATAATCAGCCTAAAAGAGAAAGTCAATCCAGTGGTATGAAGGAAGCCACTGAAAGTAGCGCTGTTCCCTGCTTCTGCTCAGATCTGAGCATCTCTTAGCTGGGTGATGGTCTCAACCCCCTTGAGGTGAGCCGCCTGGGGCAGGAAGTGCAGGGGAGGTGGGGAGGAGACGCATGGGGGTAAAGACTCAGGGGAGGATGCGTCAGGGCTGGATCATACTTAGATTATCACTGGGGAGAGTATCAGCTCCATCCGCGTTGGGTGGGAGGTGCCTGGGCTCTATCTGTGGCCCAGGCCCACTTCTCAGAAGCATCTACGCGTGGAGCCTGGCCACCCTTACTGTTGTGCTCAGTGGGTTCCTGACATAAACAGTCCTCTGCTCTGGGCTCAGGTCTGAGTCTTGGATTTAATGACCTGCCCAGGATAGCAGGGCTTCCCTAGTGGCTCAAATGGTAAAAGCATCTGTCTACAATGTGGGAGACCTGAGTTTGATCCCTGGGTCGGGAAGATCCCCTGGAGAAGGCAATGGTAGCCCACTCCAGTACCCTTGCCTGGAAAGTCCCATGGATGGAGGAGCCTGGTAGGCTACAGTCAACAGGGTTGCAAAGAGTCAGACATGACTGAGCAACTTCACTCACCAGGATAGCAGCCCCTTAAACAGGATGAATAGTGGTGTTGATGAAGGAATTACCTCTCATGTGTTGAACTATGATTTTTATGGAATTCAGTTCAGGGTAAGTGTGGACACCTGATGCAAAGAACCCACTCTTTGGAAAAGACCCTGATTCTGGGAAAGATTGAAGGCAGGAGGAGAAGGGGGTGATAGAGGATGAGATGGTTGGATGGCATCATTGACTCAGTGGATATGAATTTGAACAAACTCCAGGAGGTAGTGAAGGACAGGGAAGCCTCGCGTGCTGCAGTCCATGGGGTCACAAAGAGTCAGACACAACTGAGCGACTGAACAACAACAAAATGTGGACCAGGCTGCCTTGGTTTGTACTCTAGTCCCACCGCTTCCTAGCTGAGTGACTGGGGAAAGTTACTTCATCCCTGTGACTCAGTCTCCTCAGCTGTAAACTGGGAATAATAATGCCAACAACTTTATAAGTTGTTCAGAATTAAAATCTGTGAAGTCCTCAAGATAGTCAGTGGCACATCTTCATCGCGGGACCAATGTCAGCTTACGTTCTCATCAAGCAGCCCCAATGCCAAATGCTTCACGTGCTATTTAACCTTTCAGCCTCCTCATGGGGCGCCTCTTGTCAGCCAGATTTTATAGGTGAGGATATGCATCTCAACAAGGTTAAAATACTTGCTGAAGTCACAGAGGCAGAAATCAAACCCAGATGGGGTGATTCAAAAGCCATGAGCCACAGAACTTCCCTGGTGGTCCAGTGACTAAGACGCTGAGCTCCCAGTGCAGGGGGGCTGGGTTCAGTCCCTGGTCAGGGAACTAGATCCTGTGTGCCTCAATTAAGAGTATGCATGCTGCAATACTTTTTAAGACTGGGTGCAATTAAAAAAAAAAAAGCCATGAGTCATTGCTGCTTTCTTCCTCAGGAGCCTGGCTTTCTCCTTCCAGCCACACTCCAGTCCTTGCAAACACACACCTGTAGGCCTGGATGCAGCTACCCACAGTCCCCAAGGCTTAGCTAAGCCATGACTTCCTGCCCCGACCTGGGCTCCCATCTCCTGCTTCTGCCCACCCATTGGCAGTCTATTTGGCCTGACAGAACAACCCTTCTGCTATACCTGACTCAGCTCAGTAAATGGTTCTAACTCCAGGCCTCTTGGCTTTGCTTCTTCTTATTTACATCGCTAGGACATAGCCCTGTGGACACAAGGAAGCAGAGCACTGTGCATTCCTCTGGTCTGTGTGTATTTGAATGATTAACCAGTTTGTAAGCCTCTGAGTAACAGGGGTTGTGTCCTAGGCCAGCACCTCTCAAACTTTTAATAAGCTTGCTAGTCTCCTGAGGAGCTTGTTAAAACACAGATTTTAGATCAGGTACAATTGGAGAGAGACCCAGAATTTTGCAGTTTTACAAGCTCCCCTATGACGTCAGTGCTGTAGGTCCAATAATCGGACTATAAGCAATGAGGTCTTAGCAGTGAATTTTTTCATATTGAAATGGTAAAGTTTCTTAGCCCTCTCCTAAGGGCTTCTGTATGCTTCTAGAAAGCAAGACTTTTTTCTTTTTTAGGTCCCCAGTGCCAAGCACATAGTAGGTGCTTTGTTGTTTAGTCACTGAGTTGTGTCCGACTGTTCTCAACCCTGTGGACTGCAGTAGCTGAGCTTCACTGTCCCTCACCACCTCCTGGAGTTTGCTCAAACTCATGTCTATTGAATTGGTGATGCCATCCAACCACCTCATCCTCTGTTGCCCTCTTCTCCTTCTGCTGTCAGTTTTTCCCAGCATCAGGATCTTTTCCAATAAATCAGCTTTTTGCATCACGTGGCCAAACTATTGGAGCTTCAGCCTCAGGATGAGTCCTTCCAAAGAGTATTCAGGGTTGATTTCCTTTAAGAATGACTGGTTTAATCTCCTTGCAGTCCAAGGGATTCTCAAGAATCCCTTCTCCAACACCACAGTTTGGAAGCATCAATTCTTCAGCACTCTGCCTTCTTTACTGTCCAGCTCTCACATCTGTACATAACTATTGGAAAGATCATAGCCTTGACTATACAGACCTTTGTTGTCAATGTGATGTCTTCGCCTTTTAACACACTGTCTAGGTTTGTCCTAATATTTGCTTAGTTAATTTTTATTGCAGAAATGAATGATTGAACATGCATATCAATGATTAGAGCCACAGACATTAGAGTGATGAGTCTGAAATTTTTGTTTATTTCACAAGAGTCAGGCACAAGAAGAAGGTGAGGTGATGAACTGAAGGAACTATTTTGAGCGTGTAGGGGAGGTTTTGCATAAAACTAACAAGTTGACACTGGAAAGAATGTCCTTGTAAGCTTTTGCTTAGTCACAGCAAAGAACTGTGGAAGATATCAGCAATTTCTGGGTCTTTTACACTAGGACTATCCAATATATTCCTCTTTTTCTCTATTCCTCCCTACATATTTTAGAAATGAACACACACACAGATGTGACCCATGTGTTTGAATTTCTATTAGTCTTTGAGTATTAAATTGTCAGTTGTTCTTTAGTTGCTAAGTTGTGTCCAAATCCTTGTGACCCCATGGATTGTAGCCCATCAGGCTCCTCTGTCCATGTGATTCACCAGGCAAGAACACTGGAGTGGTTTGCCATTTCCTTTTCCAGGAGATCTTTCCGACCCAGGGATTGAACCCAAGTCTCCTACATTAGCAGGCAGATTCTTTACTGCTGAGCCACGAGGAAAGCAAGTTTAAATTGTCAGGGGCCAGGAAAATTTGGAGTGACTTTTGAGTCATTCGAAAATGATGTAAAATCTGAAGGAAACTGGAGAAGAATAGGTATCTTTGGGGTGAGTGATGTTAGCTACCCCTGATTTGCTTAGTTCAGTTTAGTTCAGTTGCTCAGTTGTGTCCAACTCCCCGCGACCCCAGGAACTGCAGCATGCCAGGCCTCCCTGTCCATCACCAATCCCGAGTCCCCCCAGACCCATGTCCATTGAGTTGGTGATGCCATCCAACCATCTCATCCTCTGCCATCCCCTTCTCCTCCTGCTCTCAATCTTTCCCAGCATGAGGGTCTTTTCAAATGAGTCAGCTCTTTGCATCAGGTGGCCAAAGTACTGGAGTTTCTCAGCTTCAACATCAGTCCTACCAGTGAACACCCAGGACTGATCTCCTTTAGGATGGACTAGTTGGATATCCTTGCAGTCCAAGGGACTCTCAAGAGTCTTCTCCAACACCACAATTCAAAAGCATCAATTCTTTGGCATTCAGCTTTCTTTACAGTCCAACTCTCACATCCGTACATGACCACTGGAAAAACCATAGCCTTAACTAGATGGACTTTTGTTGACAAAGTAATGTCTCTGCTTTTTAATATGCTGTCTAGGTTGGTCATAACTTTCTTTCCAAGGAATAAGCATCTTTTAATTTCATGGCTGCAATCACCATGCAGTGATTCTGGAGCCTAGAAAAATAAAGTCAGCCACTGTTGCCACTGTTTCCCCATCTATTTGCCATGAAGTGATGGGACCAGATGCCATGATCTTAGTTTTCTGAATGTTGAGCTTTAAGCCAACCTTTTCACTCTCCTCTTTAACTTTCATCGAGAGGCTCTTTAGTTCCTCTTCACTTTCTGCCATAAGGGTGGTGTCATCTGCATATATGAGGTTATTGATATTTCTCCTGGCAATCTTGATTCCAGCTTGTTCTTCTTCCAGTCCAGCGTTTCTCATGATGTACTCTGCATATAAGTTAAATAAGTAGGGTGACAATATACCACCTTGATGTACTCCTTTTCCTGTTTGGAACCAGTCAGTTGTTCCATGTCCAGTTCTAACTGTTCCTTATTTGCTAGAAGCAAGAATTCTATGTTCTTTCTTGGTCCCATCTTTCAGATATTGCCTTCATTAAGCTGTTCCCTTTAGCTTTCCAAACTAGAAAGATGAGGAAAGAAATTGGATCAAGGAAGGAAAAACTCTTACTCATTTATTTTTCAGATACTTATATAGTCTTCTTTTCCTGGTAACTTGAATGAACACAGCCCTGGCTGTGCATCAGAAGCTTACAGAATTTCACCCTAGGGCCAGCGGAGTTGTCCAGAATTAAAGACACTAATAATGTTTGTTGAGCATCTACTATGAGCTCACGACTGTATGTCTATGTTATTTGCACTTCATTACATCATCAAATGGAAGGTGATTCTGTTATATCCCTTTTATAGATGAGGGGACCGAGTCAGATGAGTTAAGTAACTCACTCAAGGTCATGATGAACTGTGGCTCTGGGACTGAGTTCATACAGCCAGTCAATCAGGATACAAATTAAATCTTCTTATTCTGAATCACTATGCTTTCCATTGTGGCTTCCCTCATAGCTCAGTTCGTAAAGAATCTGCCTGCAATGCAGGAAACCTGGGTTCAATCCCTGGGTTGGGAAGATCCCCTGGAGAAGGAAATGGCAACCCACTTGAGTATTCTTGCCTGGAGAATCCCATGGACAGAGGAGCCTGGCAGGCTATAGTCCATAGGGTAGCAAGAGTTGGACACGACTTAGCGACTAAACCACCACCACCGCCACCATGCTTTCCCATCACGGTGTTCTGCCTTTCAATCCCTGGATGAAAGCCAGGCGAAGAAAGTTCCAGCCCAGGAGCATTTTGGGGCCAGGATAAAAGCACTGAAGAAATCAGAGTTTAAAGCAGCTCTCTTCAACTGTTTGCTTCTCTTCCCTAGGGATAACTTCAGCAAATATAATAAATATCCAGGACAAAAGAGCAATATCTGCATTAGCAGTTCAGAGATATGCATAATGAAAAATGAGATAGCTAGTCTCATCAGACTAAGGTAGTCTAGTTGGGCTCATCTTAAAACTGTTAGTTGAATGCCAGGTACTTGAAGACCTGTGAGATTTAACAATGATGTCCTCAGTCTTTTTTGTATCTTAGTAACTTGCATATCCAGATTTTGTACCAGTGGGCCCCTGAAGGGCAGTGTCTGTGCACCTGTCTGAATTCAAAAGGGATATTCCCATTTATTTATTCCACTGTGATTCTGAGCTGTTTAACAATTGGACCGTATCTGGGAGGCTGGGAATGGATGAGTGTAAGGGGATATTTCTTCTTTGCGACCTGGTTTCAATAGAGCGTTAAGCCCGGATCTTGCCACAAGCTCGTCTGTAAATTCTGCTACCAGAGCTCTCACGTGAGCAGCGTTTTCTCACATCTGTGGTACAGCGATAACTGGCACTGGTCTGTGATGCTGTTGACAGCCCGGGTAAGATCCTAAAAGTGCCTCTAAATCATCAAAGGAAGATTAAATGATGTTGAGTGTCATCTTATTATTCAGGATATCTTATTAAATTCAGGCTCCAGAAGAAGTGACTCATGTTTAGGTTATGCATTTAACTCAACATGTGACTCTCCAGAAGACTCCCCTTCCCCTCCCTCCTCCAAGTCCCTCGTCTTTGATCAGGGCTAGTAGCATTCAGAAAAAGCCCTCTGCGGAATTCTGCAGGAAACCAATTATTTTCCCAACCAGTGACTGTTTCCAAGTTGAGATTTTTCTTTTCCCTGCCAACAATACCTCCAATGAGATGTCAATCGATTTTGTAGGCAGAGGCAAGTAGTACGCTGTCATTTGGGTAGTCCAAACTGCAGGCTTTCTGAATGTATCACACACACACACACACACACACACACACACACACACACACACACACACGCACGCACACACGCCCTAGAGGGTGACTGTCAGACCGTGGCTATTGAGAGCAGAGGAATCACCTTGAGGGAGATATTAAGTGCTTGAGTGACTATGAATTCACTCCACAATAATCAAGGTGGGGAGAGTGTGAAAATTGCTTTGGATGGATCACAGGTGGTAGTCCCGGCCCAACATCATGCATCTGTCTCCCTGACGTTTACTCCAGTCAGACTTGGTCTTTGCTTCTTTTGCTATAAACTTTCCTTCCTCTTTCTCCCTCTCCCCTGTCTCACACTCCCTGAAATCACAGACCTCACCGGCTGGCCTCTCCTCATCTGCTTCCCTGGTCACCCTCACCTGCCTGTGTCAGGTCCTTGGCAGCCGAATAGATGGATGGCAGAGGGGGTGGGGAGCACGGGGGACCCCTGTACTGCTGCCCTGTGACCCCCACTTCCTGGGCACTGAGAGCCTCAGCTGCATAAGGCACAGGTCAGCACCCAGACTTAGTGAATGAATGAATGAGAATGAAGGAACCAGCAAAGGGTCATTCCCTTCCTCCTTCCTTCTCCTTTGCTTCCTTTCTCCAGGACCTTTAGGCAGTTGGTCAGCTGGGACAAAGGAGAATGCTGACACTGCCCTTCAGGGGCCTGCTCAACCCTGCTCACTCCACCCTGTCCTGCCCAGGAAGGGTGGGGGTGGGGGAGGCACGGAGGAAGAGCCATGCAGATCCCAGTCTGCATCTGTGTTATCTCACCCAGTCCATTCTGTGGCTCCCCGCTTCTCCACTCCAACCCTCCTCTCCCCAACTCCTGCCCCCTCGCTCCCACAGCCCTGAACAGGGACACCAGCCCGCCTCTCATTGCCTGGATGCACCAGCCTGTGTCCCCCTCCCCCACCACTGGAGCAGCCCCCTAACTGCCCCCGCCACCGCCTCACCCAGAGTTAGGAGGTGGAGGCCCCATTAAAAGCCTGGTGAAATAGGAGGCAGGAAGCATTTCAGATGCTCCACTGGGGGTCAGGTTTTAAAAGCTCTCAATATCGGATCTGACAATTCCAGAAAAAAAGATGATGACACAGATTTCTAAGAGACGGAGCTGGAGGCAGATGAGCAGAAGCTGTGTTTTCCTGACTCGGGGGTGGATAAATTCTCCCACTGCTCTTGACCCAGGCTTCGGTCTGGGTCTCCAGCTCTGGCCCCTCTAAGTGGGTTGATGGGGAAGGAGGCTGCGGAGTGTGTGGCCAGAGCCCCCAGCTGCAGGCGGTCCCCAAGGCTGTGATTTTCCAGGTAAGGTTCTGAAAGGACAACAAGCCAGAAATGCAGGAGTGGTCTCTGCCTGGGACTATATGCCAGCATGCAGGCGCATAGCAAAAGCCCCCCCATTCACTCCATGCAGACCTCACAGCGGAGCCCATCAGTGGGGAGGCTGCTCTGTCTTGAAGAGGGCCTGGAACAGATGCATTCCCCAGCCTGCTGAGTACCTCTCAGCCCACCCGTGTCCATGCCGCTTCTGAACTTGGGTTTGGCTAGAAAATTAGCCATCTTCTTGAAAGAAGCCAATTTGCATCTGTCTTCTTTTAAATCAACAATGCAGGTAGAGACACAAAAAGGCGGCTTGGAAAATGTGTAGAGCAGGGAGTGGAAACTGACATGCTGGAAGACACAGTCAAAAAGCAAAAAGATCTTCCTGGGTTGGAATAATGAGCTAAGACCAAGGAGGCTAAATTAAATAGGGCCCTGAGCAGAAATCTTACATTAGTTTTTTAAAACTGTACAAGCTCACAATCGGGGGAGATGTGAAGTAGTTCGTGGGACTGTTGGTTGATTGTGCGTCTCTGGAGAGGGCTGGGTTTATCTCATGATTAGAAAAGGGAAGAAAGGAAGAGAAGGAAAGGAAAATTTCAGATCCACCAGTTAGGATGATTGCACTGGAGAAGACCCCGAAAAGTCCACTTAGTAAGTATGATTCATTCTCAACCCAGGGATATATATATAGTGCTCTGGTAGCACTATCTTAAGGCCTTCCAAGGTGGCTAGTGGCAAAGAATCCAACTGCCAGCACAAGAGATGAGGGTTTGATCCTTGGATCAGGAAAATCCCCTGGAGGAGGGCATGGCAACCCACTCTAGTATTTTTGCCTGGAAAATCCCATGGATAGAGGAGCCTGGTGGGCTACAATCCATGGGGTCGCAGAGAGTCAGACACAACTGAGCATGCACGCGTGCACACACACAGCTATCTTACAGCCCAAACAGATGGTAGTGGTCATCATCTGGTAAAGGCTGCCCCTGAGAGCTGAGCATCGGTGCCAGGCAACTCCAGGCCCAGGCCACCTTTGGGTGGCATGCTGATCTGTCAGTCGACTAGTGAAGGGGGAATTACTTATTTGATACAAGATATGGCTGCCTCCCAAAGAATGCACTTTAGAGGACTTCCCTCGAAGGGTCTGTGGCTATAGCAGGCACGTGCCCAGTATGTGCCTATCCTGACTTCCGTTGGAGGCTGCATAATCTTCTCTGCTTTTTTCACAGATATGTGGAACTGACCAATTACTGCGATTATAAAGACTACAGAGAAACTATATTGAGCAAACCAATGCTCTTCTTTGTTCATGTACAGACCAAAAAGGACTCCTCGAAAGGTAGATGTATAAAGTTTGGTTTGGTTCTACCTTTCTGGGCTGTAGACTGTGGCCTGCTGATGAGGTAGAAGTTGGACATGGAGGAAGCAGAGAGGTTGTCAGCTTGTGCAAGGCTGGAAGCTTGATGGGTAAGGCCATCAGCACAGGCCTGCAGAGCAAACCTCTAAATGACCCTGCAGCAAAAGCCATCTGCCTCTGAGTTTTCTTTCATACTTCCTGTCTTGGCAGGAAGTGATCTCTGAGCCTGTAGGGGTTGCAAAAATTACTAGAGTGACGATGATGATATATCATATTGTCTACCCCATATCAAACACTCCTGTGAGGAATGAGCTAATATCAATAATTGGGCAACAATCCTGTGGGACATGTCATCCAAAGGAGAACATTTTTGAACCTGAAAACAGGAACTGATGCTGGGACAAAGGTATGAACTAGAACTGACTCAGGTATAGCTAGGATGCCTGGCCATCCTGCCTATGTGGTACTTATACCATCCCCATTTTACAGATGAGATAGTGATAGTGCTAGTAAAAGTCGCTCAGTCGTGTCCAACTCTTTGTGACTCCATGGACTATAGAGTCCATGGAATTCTCCAGGACAGAATGCTGGGGTGGGTAGCCTTTCCCTTCTCTAGGGGATCTTCCCAACCCAGGGATTGAACCCAGTTCTCCTGCGTGGATTCTTACAGATGAGAATCCTAGTTCTCTCTCTCTCTCTCTCTCTCTCTCTCTCTCTCTCTCTCTCTCTCTCTCTCT
>ML661908.1:21680893-21721928 GCA_007570785.1 Antilocapra americana | reverse complement strand
TCTCTCTCTCTCTCTCTCTCTCTCTCTCTCTCTCTCTCTCTCTCTCTTACTGATGATAAAACTAGGATAAAGAAAATAAATGCTATTTGCAAAGCTTGGTCTGGACACCGAGCAGGGAAAGGGAGGGTGGCATGAATTGGGAGATTGGGATGGACATATATACACTATTCATACTATGTGTAAAATAGCTAACTAATGAGAACCTACTGTATAGCTCAGGGAATTCTACTCAGTGCTCTGTGGTGGCCTAAATGGGAAGGAAATCCCCAAAATAGGGGAGATACGTATACATATAATTGACCGACTTTGCTGTATGATAGAAACTAACATAACACTATTCAGCAATTATTCTTCAATAAAAATTAATTTTAAAGAAAAGAAAATGCTTATAGACACTTTCATGTTTCATGCTGTGGTCTTCAAATTTCAAAGATACCTCTTTATTGGTTCTTCCAGGAAATCAAACTGATAGCAACTAAATTAACTCAAATTCCAATATGAAAATATCTCCATTTGCCCATTTTCCTCCTGCTCAAAGTGATATGAGGAGAGTCATGAGCATAAGTTCTGTGACAGTGTTAGAATTTCTTAAACTCACTTCTAAAATGTTCTTAAAAATGAGTCCAAGAGAGTAGGAATGGGCCTACAAATATACCAAAGAGACTTCCTCAAACACGCCCTTCCTCATTCAGATTCATGGAGCCGATTCTCTGCTCATCTTGTTTGGAGTCATTCAGATCCCCTGCTCACTTCATAATTCAAAGTCAAGATGCCCTTCTCTGCAGAAGGGGTCGGGAACAGATCACAGTGTAACAAGGAATGCTTGTTAGTGCATCGGAGCCCTTGATGTCATTTGGCTTGCTGGTGACCAGAAAGCCGACAGTTCTCTAAGAAGTAGGTCTAGGTCACAAGTGCACCCTTGTTTTTGACTTGTGCTTCCTCATTTCTAGAAAGAACATACGCTTTTCTTGTGAACACAAGGCACCCCAAGATAAGAAGACAGATAGAGCAGGGGATGGACATGGTCATTTCCTCAGTGATTGGAGAAAGCTACCGGCTCCAGGTGAGTTGCCGGTGTTAATCCAGGGCTGCCAACACACAGAAGGGGGTCTGGACACTTCAGGCCAGGATGGAGTCCCTAGAGCTTAACTCTCACTTAACTGAATCCAGACTGACATTTTCTGTTGCTGTATTATCACTACCAATAAAGTGAACTTAGTTTCTAGCAACTTCTGAGAAATGGTGTAAGAATAGATATCAGTTTGACCAAGCACTTCAAGGTCTTTACCTTGAACTTGATAGAACTTGATGCAAAGGCAAAGATTTGTTTGTTTGTTTTTAAATAAAGGCAACTATTTAAAATTATGTCAGAAAGAGAAATAAAGGGTGTGTTATTTTAGACACTTGGACAGCTGTTAATTCTAGAATATAATTGCATGGTAATGTATGTCTATAATATAATGTTATAGTCATATCCATATAATTAATTAAATGCTTCTTTCTCTTTCAGTTTGATTTTCAAGAGGCAGTAAAGAATTTTTTCCCTCCAGGAAACAAGGTTGTTAACGGAGAAGATTTGAGCTTTGCATATGAATTCAAAGCTGATGCATTGTTTGATTTCTTCTATTGGTTTGGGCTCAGCAATTCCACTGTAAAAGTGAATGGAAAAGTTCTAAATTTGTCAAGTACAAGCCCAGAAAAGAAGGAGACCATTAAATTATTTCTGGAAAAAATGAGTGAACCTTTAATCCGAAGGAGCAGTTTTTCTGATCGAAAATTTAGCGTAACTTCTAGAGGTATGTTAAAAATTCTCAAGTAGGGGTTTCCCTGGTGGTCCAGTGGTTAAGATTCTGCACTTCCACTGTAGGGAGCAAGGTTCAGTCCCTGATCAGGGGACTAAGACCCCAAATGCCACTTGGAGGGGCCAGAAAATTTTTAAAAATGAAAAATAAATCTGACCTTTAAAAAAAGTTCTCAAGTACCTCCAGAACGATAGTTAAAGGGTAGAATAATATCATGGGAGAAAAGAATCAATTAATGGAAAAGGAAAGGCTTCTTGATTAAGGGGAAATATAATATCACATTTTTCAGAAAGAAATGAGAAATATTTATTACCAAAAGGAAGTATAGTAAACCAACACAACACTTAAATCAACTGCACTGCAATAAAAATTTTAAAAAATAATATAGTGACTTTTCCTCTTAGGCTCCTTAAGATTTTCTCTCAGTGGTTTCACTGTGCAGCACACTCAGAAAATAATTTTAAAATATATTGTTAACATAAATAAATGTTAAAGCCCATTGAAGTATTTTTAACAATAATTTAACCTAAGAAGAATGATGCTTCCCTGATGTGCACATTCAGGGCAACAGGATATTAGGGAAATGTGTTGGTTAGGGGAGGCAGACACATGGTCGAGACATCCATCTTTAAAAATGTTTGAGGGCTTCCCTGGTGGCTCAGTGGTAAAGAATCTGCCTGCCAATGCAGGAGGCACGGGCTCCATTCCTGGTCTGGGAAGATCCCACATGCCTCAGAGCAACTAAGCCCTTGCGCCACAATAATTGAGCCTGTGCTCTGCAACAAGAGAAACCACTGCAGTGAGAAGCCCTCCCATCATAACTAGAGAGTAGCCCGCACTCGCCATAACTAGAGAAAAGCTCACACAGCAACAGAGACTTAACACAACCAGAAAATAAATAAAAGCAATAAAATTATAAGAAATATATTTGGAAGGTTCTCCAGGGTTTCTAAGACCACTAAAGAATAACTCTTGAGAAGTCTTCACTTAACTAACTGCAGGTCATATCTGCTGCATTATGGATTTTCTCTCCAGTACCTCCTCCCTAGGATTTGGCAAGACTTTTCAGGTAGTGTGGCTAAGGCAGTGACACCAGTCAAGTCTTGTCTGGATTTGTCTTCTGCTGAGGCTGCCCTCTGTCCCAGGCTAGTCTGCGCTGAAAGGCAACTCCTTGAACCAGGACTCTTGCGGCTAATTGCCAACAAAGAAAAACACTCAAACAAGCCAAAAAATCCACCAGTCTCTGTGAACCTGCAGTTTAAAAAAAATTTTTTTTAAAATACAGATGCTTCACTAATTGTTTTTAATGACAGTTGCTTTCTTCCAATGTTTCTAGCAAAAATGCTTCAAGTATGTATTGTTTAGTCATGTCTGACTCTTTGCAACCCCAAAGACTGTAGCCTGTAGCCAGGCTCCTCTGTCTGTGGAATTCTCCAGGCAAGAATACTGGAGTGGGTTGCCATTCCCTTCTCCAGGATCTTCCTGATCCAGGGTTCGAACCCAGGTCTCCTGCATTGCAGGCAAATTGTTTACCATTTGAGCCTCCAGGGAAGCTTACTCCTGGTTATGTCTTATCCTGGAAGCAGCTTCCCTCTGTCCCTGTCTCTCCCTCCCTCCTGCCTTCCCCGCTCCTCCTCCTCTCTCCCTCCATGCTGCTTTATGTTCTCTCTCTGGGTGTTCCTTACAAAGATGCCTTCATGTTCATTCTGCTCCATTCCAGCCATGTATGGTGGTGGGGAGAGGGGGAGGTTTATATGCTTATCGTTTTGGGGGAAGATTACCTTGCCTGGTTGTGCCTAAACCAGATGCCCAGTCCTTCCTTGGATGCCCTCCAGCCTCACCCACTGGCCAGGGCAGCCTGGGCAGGCTTTCTCTGTTTCATCGTCGCTCACTCTCTGTTCTACAGGCTTCCTGGGCACCCACTGGTTATCCACGGGACACCGAGGGGCGTGTGAAGTGGGCAGTGCTTCCTTGCAGGTTTACTCTGAGCCAGCCCTGGGGCCCCCTTCCACTCCAGAACAGGGGAGGGAGGATTCCTCAAGGCTCATCTGAGCCATAATTATGCACCTCAGGTGGTCTAGCCACAACACATCAGAGGCCAGGCAGTCATCTCCATCTGCCCAGTGGTCAGTTAGAGTCTCCTTCTCAGAAACTGACTTTTGTCCTTGGCATCTGGCCCCCACATGTGGGCCTTCTGTCATCAAGTGAGAAACGGTACCTGCATGCGCAGTCCATGGAGAGGCAAGTGACTGTATGCGTCCTCTCGGTGAACAGCAAGTAGCATGTTTCTCTCTTTTGAGTTTTTCTGGGGAAGCCAGGATTCTCTGTTCACACTGAAATGGTTATGTTGGATGTTGTGTGGGTTTGAAGTACTGTTGGGTTTGGGTTTTGGTTTTCCAGAGATGGTAATAACGCAGGCCCTTTTTACTTTTTTTTCAGGTTCAATAGATGAAGTTTTTAACTGCAATCTGTCACCCAGATCATCTCTAATGGAGCCTCTTGTGGCAGAATTGCCATTTCCATGCGTTGTGGAATCTGAGAAGACACCAAACCCATTTATCTGATTGGGTTGGATGTTCCACAGTTCCTCCTACACTCCAGGCCTGTGCCAGCATCGAGGGCTAAGGGCACATGAGAGAGTGGGGAGGCAGGTACCTCTCCTCTGACAGGGGCCCCTTCCTTGCATTTCCCAGGGTGATACCTTGGCAGCCCGATGCAGCTGACTTCAGGATGGGAGGCTTTGGCCCCATGGCTGGGAGATTCCTCTCCTTTGAATGCTTCTGCAAAGAGCCAGAGGGAAGCAGCAGGCATCATACCCTGGCATACCCTGGCATCCTGGGGGCTTCCCAGGCAGAGCCACCTCACCCAAGTTTTGCCCCAAGATGCTTCCGATTTCCAGGTTTGGCCCTCTGCTTGAGGACATCCCTATCTGAACCTAAACCCAGCAAGTATGAGGTTAGCAGTGTCATTGTGTTGCAAACCCGGCTGAGCAAAAAGCCCAGGGCATCTTTCTCCAGAAGTCAAGTCTTTTTCATCCTGCTGGTAGGATGAAACCTTAGGACAAACATCGGAGGTGAGGCTTGATGAAGGCCTGGCCAGGCTGGTAGCATTGCAACCCTGCCCGCCACTGCCTGAAATCCGAACTCCCTTGGCCTCCCTCTTAACAAAGTGGCCTGTGTCCAAAGAGGCCAGGTGATGCGATACCGAACATGACGGGAGAAGGATAATGTATGCGGCTGTGTCCTCTCTATTAAAAGCACATAATGTCAGTTGGGTATTTTATAAGCTTTTAGCAATCCTAACACTAAAAGCAAAATAGAAGAAAGCTATACATTACCATAATACATTGTAGTCACATCAATACATTTTTCATCTCATAGCTACAGTGGAGTTCTTTAAAAAGAAAAAAAAACATCCTATCTACATATAAAAACCTGCATGAATGAATGACTACATAGGCTTCTAATGAGAAAGATTTATGGGTCCTGAGTATAATTTTCTTGTCCTTTTAAAGAATGTTCCTATATGATACATTTGATAGCACCACTGATTGTCCTTTCATTTGTATTTGAAATGGTATGTGCCATATTTGTGCAATTAAATTTTCCCTTAGCATTCAACATAGAACTGATTAAATTTGTGACCAATATGTGTGACCATTCCATCATGCTATGCAGGTGGTATGTTGGCTTTGTAACTTACTAACTTACAGTAAGAATTGTGGTTTTACAGCTACTTTCTCAGGAAGAGCCTTTTGGGGGACTTCCCCAGTGGTCCAGTGGTTAAGACTGTGCTTCCAATGCAGGGGGTGCAGGTTTGATCTCTGGTCAGGGAACAAGGATCACACATGCTTCAGGGCACACCCCAAAATAAATAAATAAACAAATTTTTAAAAAGAAGAGCTTTTTTTGAATAACAAGTCTATGAAGTATTTGGAGGAAAGAAATTGATGCTGATGTTTCAGAAAAGGGGGATCTTCCTTAATAACAGAAAACTATAAATGTTTATTATTCAAATTCAGTGCAAAATTAAGAGTATTAACAATCAAATAAGTTTTATACCAGAACAAACAAACGTTAGGTGGAAATCCAATAGTATATGCTTCCCAAAGGGAATAGAAACTCTATTCACAAAAACTAAGTCCATTTTTTTTTAAAGCCATCAGTCATCACTCCAGGAATGGACTAAAGATCCAAAAGTTTTCTTTTATCATTAAAATTTGTTGTCAGTTGACTCAGAACCAAGTGCATTCACTCATTCGATATTCACTTAGCAAAGTTTTATCCACTGCCTCTAAGGAAATATGTGTGTGTGTGTTCAGTTGTTCAGTCACGTCTGCCTCTTTGAAACCCCATGGACTTAGCCTCCAGTCTCCTCTGTCCATGGAATTCTCCAGGCAAGAATACTGGAGTGGGTTGCCATGCCTTCCTTGAGGGGATCTTCCTGTCCTAGGAATAGAACCCAGGTCTCCCGCATTATAGATGGATTCTTTACCATCTGAGCCACCAGGGAAGCCTAGGGCTGGTGAGTAATGGTGCCTAAAACATGGCCCTGGCTTTCAAGGAGTGTCCAGTCTTGTAACAGACAGGTGCTCAGCTAGTAAGAACAATAGTATCATCGCTTGGGGACAGATTCAAAAATGAAAGCATCTAAGATGCTTATGATCCAGTTTTGGTGATAACATTAATGACATGTAAGTGTAAAATTTAGTTTTAAAATAAACACGTATTGATTGATTTATCCAAGTGACAGATTACAGAAGCTCTCAGTTGAAAGAGTCACCTTGGAAGCTATTAATTTGTTCTGAAAGAATCCAAATCCAGACATTATCTACAGAAGGAGGGAGTTTTTCTCTTATTACCTCATGGTTAGAGTTTGAATTTTGGCCAAAGGATAACACTGCCTAACTCGATTGCCTATCTTAATTATCAACTCAAGTACTCAGTCTATCTTCAAAGAGCAAAGTTATACCCGTATTTAAGAAATCCAAAAGAATGTGCATCAATTTCTGAATGGAGTTTCTAACGCATTTCAAAGATGCTTTAAGCAATAGCAGTGTCATTATAATAAATGATTACTTTGAAGAAGAGAACATTCTTTTGGAAGGATAAATGCTGGTCCAACAGATTTTAAATGAATATTCACACTTGATACTCATGGCTTGAATAAACTTGAGAGGACCGACAGTGTAAGGCATGAATAATTACTCTTAAGAGTTCAAAGAAGACAAAAAGACAAAAACTTGAGAATCAGAGACAACGGAGATGGCCCAGGAGGGAGATGACGTGTGTGTATGACTGACAAGGTTTTGATATAGTCAAAGATCTGAACTTGCTGTTATGGCTTTATTTGAATAAAATGTGAGTTTCGTAAGTGGCAAGTTAGAAGCAGAGCTTAGAATTTACCCTGTTAAACTGGACTGTCCTAATAGAGACTAGTATGGGATTTTCTTTTCTGGAGTTTTCAATGGAAGGATAGCAGTCATTCTTGGATTGCTTAACCACAATCCCTCTTGGTGGCAGACAGGAACCAGGTGACCTCAGGAAGACCTGGATTTTGTTCTACCTGGCCTCTGGTCTGCTGGCCTACTTTGTAGGTTTAGGAATTGCCAGGCCCCGTAAGTGTGGGAGCCAGTTCCTTAAACGAAGTCTCTCTCTCTCTTTCTCTACACACACACACACACACACACACACACACACACACACACACACACACACACACTATTGGTTCTGTTTCTGTAGAGAACCCTTAATAACACAGAGTCCATCACAGAAATTGAGGAAATGTTTTACAAGGTAATCAGCTAAAAGAGAGATGGCAGTATTTTTTTTTTACATGAAGAGACTTGAATAAAAATAAAAGCATTGCATACCACATAGTAACAGAAAGTCTTTTGCCACATATAACAAGCAAGTCAGAAAAACCCCACTCATCATATTGGTACCCAAAGCACTTGGCATTGCTGAAGAATATCTGTGACCTTTTCTGGGCTTTGGGAAGCAGCCACCGGCCGAGTCTCCCACCAACTCTTTCCCACTCCCTCTCACTCCAAACTGCATCTCATGTTAACTGAAGCAGAGCTCCTCAGGCTGGCATGTGCCCTGGCATCTCCTGAGGGTGAGGCTGCAGATCCTGGTCCAGGAGGTCTGGAAGGAGCCTGAGAGTCTGTGTTTCTAACAAGCTCCCAGGTGATGCCAAGGCTGCTGGTCCCGGGACAAGGATGTAGATCTATCCATCTCAAATGTTGTGAATCACCTGTGGGTCTTGTTAGAAAAGCAGAATCTTACCTCTCCCCACCCTCTGCTCTGACTTGCTCACTCAGAACCTGTGTCCTCACCAGATGCCCAGGTGGTGGCAGACATGCCCAATTTGGGGACCACTTCCTGGCACATCTACTTCCTCCAGGCTGGGGCCCCATCCACCCTCCCTGGAGGGTCAAGTTCTCTCTTGCGGCTCCTTAGTCTTGGCCTGTGAACTTGGTTACTCTTCTCCCCTTCAGGTAATAACCCTCTACCTGACCCATTCCTTCTTCCCCCACTAGACTCTCTTCTCTTACATGGGCAAAATCCAAGTGTTCTTTCCTTGCTGTCTTCTCCCTCCAGCACCCACCCCATCCTTACTTCTTCATCTCATGCTTCTTCTGTACATGTGTGCAGCAGACAGAAATTGATTGTAATCATTTAAATTGGGAACACCCAAATAACATTTAACCCATTTGATGCAACTTCTCTCAACTGGTTTTGTGTGTGTGCCAAGTCGCTTCAGTCACGTCTGACACTTTGTGACCCCATGGACTGCAGCCCCGGAGAATCCTCCGTCCATGGGATTCTCTAGGGAAGAATACTGGAGTGGGTTGCTGTTCCCTTCTCCAGGGGATTTTCCCGACCCAGGGAACGAACCTGCCTCTCTTATGTCTCCCGCATTGGCAGGTGGGTTCTTTACCACTAGCGCCACCTGGGAAGCCCCATTTGGCTTTGATCAATTCAGAACTCTTTCAGAGGCGTATTGGAAGACTCGGTGTCTTAGTTTCTGTGTGATTGACTCACCTTGGCAAGGGATATGGAATCTTGCCTCTCTTACTCCTGGAAAAGAGGATTAACCTAAACTTCACACTGTTGCCTAATCCTCACATTCAGGTGGAGCCCAGGTTTCCCAGAGTGACTGCTGGGCCTTCTGCTAGGCTCACCCCCTCATCTTTCATAGAATGGCAACACCAAGTTCTCGGGGGTTTTGAACGACACAGGCTGTTCCCCACTTCTGGGACCTCACTCAGGCTTTGGGCGCCAGTCCCTCTTCATCTGGTTGCCTTCTGAGCACACTTGGAAGCTTGTTCAGTCACTCAATTGTGTCTGACTCTTTGCAACACCATGGACTGCAGTACACCAGGCTTCCCTGTCTTTCACTGCCTCCTGGAGTTTGCTCAGACTCCTGTCCATTGAATCAGTGATGCCATCCAACCATCTCATCCTCTGTCGTCCCCTTCTCCTCCTGCCTTCAATCTTTCCCAGCATCAGGGTCTTTTCCAGTGAGTCAGCTTTTCCCATCAGGTGGCCAAAGTATTGGAGCTTGAGCTTGAGCTTCAGCATCAGTCCTTCCAATGAATATTCAGGGTTGATTTCCTTTAGGATGGACTGGTTTGCTCTTACTCTCCAAGGGAGTTCAGCTCAGGCAATTCCTTTTAGGTTGCTTACACTGCCTCCCACCCACCCTGAAGCTCCAGTAATAACCCTTAATGCCTCTAACATACATCATACGCTCACTTCTGGTGCTCAGTCAGTATCTGTTAAGGGAAAGAAGAAAGGGAAACATTTCTACTTAATCCTTGAACAGAGTTGCCTCAAGGAACCGAAACTCAAAGGCAAGAAGAGCACTGTACTGTTCACAATGAAATGGACCTGTAAGAACCATCCATTGTGAAGCAGAAATGAAAGACTACAAAAAGGAATGAAGATCAGAAGAGCAATAAGACAAAAGAGCAATATCATAGATGTGTATGGCTTTACAATTTATAAAGTACCATTAGAATTACTTGTTTTTACAGTCCAGTGAGGTGGGTACTCATATATTCACTTTACAGATTAGGAAGCTGAGACTTGGAGCTGTATCTGCTTTATGCCCACGGCCCCCAGGTAAAAACTGACAGATCTTCTGGCTCTCAATTCAGTGTGTACCCAACCCGCCCCACCCCTTGCCCATTTCACAGCTTGCCTAGAAGACAAACATATGATATTAATAAATATTCACTTTAAAAATTCTATATACTCACTGCTCTATTTTTAAAATATACCTCTTTTAAATTATACTATGCTAATGAGCTTTACTATTTCCAGACAGTAATCTGTTATTGGGTGTTACTTTCTTAATTTAGACTCCACTACTATATCTTAATTTAGATGCATTCCTTCTAATAACATCGACAGAAGTCTGTGTCCCACCATTCACTGCAACAAATTTCAGAGTCTAAATGTGTTATATTCATTCCATTACACGGATGGGACTCTACTCTCAGAAAATTCTTGTTTAGCACTTCATTTTTAGGCTAAAAATGAAGCCTTTTTTAGCACTTGCATGTAAACATGTTTATCTAAGGTCTGTGTTAGAATAACTCCTTGAAAGGATAAGGGATTGTCATAAATTGCTTTTTAAACATGGAGCTGGCAGTCTCCAATGCATATTTACTGTTTTCTCTTTGCACCGAAGTGGGTAACCCATGCTAACTCAGTCATATCCAACTCTTTGCAACCCCTGGATTGTAGCCTTCCAGGCTCCTCCATCCATGGACTCCTCCAGGCAACAATATTGGAGTGGGTAGCCATTCCCTTCTCTAGCGGATCTTCCCAACCCAGGGATTGAACCCGAGCCTTTGGCATCTCCTGTACTGGCAGTCAGGTTCTTTACCACTAGCGCCACCTGGGAAGCCCTAAGTGGGTAATGACAGTGAAAGTCACTCAGTCATGTCCGACTCCTTTCCACCCCACGGGCTATACAGTCCATGGAATTCTCCAGGTCAGAATACTGGAGTGGGTAGCCTTTCCCTTCTCCAGGGGATCTTCCCAACCCAGGATAGAACACAGATCTCCCTCATTGCAGGCAGATTCTTTATCAGCTAAGGAAGTGGGTAATAGCTATATCCTAACCTGGAGATACATCCAATGTTACTAAACAGCTAGTATGTACCAGATTACCAGGTAGCTGCCAATAATATAAAACCCCCCACATGTTATGAAAATGCTAACATACCTGGGGGAGAGAGACATAGTCCAATCTGTGGGGACAGAAGAACAGTTAAATCAATAAGTACAAAACACGGTTTTTGGTGCTAGGAACCTGGCCTGGTGAGGAGAATGCGGTCCCGCACATCTTGCTCAGTCCTCTTTCCAAGCGCACTTTCCACCTTCCCGCTGTCCCCTAATTCCTGAGCCCGGGTCCCCCGTTTGAGAGCATGGAGGTTATCTTAGAGACTCTGGCTTTAGTTCCACTGACGCACATGACTTATGATTTTGCCTTCTTGCTTGATTTCTACTTTCTCTTGCTCAGATCCTGCAAGATCCCTAGCCTTCATTTGCTTAAGCTGAAAACCGCGCAAAGATGAACATCTGCAGTTGAAGGCGGACAATATTACTTTCTTTTCCTTTCCCCAAATGTATGACAGTGCTCAGGAAAGCTCATTGCATGAATTACACAAATACACAAAAGTAAGATATCCATGGCATTAGAAACACATCTTTTTACCATCGCACAGGGTCCTCAGAGTGCCTGGTGAAGCGCTCAGCACCTCGGTGCACCGGAGATGAGCTGTCTGGAGCCTCCTGCGTCGCCATGGCGACGCGTCACAATACAGCCTCCACCGCAGCATCCAGTGGAGCTGGTGGAAAGCGCCCCGCGACGACGGCCTCTTGGAGCAAGAATGGCAGAGCCAGGGCCGGAAGATGCGTGCCCTTCTCAATATGGCAACAAGAGACGGCCAAGTAAGCCTGCGGACCTTGCCAGCTGGCCCGGCGAGGTTCGGGGGCGGGGCCTCTCCTGGAGCTGGGGTACCTAGGGCGAAGGCTGCCTAGGTCTTCAAGATGCCGCGCTCTTACGGATGGAACTCAATTTAAATAGAGGCTGGGAGTCAGGGAGAATGAAAGGGTGTTCTTGACCTTGCCTCTCCCCAGCCCTTCGCCCTAACTCCTGCCAAACCCCTTCCTAAAACGCTCAGTTGTTTAAACGCCCCGCGAAATGCCCAGGAGGGTACAAGGGAAAGGTAGGACTGACGCCTTTGGGAGAACAAGGCTAAAGACAAAGACTGAACGGTGGTGGGGAGCTCTGAAGAGAGCAGACCCAGGGGGAGCCCTGATCCCAGGCAGGATCTGAAAAACAGCCCAGAAAGGCGGGCAGGGCTGAAGAATGCAGAGACGCGACCTGCAGGCACATATGCAGCAGAGGCTGGGAACTAGAGCGTTTGGTGCCTGCTTCTAATCTTCGCTTCTCTTTCTTTCAAAGGGATTTTGTATCTAACAGAGGCAGTGCTTTTAATACTAATTCTGCATGCAAATGCCGCGCGGGTTTACTAACTCAGCTTTCTGTGTCGGTGGAGGGAGAGCCACTCTAGCTGTGATGCTAGTGGCATGATTACTGTGTAGTCAGCTCCATCCTGGCCTTTCTCATGGCAATAATAATCCACTGCAGCCCTCTAGCTGGGTAATTGTGGTTCCCTGGTGGCTCCAGAGCAGTGGGGATTGTTCAACTGTAAATTCCCTAGGATTGCAATCTTGGGAGAATGAATGAAATGCATACTTTCATCCCATTCATCCCTTTGTAAATTACAAATAGCAGATGAAAAAAAATTAATACAAAATTATTTACAATGCCAAGTTTCTCTGTGGTGTCCAGGCAAACAGGAGAGGCAGAGGAAGGTGTGTGTGTTGTGTGTGTGTGTGGGGGGGGGTTGCTCCTCCCCAGGATCTCCCCTTTTGCATTCCCCTTGAATCTCGTCTCCCTATCTAGCCACCCTGTCTTGGTTTCTTTCACTGTCTGCTCTCCCCTCTCTTGTCTGGGAATGTTGCAATCCTCCAAGGTGTATCCTTCTTGGTTTACATACTCTATCTGAGTGGCCACATCCTGCCGCAGGGCTTCAAGTCTACACAGAGCTGCCAATTTGTGGCTCTCTAATCTTTAGCTCATAAACTCCTCCTCAATCTCAGACCAAAATATCCGTCTGTCTACCACATGCCTTTGGATGTCACAGGAGGGCCTCAGACTCATGTACAAAATTATACTCCTTGTCCTCTCAGACTCGGAAGTGCCGTGAGGAGGGTCCCAGCTGCTCAAAGTAGAGGGGCGGGCACCGACACCTGAAGGTCATCACCAGGGCTCACTGATTCTGCCTTCAAAGTGCCTCTTCCCCCTGGGGGAGTTTGCCCCTTCACACCCAGTCTGTGCCCCTTCACACACAGTCACTCCATGCTGCTCCATCCTTCACTGCTGGAAGGGTCACCCTCCAAAAGGTGGGTCTGATGTATCACTGCCCAAGTCTGGTCTCAAAATAAGATGAGGTCGAAGATGACCACCATCTGATTGCTATCGAACTGTTACTCTCGGCTGGGCTCTTAAGTGCTGTATTCGTTCCAAGGGCTATCATAAATTAACATGAATGGGCAGCTGAAAACAACCGAAATTAATTTTCTTACATTTTGGAGGCCAGAAGCCTGAAATCAAGCTATTGACATGGCTGCACCTGCTCTGGTGGCTTCCGGGGAGAATCCTGCCTCACGTCTTCATTTCTGGTGGCTGGCTGTCAGCGCTCTTGACCTGTGGCTCCATCACTCCAGTCTTGGCCTGCATGCTCGCAATGGCCTCCTCAGCCTCCCTCTGCTTCTCTCTTGTGAGGATGTTGAAATTGCATTTAGGGTCCAACAGATAATCCAGGATGTTCCTCACCTCACATCCTTACTTGCATCTGCCAAGAGTGATGGAGCCTAGGTTGGTGTTGCTTGGTTAGAAAAAGCTTCCTGATTTCTCTAAGAGTCAAACTCAGAGCTTCAAATCAGGCTCAGTGATGGTTTTTTAGAAAGCAACACTGCCTTACAGTTTCTCCTCACTTACTTGTCCATGCTTGAAATTCTCTCAACAAAGAGCATTAATTCTGCAATTGGAATAAAATGCTTTAAAGTGTAAAGTGATTCCCACTATAGCAGGAGAATCAAAGGATAATGTCATTTCTAGTATGATGGGATCAGAGACTAGACAGGAGTCTGCAAGCAGAGGGACAGAGCATGACAGGCAGGGGCTAAGCCTTTCATTAGACTAGGGGAGCCTCAGGTAGAGGTGAAACCCACCAAATGTGAGGGGATCATTTCACCCAGGTGCTAGTGAAATGTAAAAAGCCATAGGTAACTGCCAAGATATGAAGGGGTGAATGACCTCTGAATTAAAATTTCAAACTATATTTTCAAGTAATTTGGTGGTACTCTGTTGACAATGAGAGGTTGGGCAGATCAGTTCTAGGGTCTGCCAATGCGGGATACCTGGGTTTGATATCTGGGTTGGAAAGATCTCCTGGAGGAGGGCATGGCAACCCACTCCAGTAAGCTTGCCTGAAGAATCCCATGGACAGAGCAGGCTATAGTACATAGGGTCGAAAAGAATTGTATACGACTGAGTGACTAAGCACAGCAGTGATTTCTCTGTCCACACTCTCCCGGGTCTGCCAGCAGCATTTGCCTTGTAGGTGGTCACTCCCTCTTCCTGGAACCTCCTTTTTCCTTCTGCCATCCACAGTCTCCCGGTTCTCTGCTCACCTCACGCTCTTCTCACCCTCCTCCAGCTGCTCCTCATCTCCCAAACTGCTTGACATTAGGCAGTCCTGGGCTTCAGCCTTCGGACATCAGCTCTTCTAATGACACTCCATCCCTTGCTGAGCTCACCCACTCTCACAGCTTTAAAGAACATCTATACCATACAATGGGATTCCCTGGTGGCTCAGCTGGTAGAGTCTGCCTGCAATGCAGAAGACCCTAGTTTGATCCCTGGGTCAGGAAGATACCCTGGAGAAGGAAATGGCAACCCACTCCAGTATTCTGGTCTGGAAAATCCTGTGGATGGAGGAGCCTGGTGGGCTAGAGTCCATGGGGTCACAAAGTGTTGGACACGACTGAGTGCCTTCACCATAGCATACAGTCTTGCCCAGTCATTACAAAGAATGAATTGGAGCTGCACCAGAGGAGTTGGAGGGGTTTTCATATCGTGCTATTAAGTGACAGATAGAAGAGATACACAAAGGTTACTTTGTGTAAGATGAGCCTGTTTTTGTAAAACAAAATAGGACTAAAACCCAATACATTGGGATTTCCCTCAAAGTCTAGTGGTTAAGACCCCACACTTCCAAGGCAGGTAGCATGGGTTTGATTCCTGGCCAGGGGACTAGATCCCACATGCCATGTCAAATGGCAAAAAAATTAAAAATAAAGAATAGGGGAAATTTAAAAAATAAAATATTTTACAAACCAGTTCGTTACTGAATTGATATACATATATATCAATCTGTATATGATTATATCTGCTGGTCTGAAAGTCTGGAAAGAGACAGGCACAATTGTTAACATGGGAGGAAGGATGGGTGGAGGGTGAGGATAGCATGAGCAAGAAGGTATAAGGAGAGGGGGTCCAGGAGAGAACCTGACATGGAAACTATGACCCCTTTTGTGTAAAATCAGTTCATGCATTTACAGATGTATCTAATATGATGCATGAAAAGTCAGGCATTAAAACAGTGAGAGTGAGTGTCTTAAGATGATAGAATTTCAAATGAACTCCTTTTATACTTTTATGTATTGCTCAAATTCTTGAAAATGGCCTATGTGCATTCTCAAGGAAAACAATAGACCTATTTGAGTAAGTGAAAGGAAGGCTTCCCAGGTGGCTCGGTAGTAAAGTATCTGCCTGTCAACGTGGGAGACATGGGTTGGATCTCTGGGTTGGACCCCTGGGTTGGGAAGATCCCCTGGAGAAGGAAATGGCAAACTACTCCAGTATTCTTGCCTAGGAAATCCTATGGACAGAGGAGCCTGGTGGGATACAGTCCATGAGGTCTCAAAGGATCAGACATGGCTGAATACATTTTTATTTAGGGGGAAATTCAGATGATTAAATTAAGCTTCCCTTCTTCCCTAGTGGAGGTCACAAGTTGGCCTTCATTCCTTTAGACTCTACATTACCACTCAAAATGTTTGTCTCTTGCAAAATTGCTTTAAGTATTGAAATAACATTTGATCAAAATATGCTGTCTTGCCACATTTAAAACCAATTTATTGTGCTCTTAGCAGGTGATACCAGTTGGGATTCTTATGCCACCACGATGAGGACTGCATTCACACCTAAGACAGGAACAGCACCTGCTTTGTTTCGGTACATCCCTATTTATGCCAGATTGATGTACACACCTGAAATTGTTCACCTGTCTTTCATTATTCAGAGTCCAAAACTGATAAGAGAGTAATCAGAGAAGGCTTATAGAAAATGCATTCAGATGAGACCCAATGCACAGCTCTCCTCCAAGTGTTAGAGAGGAGAGCTTAAAACAGTATCCCAAGCCCCTATAGGGAGATTTAGAAATTTAATACATGGATCCTTCATGAAGCCACTGTGTGTCATGCTTTACAATAGAGTCAGCATATAGTTAATATAATTGTGCTACCTAAACATGGAGTATGAATTGAGTCCATTACCTGGTTTATAGGAGGTAGGCAATAACAACTGAATAAATGGACAAGTGAGGAATTGTTAGCACTTCCACCCAACTGTGGTCTTAGAAGGTCGAACAAGGTCAAGGTCTGCTTACCTTTACCTTCACCCCTCCAACTATTGGTTCCTAAAGCAATATCGGCTTGCAGCTTCTCCCCAGCTCCACTTGAACCAAGGGTGGTGGGAATTTCTCTCCGTCAGCTGCCCCTCTAAGTTTGTTGATGGGTGAGCAAGGGTGGGGCTGCCATCTTTCACTGCATCAGTGGTTGATGGGAAATCAGCATGGGGGACCCTCCCTTGCCCGTATTTACTCTGTAGATGCTTCCCATGTAGAGGGTCTTTTCACCTGAGAAGTGCACGTTGTTGAGAAGTCCAATGGAGTATTGGCCAGACTGCGGCACTGCAGTCAGGCAGAAATGGGTTCTGAGCTGAACCTCAGCTCCCTGTTCTAATTATCCCTTACTTTCTCTGCTACCTTAGACAAGTAACAAGCCCAGTTTTACTTCAGCCAAAAGTTTTAAGGTTGGCAAAGTGGGAATGATGAGTCCTGACTAACAAGTTGAACACACTAGTCTCCTGGCTAGCATGAAGAAGTTATCCCCCCATATTTCCGTTCATTTTCCCCCCAGCATAATATTTATGACAGACCTCCAAAAAGCACAGGGCTGCAAGACTCTCAATTTCTGAGTTGCTTGCTATCCCACTGAGTCACATTATGTCCCCTACGGGGAGGTTTACCATCTGACAGTAACTGTTGCCTGAAGAGGAAACATTTGGGATGAAAGCCAAAACCAAATGGGTACTTACAGAGTCTAGGTCAGTGGTCTTCAAATTCACGTCTTTTTAAAGTTCATAGGAAAGTTCTCATCATAAAATAAAATAGCTGTAAAACATAAAACTCCCAACCCATCCTAAATATTGACATTTTAAAACAAGACCATTAAATTATTTCTTTATATATAACCAGTGAGTAATCTAACCACCTTAGCAAATTGATACTCTCTGACCCTTTAAAAAATATATACAAACAAGATCTTCTTTAATAGATTATTTATTTCATTCTCTTTCCTTCTTGAACTCTTACTCCCAGTCCACTTCCTCCATAGAATTTTACCCTGCTCTAATATATTTTGTGTTTGAAAGCAATTTATTGATCACTCCATTATACCTCTTTGCAACTGTTTCAGTATATTAATTGAAATTAATTTTTAAACATGTTATATGACTCTGAGTATTGAGTTATCACAGTTATTTTTAGTACAGAATTGCTCAAAGCAATAAACACATTACAAGTTGTTGATAATTACTAAACAAGAAAAGTAAATTTTTGGTATTTCATCTTAATGAGATAAATGGGGATGTTTTGTTTTCAATTACTTTATGTCTCCATATTTTGAGTGTTATTATTTTTGGAATAAGACCACACTCAGCATCAATTTTTCCTGCTTACTTTTTTTTTCATTTATAAATGCTCATATTGAGAAGCCTTGTTCTCATAATTAAGTAGATGTGAATGAAAGGAGTTTTAGTGAAGCACTGCCATTCAATACGCTGAACTCTTCATGGTTTTATGGCAAAATCACAGGTGATTTTTAATGATTGATTGGCTGACAGCTTGGTTGGGTACTCCTTCACTTTTATTGAAAGCAAATAATTAGATGATTTGTCATCCAGTTATTGAGTTATTCCCTATCTCATTTGCTAAGATGTGTACTGAAAAGGCACATCTTAACAAATGATTATTAAATTACATCTGTTACTCCTCCACTTGGAAGAAACTTAATTCATATTATATACTCAAAAAGGACTTGGAAAATAGGAACATTAATTTCAGTAAATGTTTTTCAATATAATTTTTTTTATCATTACATACTTTAAATCTATTTTTATCCAAATTTTTGAGCTGAAGATTTAGCTCATACAATTTATACCAGACTTACCTAGCTGGTAAAACCAGTCGTTATCCAACCAGCAAGTGAAATTAGGTTTACTTCCTGTCAAAATAAAATCTGGCTACACTTCTAGTTCAAAAAATGTTAAAATATGTTTTGAGAAATATTATGGAAACTACTGATAAATTATGGAATGCATATTTTAGTGAAGATTATTAAAAGTAAACAGGGGAAGTGTAAAGTGATTTAAATCTAATATGATTAATTATATCCAAGTAATAAAAATAATACAGTGAAATGTGTAGCTAAATATGTAACCTACCTGTGAAGTGAGGAGTATGATGAAAAAAGATGAGGTTTTTTAAAATATGTTTTCATGCATGCATAACTCTGGTGCTTGACTTTGGGAGATAATTAATGATACTATGCATTAAAATCAGAAACAATTTAATCGATTTCTTTAGATACCAAACAAATATTTACTATGCATTTAATGAAAGAAAAAGTTATATAGGTTAGCATATAGTTATACATGTAAAATTAATAATATGACAAGCTAGCATATACTTTCATGTATTAAATAATTTACATAATAAAATAAAATGAGGACTGGCTATATTGAAGTAAATGTTTCATAATACATATTGGTTAAAAAAGTAGATTTAAGTATCTTATTGAATGATGAATAAAAATATCTGAAAAAAGATCACAAGATTTTCATGTACCAGTTTTATACAGTACATCTTTAAAAATGTGATAATCTCAGAAAGATTCCAGTTACACTGAAAAGAATCAGCATTGCCATCCTGTACTGTTTCATCTTCATTGAGATGCTCTTCTTCCCTGCTATCGACATATTCTGGGGACTTTTTTTTAAAGCTAGAAAAATGCTTACATTTAAAGATGTGAGTGAAAGAGCCATTTTCAGCAATCTATATTCTCTGCTCTCTTAGCAGCTCTCCTTAGAGAGGGTGAACATTTGATAGTTGTTAGGACAGGGAAAACTAGCTGTTACTCTCAGTCACACCATTTACAGCATACCTACAGTCAGGACATCCCCATTCAGGCCAGAATACTTTGATTACAGTCCCACCCTTCACTCTTGACCTAGAACAGCAAGTCCTGGGTAAGTGAATGGAATTTGGGTTACAAGAGGGTACCCTGAAATCACTATAGTGATGTTTCCCTTTGCCAGGAACCCTTCTCACAGTTGGCAGCTTATACCCTGAAGTATAATGATGAAGAAGAATGCAGGGAGCAAGAGATGGGAGATGCAGGAAAGAAAGACCCACATAAATATGCAGATTTGTGCTTGGGGAGACACATTAGGAAAGAGTATACTGAGAAATGCAGATGTGCAAATCGATTCCTTTAAAGTAATCTGTGCTGTGTTCCCTTTGCAAAAATCTTCACGCACCTTTGATGACTTTGGTTTGATTTAGGACCACAGTCATGCTTGCATCTGCTCATCTGAATGACAAGTAAAACAGTCCAGCATCCAGATGGATCCCACTTTCCAGATGTTTGGTTTCTTACAAACATAACCTGAATCTAACCCATTCCTCTTTTTTTTTTAAGTCAACATGAAATATTTTAGACATAGAAAAAGAAATAGACAATAAATTCCCAATTATCATCCAGCTATAATAATCAACAACACATGGACATTTTTAATGTGTATCCTCCACTTAGCCTTCCCACTCGATAATACTAAAGCAAAATCCAGGCATTATATCATGTTAATTCTAAATATTTGGGCTTCCCTGGTAGCTCAGATGGTAAAGAGTCTGCCTGCAATGCAGGAGACCCAGGTTTGATCCCTGAGTCAGGAAGATCCCCTGGAGAAAGGAATGGGAACCCACTCTAGTACTCTTGTCTAGAGAATCCCATAGACAGAGGAGCCTGATGAACTACAGTCCATGGGGTTGCAGATAGTTGGACACAACTGAATGACCAACACACACACAATTCTAAATATGTTTTTATATCTCTCTGAAAGATAAAGACTCTTAAAATATGTAACAATACCATTATATCACCTAAAAAAAGCAATTCCTTAATATCATATAGCCAATCAGCAATCAAATTTTCCCTAATTGTCTCATAATTAAATTAAAAAAGTTGGCTAGAAATTGAATCCAGACAAGGTTTACACATTGTATTATCTTTATTCACTTAATCAACAGATTCCTCTAGTTTTCTTTTTTTTTTTTGAGAATTTCTTTATCAAAGAAAAAAGTTAATCTTCTGGATTTTACTGACTCTACCTTCATCATGTCATTTAAAAACATCTTCCTTTTCATGTATTTCCTATAATCTGATATTCCAAAGACTACATCTGATTCAGGTTGGGTGTTTTGAAAAAAGTATTTAATAGGTGGTTTTTTGTGTGTATATTCACAGTGGCAACTGCTGATCATTTCATTGTTTCAGTAGGAACTTGAAAACCATTGGTATCCTAATTCTTATATTTATTCCTTTTATTAACTGGAATACTTTTCATAGAAACTTTTCTTTACCAAGTATCTGGTTACACTGAATTACTTGTTTATACAGAAGAGTATTCACTTTTTTAAAAAAATTAACTTAAAAAATTAATGAATTTCAGATTATTCTTTTAAATTTCATATTAGGACTCCCATACTTTTGCTAAGGGCCATCCTAAGATACAGGATTGTTTTGTTTCAGGGAAACCTAGGTATTGAGTTATTTCTGGCATCAAGTCTTAAGCCAGCCAATCTTTGAAAAATTATTTGACATGTGTACTGTTGTGAAATTTGGTATGTAAATCTTAGTTTGGTTTCTACTCTTCTTATAGTCAGAAAAGTACCAGAAGGCTAGGATATGCATATTCACTTAGTGATCCTATTCCCAATCAAACACAGTACAATGATGAGTATGTCTGGAAATCATTTTCTAAAGAGGATTCGATCAATGTTGGGACTTCAAGAGGAATCAAGAACCACAGATTTTACCCTAGTCAGGTGAGATACTATCTATATATATTTTGACTTTGCTATTGTATCCTCAATCCATAAGAATGAGAGTTTGGATATATCCCAAAGATCCCTCATCATCTACAGCTATGGTCCTTCTTAGACTATGTTTTGCTCACTTTCTCACAGTTACTTCTGACTACTTCTCCCTTATCCCCCTAAATAAGAAACATTTTTTAATTAAAGTGAAATTCATGTAGCATGAAATTAACCATTTTTATTTAAACAAATCACTGGCAATTAATGTTCATAATGTCCTACAACCACCATCTCTATCTCATTTCAAAATATTTTCATAATCCCAAGAGGAAACCCTGTACCCATTAAGAAATTACTTCCTGTTTCTCTCTTCCCTGGTCTCTGGCAACTATCAATCTGCCTTCTGTCTCTATGGATGATATTCTAGATATTTTATATGTAGAATCATACCATATGTGACCTTTGTGTCTGGCTTAACACTTGGCATGGTTTAAAAACATCATTTTCAAAGTTCACTCACATTGCAGCATCTATCAGCACTTCATTCATTTTTATGGTTGAATAATATTCTATTGTATGTACATACCACAATTTGTTTATCCATTTATCTATTGATGGACATTTGGGTTGTTACCACCTTTTGGCTTCAGACTCCGCCTGCAATGCAGGAGACCTTGGTTCAATTCCTGGGTCAGGAAGATATGCTGGAGAAGGGATAGGCTACCCACTCCAGTATTCTTGGGCTTCCCTGATGGCTCAGCTGCTAAAGAATCCACCTGCAATGTGGGGACCTGGGTTCAATCCCTGGGTTGGGAATATCCCCTGGAGAAGGGAACTGCTACCCACTCCAGTATTCTGGCCTGGATAATTCCATGGACTACATAGTCCATGGGGTCGCAAAGAGTCGGACATGACTGAGTGACTTTGACCTTTTGGCTATTATGAACAAAGTTGCTATGAACAGGCATGTACAAGTATTTGTATTTGGCACATGCATTCTCAAACCATCAGAACTTATACTATTTTGATTATCCAGAATGCTCTTCTCTTGTCCACCAAGGAAACTCATAGGCTTAGTTTAAAAAGAGCCAGCTAAAATTCCCTTCTCCACTAAATGAAAGTAGCTGACCTTCTCTTTGTTTTCTAGGTACTATGTACCCTTCTGCCATCATAAAAGGCAAAGCTCAATTGTAGCAAAGGATTTCATTTATTGGGTTGCCACATGGCATGGTGCCACCTGGGATGGAACCACCTGAACATGTTCAATGGGTAATAAGGTAGTAGAATTTGATGGTCAGGTCAGTAGAATTTAAGGTCAGAATTTGATGACTGAAATGATGTAAAAGACAAGGCGGCAGTGAATGTAGGATGCTGTTCCTGTTTTTTACTTGGATGTCTGGGTCTGTGCTGATGCTATGTATTGAATTGGAACTTTCAGGAGGACCAGGTTTGGTGGGGAAGGGTTTAGGGGAAATGTGAGCTCAGTTGAAGACATGTTGGATGAGAATATGTCCAACAGACAGTTGAATGCACAAATCTGTGACTCAAATGGAAAAGGTGAGCTTTAGATGTAGACTTTGGAGTCATTAGAACACACACATATGCCCCATTTAATTTGGTTCCTCATAGCACCCACATATAATCTATTTACTCCTTGAGTATTTTCCTTAAGATTTATAATTAATGCAAAATAATTATAATATTACACTGTATATGTATACATATGACATACACATACATACTAGACAACATTTATTTTCCCTTTAAGTGTTATTGAAGGCTCTCAACAAATAACAGCCAGGGTGGCAGGGTGTCCTGTGCTGTCTCAGCCAATAAATGTTCCTCTGTCAGCCTGTAGAGTCTCCCATCACCTAAGTTGAAGGTCTATTGCATTATTCACTCTTCTGAGGCTGCTCTGCCATTTTTGGCCCATCATTTTGCTTCACGTCCCACGTTCTATGGATTGGGAAACCTTATTTACCTATAAAATATATTCAGAATATGATCACTTCTCCCAGTCACATTTTCTTGGCTTCCACATGAAAAGCCAAAGAAATGACAAAGCTCCATATTATAGGTGGGTCAGATGATGGCTCTGCAAGACGCTGCAACTTCAATGTGGTAGCTAGGTGTAAAGAATTCAAAAGAATGTGTATACAAAAACACTTCCCAGGTGGCACTGGTGATAAAGAACCCACCTGCCAATGCAGGAGATGTAAGAGACCTGGGTTCGATCCCTGGAAATGGCAACCCACTCCAGTATTCTTGCCTGGGAAATCTCATGGACAGAGGAGCCTGGTGAGCTACAGTCCATGGGGTTGCAAAGAGTCGGACACAACTGAAACGACTTAGCACATACACACAAAAGCACGTGTGTTCTTCATTCCATGAGGTGAAACCCTGTGAATTTTCTTGAAAATTGTGTTTGTATCTATAGGACTTCTTTCTCTGGACACTGCCTCAATCAACAGCCTCAGTAAAGAGCTACTTTCCTTGGAAAATTGCTGCATCAGTGAAAGAGCTTCGGAAGGCAATAGGAAATCAGTTTATTTCCATCACAAAGAGAGACTTTGTGGACCAACTGAAGGGTAAACGTTCATTTTTTCCTTTTCCTGGTAAAATGTTAGGTGCCGAAGTCTCCATGGTGAGCAACACAGATGTGGTTTCTTTCCTCAAGGCACTCACAGTATAGATGTGGAAAAGGGGAATTTTGCAAACAAGAGTTGACCTAGTGAGCACCTATAAAAAGGTACACGTTGTGGGAAATGCAGGGTGCTGTGGGTGCACAGTAGGACATTCAGCCTAACACTGGAGGAAGGGGTCAGGAAAGGCTTCTTGGGTCCAAAGAACAAGGACGAGCCAGGAGAAGATGACGGGGTCGAGTTACACCTGCTGTCTTCAACTATTTACTGCTGGTTTACCATTTTTAAAACACCCATATTAAAATTCCTTTTATTAAACTGATATGTGCATAGAGTGAAATCTAATAGTTACCTAAAGGCTCACGGTGAAACAGCAATTCCCTGACCCCTCCCCCATCCACTCTTGGTCCTACTCCCACTGACTATTAATTTCCATCCTTTTAACTATTTATTCTTATGGGATCCTCCATATTTTAAAATCATATCCTCACACTACTATTTCTGATTCATCAGTCTTAGGCATTATGACTGACTTCAGTTATAGTAACTGAGGATGTGGTCCTCTTACAATTCTTTCTCATGTCCCCTCCATCCATCCTCTTAATATATTACAAATTTGGGTTAATGCAATTGCTAGTGTTTATATTATAGTTATGATCATATGATATGATTATGTTGACACTGCTTGGGCTTCCCTGGTGGCTCAGTGGTAAAGAATCCATCTGTCAATGCCAGAGACATGAGTTTGATCCCTGGGTCAGGAAGATCCCCTGGAGAAGGAAATGGCAGCTCACTCTGGTATCCTTACCTGGAAATCCCATGGACAGAGGAGCCTGGCAGACTGTAGTCCATGGGGTCACTATAGTCCATGGGGTCGTTGGACACGACTTAGAAGCTAAATAGCCGCAACAAACAACACTGCTGAGCCATATGATATTTTATGGGTATGTTTCCTTTTAGTTCTCTTTTGCTTTTCTTTTTACCATAATTAACTCTTTTCAAATGCTTAGTTTTCTGTGCTTGTCACACTCACTGAATCCATTTTTACCTGGTCCAACATCTCAGTACATCACCTTCTGCTGTGCCTGGTGTCCCTGAATCCAGAGCTTCTTAGGTTCAGTTTTGTTCCAAGAAACCTAGCTAGGAAGGGTAATCATGTGACTAACATGAGGTTAAGAAGGTGATCCAGGGAATTCTAATCACTCTGTATCCAAATTTTGCCCAAGATCAAGATGTATCCACCCCACTCCAGTACTCTTGCCTAGAAAACCCCATGGACGGAGTGGGCTGCAGTTCATGGGGTCGCTAAGAGTCAGACACGACTGAGCGACTTCACTTTCGCTTTTCACTTTCATGCATTGGAGAAGGAAATGGCAACCCACTCCAGTGTTCTTGCCTGGAGAATCCCAGGGACTGGGGAGCCTGGTGGGCTGCCGTCTATGGGGTTGCACAGAGTCGGACACGACTGAAGCGACTTAGCAGTAACAGCAGCAAGATGTATCCAAGATGTTTTCTGCCCTGAGCCTCCATACCAGCCTTCCACTGAACCAATTCCCTCTGACTTTGAGCCTGCTGGAGTTTTGCTGTGTGCATTAGCTCACATTTTTGTTAACCCCTTCTGCAGTCCCTTCATTTCAGCTTTCTCTACTTTGCTAACTCAATTGCTGCATCTCTGTTTGGTTTCCATCTTCTAAAAATGTATTAACCTCTCCAATCTGCTCTCAATCTGGTCAAGTGTGGGGAGGGAGGAGTTATTTGCATGGATACCATCCATTGGGTTTCATAGGAAGCACTGCTAATTCTTTTACTTCCAAACCCTTCTAATCTGGTCTCTGCCCCCATCTGGTCATCAAAGCTACTCTTGTCAACATGTCCAATAACCTGGCAGCATGAGATGTCGCTGGCTGCTTGCTCCTTTTTGAAACACTCTTCCTTTGAACTTCTGTGACACCACACTCTCCTGGTTTCCCCTACTTCTTTGTCTCCTTTTTTTGGGGGGGTCTTCTTTTCTACTTGACCTCTAACAGAGTTCCTTAGGATTCCTGGTTCCTTTAAAAAAAAAAAGCAACTCTCCATCATCCTGAGGATTTCTGCATTTGTATCTCTTCCTCAAGTCTTTCCTTGGGCGTCTGATTTTTGTATTGGGGGACCAAGCAGAGGCCTCATTAGGGTTCCAAGTCATCACTTTCTTCTTCCCCTAGCACTGAACTTCCTGTATTATCTACAGACCCCTGCAATTCCATTGCCACATGGCAGCCAGAGGCTCTTTCACAGTCTAAACTGGATTGAATACTTCTACTGCTTCTTTTCACGGTCTTCCATTGCACTTTGAATAAAATCCATGTTCCACTTCCTTCTCTTGGTTCACAAGGCCATGCAAGCCTGGCCTGGCCCTTGCTTTCCTCCTCACTCCATCCCTCTCATTCACTAGTCTCCAGCTACATGAGCCTTTTTTCAGTTCCTTTAAGATTGCAACCACTTTCCCACTTTCCGTCAGCACTCAGCCTGTTCCCTCTTTCTGAAAGGGGTAGTTTCATTTTGTCACTCTCTTGACTCCAGCTTAAATGTCACCTTGCCTGTGAGACCTTTCCTAAATTTATTTGAAGAGGCATGCTGTCATTTTGTTTGTCTGTCACCTTTGCATTTTGCAGTCATTTGTTGATGATTCTTGTTTCCTGTTGTTTGTGCTTTACGGTGTCCTCCACTACTCAGTATGCCCCCCCAAAGTTCTTATTCACTCAGGGCCTAGTACAGTATGCAGCCTCATTCCCTGTAAATATTTGTTGAGTGATGGAGAGAATGTTTGGTAAGTATACTTTTTGAAGCTGGATGGGAACAGAATTAAAAGACCTCTGTATTTGCAGATAAAGGATCATGGAAAAACATCTGAAATGTCAGCATTCTTAAAAGATGTCTTTGAGCTTCCAATTAGAGTTGTGCTTTCTGCAAGCACAAATTACCATTTCCCCATGTGTGGATAAATACCCCAGACCTGTCAAGACTCCCTCCTAAATCTCTCACCTCCATCTGCTTCTTTCCCTCCCCACGGCCACTGCCTTAATTCAGGCTATCATCATCTATCTTTTGGATGACCTCTAATCCACTCCCCTCTCCAACTTTGTCTCCTCAAGTCCATGTCCAAAGGGAGAAACTTACTAGGGTCATAGTAAGCTTCCAGATGTGCCAATTGACATCACTTTCCAGCTTAAAACCCTTCAGTGATAGCCCCCTCCCCACCTTTATCCCCAGGATAAATGCTAAGTGCCTTAAGGTAAGTGCTGAATAATCTGGTCCTTGCCCACCACCCCAGTGTTCCCCAGCCCCCATGACTGCCCCCTACCCTCCAGTTTTACAGGGTTTCCAGTAACCTTGTGCCCTTTGCCCTCTGCCTCTTCTATGTGAAGATCTTTCCCTCCTTTTATTTTTAGCCTATCTCTGTCCATGTGTGCTCAGTTGCTCATTCATGTCTGATTCTTTGCGACCCTGTGGACTGTAGCCCTCCAGGCCCCTCTGTCCATGGGATTTCCCAGGAAAGAATATTGGAGTGGGTTCCCATTTCCTCCTCTAGGGGATCTTTCTGACCCAGGGATTGAAGGCATGTCTCCTGCAGCTCTTGCACTGGCAGACAGTTTCTTTACTACTGAGCCACCTGGGAAGCCCTATCTGTCTGTAATTGAAGTCTAAATGTAAACTTCATTTCTCTCCCAGGAGTCTTCTCTGATCCCCCAGATTTGGATCAGTGCCCCTCCCATGTTTTTATAGCTCCTGTTCTTTCCTCTTCCACAGCATTTATCAAATAATATTGCGATTCCCTTTATGTATCTGTTTCTATAATACTTTAAGCTTCTGAAACACAGAGATTGTGTCTTATCTTTGAATCCTCATTATTGAATTAAGGCCAATGAGTGAGAAGCAGTAAAAGGGGCTTGTTTACACATTCAGGCTTGAGAACTTGACTTTGATGAATTAGAACAGTAGAACTAGCTTTCACCTGGCTATAGATTAAGTGCCCATGGTCTTAGTAGTTTTGAACAGTCCTTGCTGTAGATTTACAGGGGCCTTTCTGCAGCTATCATGTGCCATGTGTGCTAAGTTGCTTCAGTCATGTCCAACTCTGTGTGACTGCATGGACTGTAACCTGCCAGACTCCCCTGCCCATAGAATTCACCAGACAAGAATACTCAAGTGGGTAGTTATTTCCTTCTCCAGAGGATCTTCTCCTCCTAGGGATCGAATGTCATGTGCTGTGTTTAGTTGCTCAGTCTTGTCTGACTCTTTGCAATTCCATGGAGTACCTCAAAGAGGCAGTTTCTCCCTTTGGGCTATAACTACTCTGGTATCACCTTTGTGAAAGTGTGAAAGTTTTAGTCGCTCAGTTGTGTCTGACTCTTTGTGACCCCATGGACTGTAGTCCACCAGACTCCTCTGTCCATAGGACTCTCCAAGCAAAAATACTGAAGTGGGTAGTCATTTCTTTCTCCAGCGGAACTTCCTCACCCATGGATTGAAGCTGGGTCTCCTGCATTGCACGTGTGCTCTTTACCAACTGAGCCACCAGAGAAGCCCTATCACCTTTACCAACTGGAAAAGAAAACCAGTGAGAATTGGTCTCCTGAGGCACAGGGATAGTCCCTTGAGGTGGGGTTGGTATTGGGTCAGGTTATCTTCTCTGTTGGGACTTCAACAACTTTACAGCTGCACTTCAGCATTCATGATGTTCCTCAGATCCTTCTGTATCAGACATTTCTCCCAATAGTGCTGAAGGAACTCAATTATAGGAAATTTTATAAAGACTATAAAGCCATTAGCTAAGGATTAAGAACTAAGCATATATCATGTAGGCAGTCACTAGAGTGTGGTTCAGATTAATCACTAATACATAGCGATTACGTTTCTTTTTTCTCTTTTGTTCACTCAATTTAGCAAATATTTAATGAGGTCTATTATGGTGATATGTACTAAGGATCAATGAAGACTTACTCTTTCTCTTCAAAGGAACTCAGAGTAAATCCAGAGCCTGATATTTGTCATTTCTGGGTCTTCATCTCCAGTTCCTCTACTTGTGGACAAGTCTCTCAAGAACCTTCACGGTGTGGATCCTAACCTTCCCCTCCTGCTTCACCCTCAGCTACTGCTCTTCCCTGCCCTGCATTCTTCACATTCACACCAACTAGACTGCATTTGATGAATGCACTGTGCATTTTAGCTTCAGTGCTGACCATTCGTTAAAACACACCTTTTGCTGTGTCTGCCTTTCTTTTTTTATTTTTAATTGAAGGGATAATTGCTTTACAGTATTGTATTGGTTTCTACCAAACATCAACATGAATCAGCCATAGGATTACCCATTTCCCCTCCCACTGTATCTGCCTTTTGATTCTTGTCTTCCTTCCACTTTGGGGTTTCTTTTCTTTATTCTTTTAAAGATTTTTCATGTGGACCATTTTAAAAGTCTTTATTGAATTTGTTACAGTATTGGCTGTTTTTTATGTTTTGGTTTTTTTGGCCATGAGGCATGTGGGATCTTAGTTTCCTGACTAGGAATCAAACCTGCCCTCCCTGCATTGGAAGGTGAAGTTTTAACCACTGGGCCACCAGAGAAGTCCCTCCCTCTGGGATTCTGTAGCACCTTATCCAAAGCTCTGAGTCACTGATTCTTAAGCATATGGGAAGCTTGTTCACAATATAATTGCCTGGGTCCCTCCCACATCTAGAAATTCTCAATGTCTGGGATGATGTTCAGCAGGTATATTTTGGCATAACCTTCCTAGGTAATTCTGATGTGTTATCTCCATCCATTACAGTTGCAAGATATTACATTCTGTATCTGTGTCTCCTGTCTTTCTCTTTCTCATCCCTCTCATTTGAGGTTGTGTTAAGGTAGAACAATGACTTCATTATCTCTAACTTTGGCACAGAACACATATAGGAACTGAAAGCATTTGCTTTTGAGTGGTAGCAGGAAAAAGAGATAGACATCTGCAACAAATGGGAATTTGTTTATTAATAAAGCTATTAATAATTCACAAGAACCGAGTTATATATGGTGCTTCAGTTCAGTTCAGTTCATTTCAGTCACTCAGTCATGTCTGACTCTTTGCAAGCCCATGAATCACAGCACACCAGGCCTCACTGTCCATCACCAACTCCCGGAGTCCACCCAAACCCATGTTCATTGAGTCAGTGATGCCATCCAGCCATCTCATCCTCTGTCGTCCACTTTCCCTCCCACCCCCAATCCTTCCCAGCATTAGGGTCTTTTCCAATGAGTCAACTCTTAGCATGAGGTGGCCAAAGTATTGGAGTTTCAGTGTTAACATCAGTCCTTCCAATCAACACCCAGGACTGATCTCCTTTAGGATGGACTGGTTGGATCTTCTTGCAGTCCAAGGGACTCTCAAGAGTCTTATCCAACACCACAGTTCAAAAGCATCAATCCTTCAGCACTCAGCTTTCTTCACCATCCAACTCTCACATCAATACATAACCACTGGAAAAACCATAGCCTTGACTATATGGACCTTTGTTGGCCAAGTAATGTCTCTGCTTTTCAATATGCTATCTAGGTTGGCATAACTTTTCTTCCAAGGAATAAGCATCTTTTAATTTCATGGCTGCAGTCACCATCTGCAGTGATTTTGGAGCCCCCCAAAATAAAGTCAGCCACTGTTTCCACTGTTTCCCCATCTATTTCCCATGAAGTGATGGGACCAGATGCCATGATCTTAGTTTTCTGAATGTGGAGCTTTAAGGCAACTTTTTCACTCTCCTCTTTCACTTTCATCGAGAGACTCTTTAGTTCTTCTTCACTTTCTGGGATAAGGGTGGTGTCATCTGCATAGCTGAGGTACAATATTTCTCCATTGATATTGATATTTCTCCCAGCAATCTTGATTCCAGCTTGTGCTTCTTCCAGCCCAGCGTTTCTCATGATGTACTCTGCATATAAATTAAATAAGCAGGGTGACAATATACAGCCTTGATGTACTAGCAACAATACCAGACAGTTGTCCAAAATATCTTAAAGAGTGTCCTGATTTTGGAGCCCTAGAGTTTTCTCCTCTCTATAACCTTGTCTTCTCCTCAGGCAGTTTATGAGGTCATTATGAGGGCCATTGAGTACCCATGTCCTCTCTCCATGTGACATCTAAATTAAGAGACACTGTGTAGTGAAACCCTTTCCCACTGTGCTGTTCTGGACAGAGATCATTCTTTAAAAAATCAATATTAAACTGCTCTTGGGTGCCAGTGGATGACATCACATATTGCTTGATATACAATGTACATTAGGGTCTATTTCGAGAAGACCTACTGAAAAACTATTTTGGAAGAAGAATCGAGGTTAGTGTCAGTAGTAATTAGTACTGTTGTGACATTGCTCATGATACTCCTGTTTTTAATATTTTTGTTCTGATTAAAGCTGATGTTGTGTGATATGCCTCTGAACCAACATTTTGTAGCAAGAATTAGGGGTGAGCTCATTCTAAGTGAGATGACGTGATTCTCTCCTTCATTAATTTGGTAATGCTTATAGAACCTGGCTTTAGCTAGTGCTTCAGAGGTTTTAATGATCATATTTGCGAATATTTCTTAGCAGAATTATTTCCAAAAATAATACTACTATAACCCACTAATAACAATGATCTGGCCTAGCCACCCATCAATAAGGACATTTTTTCGAGTGGTTCTTTTCCAAGTAATGGAGATGATGTGCACTGCCCATCTAAGGTTGCTGGATTGAGCAAATAAAAATACAAGATGCTCAAATAAAACTGAATAATGATATTGCATTAGTGGCTCAGTTGTGTGGACTCAGTTGTGTGGACTCTGCGATCCAATGGATTGAATCCTCTGTCTATAGGATTTCCCAGGCAATAATACTGCATTTGCAGACAGATTCTTTACCATCTGAGCTACCAGGGAAGTCCTAATAATAGGTAAAAAATGAGTACTTATACAGACACAAAAAATTATCCATTATCTGAAATTCATATTTAACTCCACATTTCTATTGCAAGGGCCTTGTGCAGCAACCAAAACAGCAACTACAACAAATTTAACTGAACTCCTATATTTTTTATGGCAACCATAGCCTATCTAAAATATCTCACTCTGCTTCCTAACCTCAGCCCTAGGGCCTAGGCAGGACTACTGGAGTGAGGTGTGCTTTCTGAGTCCACGAAGCAGAAACAAAAGAACACTTCTAACTGATGAACAGTATATTCATTAGAAACTACTTCTAATCTTTTTAGCCTATGCTTCCTGTGCCTGATAAAGCAGAAAATTATTTCTTGGTTGAAACATCCATAAAAAGTACATTGACCATACCTCTAAATGCAAGAAGAAAGGGTTCTGAGTGTGATAAATTGGAAGCTACTGCCAGAAGCAAAATGGAATGAAAATATGATGCTATTTAGAAATACTTTACAAGGAGTAATTATTGCCTTCCATTTGTACCTCCGCCCCAGATCTGAAGGATAAACAGCGTTCTCCGATGTTTCTGGAATGGAAAAACTTAGTTCCCCGACCAACAGACACAGAATTTCGACGGAATTACCAAATTCCAGCTAAAATTCCTGAGTTACAGGATTTTAGTTTCAAATATGGATGCTACTCAAGCCTACCCATTGCTTCTCAAGGTCTAGGTGAGTACACCTGTAGCTTTTTTAAAACAATTTTATAAACTGTTCTTAATCCAAGATTCCTCAATACATTCCGCAACACATTTCTGGTACCTGGCGAGTCCCACAAGTAAAGGCTGGGATTCTCCGCTCAGTGACAGCTTCTTGTTTTCCCTTCCTTTCTGTCTCTCTAGTCCCTTCTGTGCTGTACAGCCACATAAGAAGCCAAGAGCGCACGAAGAAGCAGTCCATCTACCAAAGTGATTACGGGAAAGCCTACCTGGATTTCTTGACGATTCTGAACTCATTCAGCCCCTCTCAAGTCACAGAGTACCTTCAGGGTGTTTCCTACAAAGGTAAGACGAGGTCTCAAGTTACTATTTGATAAATTACAGATCATAATAATACATGGCTTTCCACTAAATAGAAACTTTCCCAACTTCTAGCCCCTGGCATTCAATACATATGTATGTGAATACAAAAACGTGGCACAGTGGTAAAGAATCCACCTGCCATTGCAGGAGATGCAAGAGATGCAGGTTCAATCCCTTGGTCAGAAAGATCCCCTGGAGGAGGGCGTGGCAACCCACTCCAGTATTCTTGTCTGGAGAATCCCATGGACAGAGGACCCTGGAGAGCTACAGTCAATGGGGTCACAAAATGCCAGGCACGACTGAGCATGCATGCAACATATATAGTTTTGTGTAAACCTCAACCCACTGAAAATAAATTTTTCTTTGAGAAGGCCCCAGTGACTATATCCCCACTTATTAAAAAGAAAACATCGAGCTTTTCACTTACTTCTGATCTCACTTTGCTGTGGTTGAACTGCTCCAGGGTAACTTCTCTTTTTCTAACATTTAATTGATTTCTCCAGTGGAAGTCTGTACTCTCTCACAGCTTTGTTTTAGTTTGTGTAATCTTTATTCCCTGTTTGGTGTTTTGTGTGTGTGTGTGTGTGTGTGTGACAATCTTCTTAGGGAACATGAAAATCTTCATGTATCTCATCCTCAAAGATATATATGTTATTCAGGACTAGTTGGGTCACTTTCTAGGACACATATTCCTATATCACCAAACTAACATATTATGTACATTATAAAACATTCAAAGTGAAATGTGAGATCACAAAAACAAATGCAAACTCAAGTGGAGAGTAACTCAGGTGCACACACACATGCACACACACACACACACACACACACACACACACACACACACCCTGATCTCTAGCCCCTGGGTGGCATTCGTCACACTGAGCACAAGGACAGATAATATCACTTGCATTCTTCCTTTCTCTTAGTTTTGGCTGCACAGATGGCAATTGCTAGGAGTGACAAAGCTTTACAGCTCCACCATGTACAATTTAAAAATGTGTAATTAGGATTAGGGGACCACAGATATTCATAACCAGAAAAGACTCCTTCAATTTCCAGATGAGGAAATGGAGGCCAGGGAGAGAGGGTCCTCCCATGCAGTTACCACTCAAAAGCCTGCCAATACTGGTGGGCAGCAAAGCAACTCTGGCTTCCATGAAACTTTTGCTTTGTTTTGTCTATCATCGCATCACCCAGAGCAAGCACTGTCTAGGTGCTTCCCGTATAGCAAGCTTCATCCATTCCAACAACTGTGCTAGCTAAGTATCAGTACCTTGATTCAAAGATGAGGCAACAAATAAGTAGAGATGGCAGGTGTACGCCATGTGTGCTCAGTCGTGTCTGATTCTTTGCAACTCCACAGACTGTAACCTGCCAGACTCCTCTGTCCAGGGAATTTTCCAGGCAAGAATACTAGAACGGCTGCACAGAGCAAAAGTCTAACTCTATTTCATTCTACAATCCACGCACTTTCCAGGAAGTCTTGCTGATCCCTTGAATATTGTTTGCTCTTTTTAGTCAATAATGACATTCAAGAGATGTTGAATATTAGCTAAAGAGTCTTTTTAGCTAATAGACATAATAGCTTTGATTATTGTGATTCTTTTGGTCTCATTGAACTCATATTTAGGTACTATTGTCAGGTATTTGTCTCCTTAGAAATTTCTCTATTTAGCCCTGAAATAGTTAAGTGGAAAATTTCATCCTGTTTTTCCTCATAATTTTCAGAAAGGCAGATTCTTGATCGCTTTATTTGCTCTTACTGTGATGTGGGCCAAAGGATGGATAAAAAAGGAAAATAGTTCATGAAGAACATCTGAAAGTAATTGAGTTTTTTTCTCAATAATCAAGAAAAAATAAGATCCAAATTGTTCTGAATTATAAATTCATCATGACTTTGTGTAATTTTGTTTTATTTTTAAACAATAAAATAATTTAAGGCTGAAAATCATCCCTTGCCTCCCAATCTTTTTCTCACCTGATTTTAACTGTATCTGTGGGTTTTGCTATCATGTTTTTTCACCATTCTCTTTTGGATACTTACTTTGTGTCTTTAATTCTTGTTTCCTCTTTGAACCAGGAATTATGTGGAAGACGTTTCTTAATTTTTTAATAATTAGGGGATTAAAAAATTCATTATTGTTGATTTTGAATTTAAAAGTTAAAAAACAAATCTCTGCTTTGGGAAAATTAGCAAACACTTTTTATGCCAAGTATAAGAATGATTTGTGTATTACTTGAAAAGCAGAAGAAAAAATGTATAGTTAATTGTATTTTTAAGCCACTTCTTCTTAATTGTATATTTGAACTGTCATATTCTGAGCCAAAAATATTAAAAACATTCCACAATAGAAGTGTTTTCATCAGTGTCTCCTAGTATTTCTGGGATTTTTGCTCCATATTTTTGGCTCCTATGTTGCTTATCAGTGCTTATGACTTACAGAGAGCTTCTTCATTTTCTTGCTGCTGTGGCAGCTGCTGAGTCACTTCAGTCATGTCTGACTCTGTGCGACCCCATAAATGGCAGCCCACCAGGCTCCCCCGTCCCTGGGAGTCTCCAGGCAAGAACACTGGAGTGGGTTGCCATTTCCTTCTCCAATGCATGAAACTGAAAAGTGAAAGTGAAGTCACTTAGTTGTGTCCAACTCTTAGCAACCCCATGGACTGCAGCCTACCAGGCTCCTCCATCCATGGGATTTTCCAGGCAAGAGTACTGGAGTGGGGTGCCAGTGCCTTCTCCACTTCATTTTCCTATTACATGTTATTCTTCTTTGACCATGTTAATGGTTTTGACCTTGAATTATGTTTTAATTTATATTCATGTTGCCATTCATGCTGGGTTTGTTTTTAGTGTACATTTACTTAATTCCATTTTCTCTCTCTCTCTCTCTCTCTTTTTTCATATGGATTCTTTCTCAGTTTAGTGTGTACAGTGGGACTTCCTGTCTTCCCAGCACTCTCCAGAGCATGGCCCATATTCCATCAGGATCTTGAACCAAATATTAAACATTGAAGAGCCCTTTTTTCAATGAATATTTGTTGAACACCTGTTATGTGCCAGGCAGTGTTGTAGGTCTTGGGGATACACTAGTAGTGAAAAGAAATACATGGAGCTTGCATTGTGGAGAGAGGAACAGATCATAAACAAGTGAAAATGAACAGGAGAATTACAAAGTGTAAGCGCTACACACAGCATAGGGCTTCCCTGGTCGCTCAGATGGTAAAGAATCTGTCAGCAATGCAGAAGACCTGGGTTCGAGTCCTAGGTCAGGAAGATCCCCTGGAGAAGGAAATGGCAACCTGCTCCAGTAATCTTGCTTGGAGAATTCCATGGACAGAGGAGCCTGGCAGACTACAGTCCATGGGGTCACAGAAAAGTCACACAGGGCTGGGCGACTAAGCATGCACGCACACACACACAGGGTAGGCAGTATTGTGGTGGTCCAAGGCTCCTATAAGGAGGCCTGGTTTAAGCTGACCTATTAAGAAGAGGAAGGGCCAGCCATGCCAAGAGATGAGCAATAGCTTTCCAGGCTTGGGGAACAGCAAGCCATCAAGTAGGAAATATCCTGAAGTGTTTCTCGAAGTGTTCTGAAAAGAGTCAGAAGGCAGAGTGGCTGAAGCATAGTCAGCTGGGGGCGGGGCAGAGGGTCGGTCAGACAAAAGAGGTCATGGAGGTGGGAGTCCGATCATGCATGGAGAGAGTCGTTGGCTCTTGACAGTGTGGGCTCTCTTGTTCTAGCTTCTGTGTTCCAGAATAGTCAATAAACTTATGCTAGTACAAGTTGTGTGTCCCTGTGAACATGATTTGGTTTCATGTTAACCCACTTCCTCAGACCGTGCTAACAAAGCTTTGCCTGAGGCAGAAGGTTTCATCTCTCCAGACGTGTTATAGCTGGATCTTCAGCTTTCCACTGTCCTCCTTTCCACAAAGGTCCGTCTAGTCAAAGCTTTAGTTTTTCCAGTAGTCATGTATGGATGTGAAAGTTGGATTTACAAAAAACAAACAAGAAGGCTGAGTGCCAAAGAACTGATGCTTCTGAACTGTGGTGTTGAAGAAAACTCTTGAGACTCCCTTGGACTGCAAGGAGATCAAACCAGTCAATCCTAAAGGAAACCAGTCCTGAAGATTCATTAGAAGGACTGATGCTGAAGCTGAAACTCCAATACTTTGGCCACCTGATGGGAAGAGCTGACTCATTAGAGAAGACCCTGATGCTGGGAAAGATTGAAGGCAGGAGGAAAAGGGGATGACAGAGGATGAGATGGTTGGATGGCATAACTTACTCAATGGACATGAGTTTGAGCAAGCTCCGGGAATTGGTGATGGACAGGGAAGCCTGGCGTGCTGTAGTCCACAGGCTCACAGAGTCAGACTTTACTGAGCAACAGAATGACAACAACAAAGATTCTTCTTCTTCTGCTGCTGCTGCTAAGTCACTTCAGTCGTGTCTGACTCTGTGCGACCCCATAGACTGCAGCCCACCCCCGTCCCTGGGATTCCCCAGGCAAGAACACTGGAGTGGGTTGCCATTGCCTTCTTCAATGCATGAAAGTGAAAAGTGAAAGTGAAGTCGATCAGTCGTGTCTGACTCTTCGCGACCCCAATGGACTGCAGCCCAGCAGGCTCCTCCATTCATGAGATTTTCCAGGCAAGAGTACTGGAGTGGGGTGCCATTGCCTTCTCCAAAAGATTCTTCTGTTGAAATTCTAATCCCCAAAGTGATGGTATTAGGAGATGGGACCTTTGAAGGTGACTAGATCTTAGGGTAGAGCCCTCATGATTGGTATTAATGCCCTTATAAAAGAGACCACAGAGAGCTCCCTTCTGCCACACAAGACACACAGAGAAAAAATGGCTATCTGAGCCAGAGAGTCCTCACCAAACACCAGACCTGTTCGTGCTATGATCTTGGCATTCTAGCCTCTAGAACTATGAGAAACAATAGTTTGTTAGTTAAGAACTACCCAGTTTACAGTGTTTTGTCATAGCAGCCCAAATGGACTAATAGTTACCCTAGCTGATCTACCCTTATGACCCACAAAGTGAGAGAGAAATGCTTTCTGTTGCATGCCACTGACATTAGTATTGCAATGGCTAACAGTGGTGCTAGTGGTAAGGATTCTGCCTGCCAATGCAGGAGATGCGAGAGACAAGTTCCATCCCTGGGTCAGGAAGATCCCCTGGAGAAGGAAAAGGCAACCCACTCCAGTATTCTTCCTTGGAAAATTCTATGGACAGAGGAGACTGCCAGGCTGCAGTTCTTGGGGTCATGAAGAGTCAGACATGACTGAGTGCACACACACACACAGACACACACACATACACAGAGGTAACTGATAGAGGCACTGTGTTTATTTAGATGAAACTTGTCTGAAACCCTCAAAATGAAAAGCTTTGCAGAATTCATTTTCCCTCTTAAAAATATTAAATCTGATCACCACTGACACATGTGCTTAAATAGAGATTTTTTTTTTTAAGACAGAAGGGTGTGGACCTGTGAGGGTCCTCTCATATTTTAAAATCTGCGAAGGCATTTTAAACCTTGAACACTACAAAAGTTCTCATGCAGCCAGCAGCCACTGCTTATTCTAATGTGTCAAAGGATGTGAAAGAGTGCTGTAATATGATTCCTTTTTTCAGAGCAGATTGTCAAGACAGATCAGTCAATGTACATGATGTGAGTTAATTATGTAGCACCGTTACCTTCACTATTGTATTTCAAAGAGAGCAGTGTTTCAACACAGAAAATGATTCTGAAATTTTTTCTCTTGTGGTATCCCCTGATGGCTCTTTTGATTCTCTTTCTAACCTCCTGCAAACCTCACTACCTGCGCCCAGCTACACACACACACATCCAATCCAAAAAAGTATATATAGCAGATGTCCGTGCTTTCCCAAAACATCCATTCTTTATTTTTAACCTCTTGAAAAAGCTGTTCTATAAATAAGTTTAAACTTGTTCTGTTTCATTAAAAAAATGCTTTCACAAATAGAAGCGTAGAAAAATAATATTACTTTAAACTGAAGACAGGGCTTTCCTGGCTGTCCAATGGTTAATACTCTGTGTTCCCAGTACAGGGGACAGGAGTTTGATTCTTGGTCTAGGAACTAGACCTGGCACAATCAAATAAATAAATATTTTAAAAATAATAAAGTGGGTTTCATATATGTATAATGAAAAGTAAAAGTCACTCAGTCATATCCGATTTTCTGTGACCCCATGGACTGCAGCCAGGCTCCTCTGTTCATGGGATTCTCCAGACAAGAGTACTGGAGTGGGTTGCAGGAGCTTCCTGACCAGGGATCAAAGCTGGGTTTCCCGCATTGCAGGCAGATTCTTTACCATCTGAGCCACCCCAGTCTCCCATACATACAATAAACCATGTAAATATATATGATGTTGAATTCAGAAGTATGAAGAAAAATACAGCAGGCTAAGAATAGAGAGGCATGAGAGTTGCTATTTTAATGAGGGTGGTAGGAAAGACTTCTCAACACTGCACTGAACCCACTCATGACAGAAGTGAGGGGCAGGGGAGAAGCTTGTGGCTGTATGGAGGAAGGACTCCCAATTAGAGGGAAAAAGAGCAGAAACCCTTTGTGTTCTAAGAGAAGGTCAAGGTAACCCTGGGAAAGAGAGGGAAGAGCAGTAGGAGATGAGGTCAGACAGGTAGAAGGGCAGGTCAGGGAAGCCTGAGGTTATGGATTTTACTTTGAATGATATGAAAAGCATGACAGGTATTTGAGCCAAGGGTTAACACTGTCCAATTTCTGTTTTTAAAAGATCGCTCTACATAGAATATTTTGTACTGGGTAGGCTGAGTGATGAAGAATTTATGTTTTTGAACTGTGATGCTGGAGAAGTCTCCTGGGAGTCCCTTGGACTGCAAGGAGATCAAACTAGTAAATCCTAAAGGAAATCAATCCTGAATATTCATTGGAAGGACTGATGCTGAAGCTGAAGCTCCAATACTGTGGCCACCTGATGCAAAGTGTTGACTCATTGGAAAAGACCCTGATGCTGGGAAAGACTGAGGGCAGGAGGAGAAGGGGACGACAGAGGATGAGATGGTTGGATGGCATCACAAACTCAATGGACATGCATTTGAGCTAACTCCAGGAGATAGTGAAAAATAGGGAAGCCTGGTGTGCTGCAGTCCATGGGGTTGCAAAGAGTCAGACACAGCTTAGTGACTGAACGACAGGGCAGAAATGAAAACACAGAGACCAATCAGGATGTATGGCCAAGGTCCAGGTGAGAAACATGGTGGTTTGGACTTGGAGGTATTAGTGGAGGAAGTGAGGAGTGGCTGGAATCTGGAGACACTTCAAAGGTAGAATCAGTAGGATTTGTTGGTAGACTGGATGTATGTTTGGGAGAGGTAGGGGAGGAGATGACTCCAAGGGTTTTCCCCTTAAACAACTGGAAAAAGTGGAGCTGTTATCTGAGATAGGGCAGTTGGAGGAGGCGTGAGATTGAGTAATCAAGGGTTCCATTTGGACTGTGAAATGCACCCACATATAATTACTGTTAATGGCAAGATGATAAGGGGCTTCCCACGTGGCTCAGTGGTGGTGAATCCACCTGCAATACAGGAGATATAAAAGATGTGGGTTCTAGTACAGCCACTATGGAAAACAGTGTGGAGGTTCCTTAAAAAGCTGCAAATAGACCTGCCATATGACCCAGCAATCCCACTGCTGGGCATATACACCGAGGAAACCAGAATTGAAAGAGCCACGTGTACCCCAATGTTCATCGCTGCATTGTTTACAATAGCCAAGACATGGAAACAACCTAGATGCCCATCAACTGATGAATGGATAAGAAAGCTGTGGTACATATACACAATGGAATATTACTCAGCATTAAAAAAAAATTCATTTGAAGCAATTCTACTCAGATGGACGAAACTGGAGCCCATTATCCAGAGTGAAGTAAGCCAGAAGGAAAAACAACAATACAGTATATTAACACATATATATGGAATTTAGAAA
>ML661908.1:21397475-21680493 GCA_007570785.1 Antilocapra americana | reverse complement strand
AAAAACAACAATACAGTATATTAACGCATATATATGGAATTTAGAAAGACAGTAACGAGAACCCAACATGGGAGACAACAAAAGGAACGCAGATGTATAGAATAGACTCGTGGACTTTGTGGATGAGGGTAAGGGTGGGATGATATGGGAGAAGGGCATTGAAGCATGTTAATTGTCATGTGTCTAATCAATCGCCAGCCCAGGATTGATGCTCGGGGCTGGTGCAGCGAGATTTCCCGGGGGGGAGGGAGGAGGGAGGGGGGTTCCGGAGGGGAAGCATATGTAAACCCATGGTGATATCATGACAATGTATGGCAAAAACAATAAAAAAAAAAAAAAAGATGTGGGTTCTATCTCTGGGTGGGGAAGATCCCCTGGAGGATGGCATGGGAACCCAGTATCCTTGCCCAGAGAATTCCATGGAAGAGGAGCCTGGCAGGCTACAGTCCATGGGGTCTCAAGAGTTGGACACCACTAAAGTGACTTAGCATGCAAGATGATAAGATAATATTTTTAATACTGGAGTTATTTTCCTCTTTGTTCACTCTCTGGTATTGTCTCCCCACCCCACCTCCCAGCTTCATGTTAGCATCAATTACCTTCTTGTGTGATGGGATTGACACACCTGGGAGGAGGGGAGAGAGGAGGTACGCCAGTTACAAATCCAGGCACAGTGAGGCACAAGCCAGCACCGCGGGTACAGCTCATCAGCACCGGCTGCTCCCGGCAAGAAAGTAGCAAGATTTTCTTCACATGGCATCCCTCTGATCAGTAATTGCCCTTGGGGGCCAAGCAGTCAAAATTCTAATCAGTACAGGAGTCCCTGGCAGGTTTGGCTGCCTGATACCATGAGCTGGAGAAGACGAAGAGCAGGTACTGCTTTGGGGAGGTTAGAAACATCTCATGCTGACAGGTAAGAAAACATTCTCTTCGTTCTTTGCTTTTTTCTTTTCTAAAATCTTGTAGAATTTTCTAGAATTCTGCTTGGGGGTACAAGCAGAGAGCTGTTTGCAGTAAAAATGGGTATTATAAGGTAACTATTTACATTGTCAAGGAAGCAGGATTTGCTTCTCAGAAGGAAGGTAAAGGGAAGTTGGTCCCATTCATTGTGGAGTCTGACCACACGGCCCCCACGGCCTGGCACGAACATGGTGTGCAGCAGTACCCCAGGCTTAGTGTACTCGACGACTGTTGCTATGGAATTTCGTCCCTGCAATCAGAGGCTTTGCCTTGATAACTTAATTGCACTTTAAAAAAAGACCCTTGAATTTGAGTAAATCCTGAGAATATCATGAGGGCTTTTGATTAGTGTAAAATTAAAGCTCTTTCAGAAGCTTAGCTGAATAAAAAGAACACTATTCAAAGAGCTTAAAGGACAGCCCAAACCATTTGAAGATATACAGTCATTATCTTAAAATCTGGTTAATTAAGGTACTAAGTGTCATCAAACATTTTGACTTCAGGCACTTTATTTGTATTTAAATCTCTATCTCATTTCTTGTTGCCCTGACCCTTCAGTATCTATTTCTTCCTTCCTGTGTTGCCCTATTCTGAATCTTTTCCAAGTTAGCTGGAAAATAAACTCTAGATTATTCCCAGCTCAGTTATTCTCAGCATCCTTCCTACTGACCAAGAGTGGATGATATGTCATAATTAAAAGTGATCCATTTCTTCTGAGATGACTGAGATAAAATAGGCTTTTAGCTTGGCAGAAGAATTTGGTTTTTGACTGTTGAAAGAAACCAGCTGTAAGTATAATATTAAATTAGCACTGAGTGACAAAGAATACACATAAAGGATTGGGAAATTGCTATTCCCCCCAAATAAGGTAGAAGAGACCATTAAATTCTGAGCTAAACATCACCCTCAAGCCCTTGGTATAATCATACTACTAGAGGGCACGAGCCACCTTGCTCTGTTGTGTGAAACCGTGAGTACTATCTAGGATGCTTAGAACTACATACAGGTCATGGAAGACCCACAATGCCTAAACCTTTAGAAAAATTATTATCTTGCAAAATAAATCTGTTGCTAAGGAGAGCTCCAAAGTTGGTCAGTCCAACAATTCAAAGATGTCACTTAACACAAATATTGTTTGCAGCTTTATTGTTCAGGCTTTGGGGCTCACATTTGTCCTGGTTGCAAGATGGCTGCAGTGTCTCCATCCAGAAGCCGCATCTGAGGCAAGAGAGGAACTCAGTTTCCTCCTTTCCTTCACTTTTCAAAAGCATGGGAACTTTACCCAAAGCCACCCAGTGGACTTTCACTCACACCTGATTGGCCAAAGTTGTATCACATGCTCATGACTAAACCCAAACCAGCAAGAGGAGTGATTACCATGGATGTCTTAGACCTCACGATTCACACTTGCCCCCCCACCCCCACCCCCACTACAAGACTGGGGAGAAGACCTGCCTCTCATGAAAGGCATGACCCCCAAGACCCAAACAAAGCAGAGTTTCATCAGCAGCGGAGGGTGGGGGAGATGGGTGCTCAGAGGGAATGACAAGCAGACACAAACATTTTCCACCCTCATCTCTGGTTTTCTTCCTATCTGCCAAGCTGCACCATTATAGTCTTCATCCTTACTCCTCTTCTCTCTGCCTGTCCTTGAAATACTGGGATCCTCATCACTCAACTGGACCCTCTTCTCTTCCCTGTGTTTGCTTTCTGCTCAGTCTTGTGGTATTAAATGCCATCTACATGCTGAAAAAAGAAAGTGAAATTGTTAGCTGTCCAGTTGTGTCTGACTCTTTGCTACTCCATAGACTGTAGCCCACCACACTCCTCTGTCCATGGGATTCTCCAGGCAAGAATACTGGAGTGGATTTTACATCTGTATCTCTTTTGCTGTCTCATATATAAGGTCATTGTTATCATCTTTCTAAACTCCATATATATGTGTTAATATACTGTATTGGTGTTTTTCTTTCTGACCTACTTCATTCTGTATAATAGGCTCCAGTTTCATCCACCACATTAGAACGGATTCAAATGCATTCTTTTTAATAGCTGAGTAATATTCCATTCTATATATGTACCACACTTTTCTTATCCATTCATCTGCTGATGAACATCTAGGTTGCTTCCATGTCCTGGCTATTGTAAACAGTACTGCGATGAACACTGGGATACACATATCTCTTTCAATTCTGGTTTCCTTGGTGTATATGCCCAGGAGTGGGATTGCTGGGTGGTATGGCAGTTCTAGTTCCAGTTTTTTAAGGAATCTCCACACTATTCTCCATAGTAGCTGTACTAGTTTGCATTCCCACCAACAGTGTAAGAAGGTTCCCTTTTCTCCACACCCTCTCCAGCATTTACTGTTTGTAGACTTTTTGATAGCAGCCATTCTGACTGGTGTGGGATGGTACCTCATTGTGGTTTTGATTTGCATTTCTCTGATAATGAGTGATGTTGAGCATCTTTTCATGTATTTGTTAGCCATCTGTATGTCTTCTCTGGAGAAATGTCTGTTTAGTTCTTTGTCCCTGGACTCTGTGGGAGAAGACAAGGGTGGGATATATTTTATACATGATAAAAATATGTATATTATCATATGTCAAATAGATCAAATAGATGAAATATGTATATAATCATATGTCAAATAGATGCATCATGTTCGATGCATGAGATGGGGTGCTCAGGGCTGGTGCAACTGGGATGACCCTGATGGATGGGATGGGGAGGGAGACGGGAGGGGGGTTAAGGATGGGGAAACCATGTACAACCATGGCTGATTCATGTCAATGTATGGCAAAACCCACTACAATATTGTAAAGTAATCAGCCTCCAATTAAAATAAATAAATAAAATTTTTAAAAAAGAATACTGGAGTGGGTTGCCATGCCATTCTCCAGGGGATCTTTGTGACTCAGGGATCAAACCCAGGTCTTCTGAATTGCAGGCTGATTCTTTACCACTTGAGCCACCAGGGAAACCCCTGTCTACATGCTGGCAATCCTTCCAATGGATATCCTCTGCCCAGACCTCTCTCCTCTGAGCTCCATGTTGGACATCTAACTGCCCATCTGACAGCTCTACATATCTCAGAGGCATCTCAAACATATGAGTAAAAAACTGAACTTTTCATTTTCTCTCAAACCAGTCCTTCCCCAGGTTGTCCCATCTTAGTAAACAGCACTTCTACCTGCCCTGTGTCTCAGAACAGATGTCTAGGAGTGAGGCTTGACTCTTACCCTGCCTAACTGCCTATCACAACCATGCTTCTTTCATTCAACAGGGCATGTAGCCTTCACTACTTCAGTAGGTGTCCAGCCCACAGTAGGTGCCCCATAAATGTTTTATGAAAATGATTGAGTGTGCTTGCATGTACATCCCTAGACTGAAAAGCAGAAATGTAGAGGTCTATAAAGAGCTTGAGGGTAATAACAACCCAAGCTCTAAGATCAAAGACAAAAGTGTTTATTTAGGGACAGACTGAAAGGAACATCGACAGTGCTTTCTGAGAGTTATCATGACACTCTTCCTTTCTGATTCAGACACAAGCCCACTAATCTTTTGGCAGGACTTCCATGAGCACTAAAGGAGTAGAGATGAAACCTTCCAATTTACTTGGAGCTTCTCCCAGGTGTGCTGGTCTCCTCATGACCCCTGGTACCAATGCCATTGTTGATGGCACGGTGCACAATGAGAGACCAAAGTGAATTAAAATTGTGGTGCATAATGTGCATTTTCTCCCTAAAGGCTTGTGATCAGTGACAGCTGAAACAGAGTGAGGGATGCTGTTCTTTTCTTTTCCAGCATTAGTGACACTGAGGGCCATGATGTTGAAAGGATGGAGGACCGTAATAGTCAGCTACTGATGCATAACAAGCACTTATAACACCTTGGTGGCAGTGAGGATTTATTTCCCAGACATTTGCAGCTTGGCTGAAGTGGCTCCTCTGGGCTGGGTATGGCTGGGTTAGGGCTTCAAGCCATCAGTCTCGCTGGGTTTGATGGTGAAGGGGTGACTGTCCCACATGTATTCTTTCTGGGTCCCAGCTGAAGTGGCAGCAACTAACCCAAGGGAAATTTTCCTTACACCGATGACAAAAAACACAGGAGGGTAAGTGAAAACTCTTGAAGCTTCTTAAAGCAAGAGTTCAGATCTGGCACACTGCCACTTTGCTAATTAGTCAACACAAGCTGTAAGATCAAGCCCAGAACCAAGGGCAGCACACAATGCTTTTTGTGGGATGATCTACAGAGCTACAGGCAAAAAGTGTGGATACTGGGAGGAGAGGCGAATTGGAACAATACTTTAATCTGCCTGAGTATATACTACACTTCAAAGAGAACAGAAGAGAAAGCTTGGGTTCAGTGTGAATTGATCAAGTCCAGGATGGGGTTGCATCTCCCTCTGCTCCTGGCTGCTTTTCGGTGTACTTCAAATTATACGCTATGGCCCCTCTGAAAGGGACTACCTACTATCAGCTCCATCCCTTCTGAATCCATTCCATTTTTTAATCTCTTCAGGAACAGCCAGACTACTTCCCGGGACGGTGCCCTGGATGTTGATTTCATAGGATGGTTGTTATGAGGAGCATTTCATTTCACATCTGCTGACACAATTTGCTGTCTCTCTAAAATAAAAAAAAAGGGGGGGAGGCGGAGAGAAAGAGACTCATACTCTGATGGCTGCAAAGGATAATGAGTAATTTATTCAGAGCTATATACAAATCAGACGACTGTCTTCCAGACAGAATCAATAATATAATTTTAAGCCCACACGCATTTACAAATGCGAACGCGCCAGTGCAGCTGGGTTGCCATGGGCAACTGGGGCATGCCAGCTCGTGATCTGAAACAAGCCCATGTCTCCCAGCCTGGGAAGCACATTCTGCAGACAGACTCCAAGGGAGCAGAGGATGTTAGTGTTGGCTCTGATCTGGCCGCCCCACAAATGCACTCCTGTGATGGTTTGGATTTGTTCTCGCCTGAACTGTGCAGTTTTTAAAAACTCCTGTTTGCACAGGACCTCTTCAGTATCCCTCTGTGTCTGTGTTCAAGCAGGCTGGAGGATGGAGCAGGGAGAGTATGACAGAGCTAGAGGAGCAAGAAACTCCACCTGTGTCTGCTGACAGCAAAGGGGGTGCCCAGGTCAGAGTCTGGGAGCAAGCTGGTTGGTCAACTGGAAAGTGGGTCCGGTGGGTTAGTCTTTCCCAAAAGAGGGCCTGAACAGTTGTTGATGTATGTTGGTTGGAAAAATAAAAGCAAGAAACAGGAAGGCATGAAGAGGAAAGAGAAAGTGGCTTGGGCAAATATAAGCACTGGGAGTGGGGTGACGATGGGTAGGTCCTGTTAAAAGGGATGGGGGAGGAGCGGGCACACGGGGAAGGACTCATGGTGATTTTATTTAAATATGGCAATAGAAAGTGAAAGTCACTCAGTCATGTCCAACTCTTTGCGATCCCATGGACTATACAGTCCATGGAATTCTCCAGATCAGAATACTGGAGTGGGTAGCTGTTCCCTTCTCCAGGAGATCTTCCCAACCCAGGGACTAAGCCCAGATCTTCTGCATTGCAGGTGGATTCTTTACCATCTGAGCCACGAGGGAAGCCCAAATAAGGCAACATAAAACCTAAATTCATTGTCAAAGCAGCCTTAGTCAGCCTGGGCTGCCATAGCAAAACACTATCAACTGGCTGGCTTCAACAAGAAACATTCATTTTTCACAGTCATGGAGACTGGAAGCTCAAGCATGGTAGGTCCTGGCTGAGAGTTCTCTTCCTGGTTCATGGGCAGCTGACTTCTCACACTGTGCGTTTCCTCACGCTGTGAAGAAACCTCAGTTTACATGCCTGCCACAATGGGGAAGTGCCTCAGGAACAGTGTGAGCTGAAGGTCTTAGATAAAACTAGCACCAGCTGTTCCTGGACTGTGGAGAGACCTGGAAGCCTCAGGGCTTGTGTGAATTGGGGTGGGAACCCACCAGCAGAGACCTTTTTCTTATCCTTTTTTGGTGAGAACATTTAAGATACTCTCTCTGAGCAAATTCAGTTATATTAATTACAATACAGTGTCAACAAGTGCAATCACCAGGTTTTCCATTGGATCCTCAGATCTTATTCACCTTATAATGGAAAGTTCACACCCTTTGACCAACCGCTGCCTATTTCCTCACCCCCAGCCCCTGGTAACCACCACCACTCTGCTCTCCATTTCCACGAATTTGACTTTTGTTTTTATTTTTATTTATTTATTTTTTAAATTTTCATTACTTTATTGTGTTGGTTTTGCCATACAGTAACATGAAACCGCCATGGATCTACACATGCTCCCCCTCCAGAGCCCCCCTCCCTCCCCCGTCCTGACTCCCTCCCCCTGGGACATCTCGTTGCACCAGCCCCGAGCATCAACCCTGGGCTGGCAATTGATTTCACATATGGTAATTAACATGTTTCAATGTCATTCTCCCATATCATCCCACCCTTTCCCTCTTCCACAGAGTCCACGTGTCTGTTCTATACATTTACGTTCCTTTTGCTGTCTCGCATGCAGGGTTCTCATTACCATCTTTCTAAATTCCATATATATGCATTAGTATACTGTATTGTTGTTTTTCCTTCTGGCTTACTTCACTCTGGATAATGGGCTCCAGTTTCGTCCATCTGAGTAGAATTGCTTCAAATGAATTTTTTTTTAATGCTGAGTAATATTCCATTGTGTATATGTACCACAGCTTTCTTATCCATTCGTCAGTTGATGGGCATCTAGGTTGCTTCCATGTCCTGGCTATTGTAAACAATGCGGCGATGAACATTGGGGTACACAATTAATCTCAAAAATATACAAGCAACTCCTGCAGCTCCATTCTAGAAAAATAAAAGAGCCAATCAAAAAGTGGGCCAAAGAACTTAACAGACGTTTCTCCAAAGAAGACATAAAAATGGCTAACAAACACATGAAAAGATGCTCAACATCACTCATTATCAGAGAAATGCAAATCAAAACCACAATGAGGTACCACTTTACACCAGTCAGAATGGCTGCCATCCAAAAGTCCACAAGCAATAAATGCTGGAGAGGATGTGGAGAAAAGGGAACCCTCTTACACTGTTGGTGGGAATGCAAACTAGTACAGCCACTATGGAAAACAGTGTGGAGATTCCTTAAAAAACTGCAAATAGACCTGCCATATGACCCGGCAATCCCACTGCTGGGCATACACACCGAGGAAACCAGAATTGACTTTTGTTTTTAGATTCTACATGGAATTGACACCATGTAGTGTTTATCTTTCTCGGTAAGGCTTATTTCACTTAGCATGATGCCCTTCAGTTTCATTATTCATGTAGTTGCAGATGACAAGATTTCATTCTTTTTTAAGGCTGAATAATATTCTATTAAAAAGATATAATACCTATGTGTGTACATAAATATATGTATTTTATATATATGTATATATAATGTTTTCTTTATCCATTCACCCATCAAAAATTAGTGTGTTTCCATACCTTGGCTATGGTGACCAGTGCTGCTGTCAACTAGGATCTCTGTGAGACAATGATTTATTTCCTTTGGATATATATATTCCAGAAGTGGGACTGCTGGTTCACTCTATTTCTCATGTTTTGAGGAACCGCCATACTATTTCCCATAGTGGCTGCTCCAGTTTACACTCCCACCAAGAGAACACAAAGGTTCCCTTTTCTCCACATACTTGCCAAACACTTGTTATCTCTTGTCTTTTTGATAACAGACATCCTAACAGATGTGAGATGAGGAGAGTCTTCAAAGTGCAGCAGAGAAATCATAAAAAGACCGACTACCTCACTTTACAGACACAAAAATTAAAGTCACAGAAGTTAAATGATTTTTCCAAGGTCAGAAAACCAGAGAGTGGCTGGTGTGGGGCAGTGGGGAGCCACTGGGCTTCAAGCAAAGGGACGGGGTGAAAACAGAAGGCTTCAGGAAAGTGGATCTGGAATCCAGAAGGGTCAGGGATGAGAGAGCAGAGAAAGTCAGGGAGACCCAGACATCAGCTGGGTTGGGGTCATGATAACAGAGAGTAACAAGAGCACAGACTGACTTGGTGACTGGGGATGGAGAGGGAGAAAGAGGAAGATAATGACTCAGCTTCTGAATTTGGACAGTTTGTCAAATGGTGCTTGTTTCCAGGAAAGTGGAGTAGAAAGAATTGTAAAGGCCTCGGGCTCTGAGGCTGGTTCAAAGGTGGGGTCATTCCGAGAAAATCAAGCAGGAGCTGTGTATGGCAGGCTGGAGCCAGGAGACAGGAGGAGAGAGTCTGCAGCCAGTGAGGGCTGCCCTGGGTCTTTAGAAATAGAGAGACTCTCAGCTCCACCTCCCGAACCACACTGGAGGGTGAGCATGGAGGTCTGGCTTCAGAGTTTGCCCCTTGCTTGAATCTCCCTCATTCTTAAATCCTCTGGCCTTATCTTTCCTATTATTGGCCCCAAGCTCTGATCCCTTGTTAAGCTGTGTGCACAATCTCCTCTGCATTACTAACCTTGAACATCACTGTGCACATGGGCTTCAGGGACACATTTCTGCATGAGAACAAGGCGCCCTCCACCCAGGTCTTCCCTGGGCCCCTCACCCTACAGTGACCCCTGTGGTGACCTCATTTGACAGTGGCTCCTGTGGTGATGCGTCCAGATCTCTTCTGTGCCCCCGACCTCCATTTCTAATTGCTGGTTGGACCTCTCTCCCTGGATATCTCAACAGGAGCTTCAATTCAATATGCCCCCAGTGGAATGATCTATCTTAAAGTGTGGGTCATTTTTCCTTTCTGTTTTCCTGATAGCCTCTTCCCATTCTTGTCATCCAGAATCCTCGTCCCATCTCCCCCCAGCCTCCACAGAGTCACGGAAGTCTCTGTGCACACTTACCAGCCCCCACTCCACATCTCCATTCCCACTGCTGTCTTGGTTCAGGCCTCAGTAGTTCTCTTCAAGACTCCTGCAAACAGTCTCCATCCCTCCCAATCTCTCTCCTTCATGCTGCAGAGAGAATGGTTCTTCTTCAAAGGCTTATTGAGATGGTTTTTCATTTCCTTGAAGATGAAACCCAGCCTCCTAAACATGACATATACTACATATACAGGGGTGAAGAGCTGACACCCATTGTTTTATTTGCTCTGTCTTTTCCTGGAAGGCACTGTCCCTCTAGTCTGCCAGGGAAACTAATACTTATCTTTTCGGTGACTTCTCCTTTGAGAACCACCTCCCTACCCTGACTAGCCACAGTGAAGTGCTTCCTCTGTTTAATGCCAGGGCTCCAACAGACTTGACATTTATCAGAGTATTAAAATTACCGGCTCCCCTGTCAACCCTCTGTTTTGTGTTAATGGTCCCAACATCTAGCTCAATGTCTGGTATAGGTCATGCACTTAACAAAAGTAGATCAAAGTGAGAGAATGGATGAAGAAATAAAACAGTTTCATACTTATGCCACCATTTGTTGTCCATTGTTCAGTTGTTGAGCTGTGTCCAACTTTGTTCAGTTGTTAAGCTGTGCCCAACTTTTTGCAATTCAAAGACAATTTGTTCTTTCAATTTGGCTTTTTGGAAGAAACAGAAATCCCCTCAATGTGAGTCAAGCCAAGGAGCTTTGTGATGGGGACACACATGCAATGACAGGGAATTTCATGGAAATCTTAGAAGGGGAAGCTATCTCTAAACTGGGCCTTCATGGGGAAGAGTTGGGAGTGGCTTGGACTCAGAGGGTATTTGGGAGCCAAGGAGCAATAGCTCAAAAGCTCTACTTTGGAGCCTCCCTGCTCACATACCTCAGCTCACTCCACTTGTCTGTGCTTTTGTCTGTCCTGCCTCTATTTTCTTAACATTTCCCCCACCATTCCCTCAATGCTTTTCCAAAGTCCTAGTTGAACAATGAGAGAGAGACTCACACTGACCCAGCTCATCTTTTCAACAGTCCTCAGGTTGATGGACATCTTTTACTCTTCATCTAATCAGCTATAAGCAAGAGTGTCAAGGGTATTTGATCAGCATTTTGTAGGATAGAATGAGGCAGGATCAGCCTTAATAACAACAACAATAATAATAATAGCTAACCTGTCTGGGTCACCTACTGTGTGCCTTACACAGCTCTAAATACTTGACATACATTATAACATTTACTTTACTTTTTACCCTATGAGGTGGGCACTGTAATCACAACTTTTTCAGTTGGGGAAATTAGATATCATAAGCCATGGAGCTGTTTCTCTATACTCTTATCACCCCAGAGAAAGGTTGTGTGTCTGCAGTGCTTCCATATTCTAACCTCTTCTATCCTCTTCAGCCCCTCACCCTGCAGAGATTCATGCTTTCATTTCAGTTATCCAAAGAGCTTTGTTTAAATGTTCCATAGTACAAACAAACCATCCCTACTCTTTCTCCCCTCCCACATTCATCCAAATCCTGCCCCACCCACTTCACCCCCAGCTCCCTGCCCTTCTCTTCACCTGACCCCAGAAAGTCTCATTTGTTGGGTAAGGCCTGCCATTATTAGAGGGGTCTTTCCTCAAGAACAGATTTTATGTTCTTCTGGTCACAATAGAATAAAATTTCAAGGCACCAAGAGTGAGAGATTCTTCAAAGAGTTTCACAGTCTCTGAAGACTCAATTCCTATATGCATCTTCCAGGATGCCAAAAGGGAGCCCACTTAATCATCCAATAATCCTAAACCCTGATGAGGATCCATGGTCTGCCTCAGAGCCTATAGCTGGGCCTCTGAGAAGATAACAAATCTACCTTTTTGTTCCTTTTCCCAGATCCCAAATACAGATCCAATGAATTGAAGTTCAGCTCAGTTCACTTCAGTCGCTCAGTTTTGTCTGACTCTTTGTGACCCCATGGACTGCAGCAAGCCAGGCCTCCCCATCCATCACCAACTCCCAGAGTTTACTCAAACTCATGTCCATTGAGTCGGTGATGCTATCCAACCGTCTCATCCTCTGTCATCCCCTTCTCCCGCTTTCAATCTTTCCCAGCATCAGGGTCTTTTCAAATGAGTCAGTTCCTCGCCTCAGGTGGCCAAAGTATTGGAGTTTCAGCTTCAATATCAGTCCTTCCAATGAATATTCAGGACTGATTTCCTTTAGGATGGATTGGTTGATTCTCCTTGCAGTCCAAGAGACTCTCAAGAGTCTTCTTCAACACCACAGTTCAAAAACATCAATTCTTCAGTGCTCAGCTTTCTTTATAGGCCAACTCTTACATCCATAAATGACTACTGGAAACCATAGCTTTGACTAGATGGACTTGTTGGCAAAGTAATATCTCTGCTTTTCAAAAAGCTGTTTAGGTTAGTCATAACTTTTCTTCCAAGGAGCAAGTGTCTTTTAATTTCATGGCTGCAATCACCATCTGCAGTGATTTTGGAGCCCCCCAGAATAAAGTCTCTCACTGTTTCCACTGCTTTCCCACCTGTTTGCCATGAAGTAATTGGACTGGATGCCATGATCTTAGTTTTTTGAATGTTGAGTTTTAAGCCAACTTTTTCACTCTCCTCTTTCACTTTCATCAAGGGGCTCTTCAGTTCTTCTCTTTCTGCCATAAGGGTGGTGTCATCTGCATATCTGAGGTTATTGATATTTCTCCCAGCAATCTTGACTCTAGCTTGAGATTACGAAGTTCTTTTGCCTTATTTTGGAGAAGGCAATGGCAACCCACTCCAGTACTCTTGCCTGGAGAATCCCATGGCTGGAGGAGCCTGGTGGGCTGCAGTCCATGGGATTGCAAAGAGTCGGACATGACTGACCGACTTCACTTTCACTTTTCACTTTCATGCATTGAAGAAGACAATAGCAACCCACTCCAGTGTTCTTACCTGGAGAACCCCAGGGATGATGAAGCCTGGTGGGCTGCCGTCTATGGGGCACACAGAATCGGACACAACTGAAGCAACTTAGCAGCAGCAGCAGCAGTTTGCCTTATTTGGCAACCAAAGAGATGAGTTTCTCCCTAACCTCTATATTAAAAAAAAAAAAAAATCCAATAAGCAAGATCTTTAAATCAAGGAAATTTAAGCAAGAGTCTAGAAAGTGCTACTCTGAATACAAATATAGAAGGGCAAAGTAGTTTGTTTCTTTTTTAATCTCAAATCTGTTATTACTTTTGTTTCCCTAAGATGAAAACATGGAAAAGCAACCATCCCGGGCACCTTTGGGGCTTTCCTGAGCAGCCCCCAAAAGAGTGTTGTCAAATTAATAGCAATTAGAACCATTGCTTAAACAACTTGTCATTTATATCTAATTACCATGCACTACAACAAAAATTATCATGACAGATTCATTTTGTTGTAAGCTTTATTTAATTACAATCGTTAACGTCCATGTTTTTGTCTTAGTTTACTGTTTACTTGTTATGTATATATTGCCTATTCAGAACTGAAAACATTTAAGAAATAGTAGTAGTAGTAACATTTACTAGTTACTACTAGTAAGCCCTAGTAGTTCTAGGGCTGTATTGGGGTCTCTCTCTCCCACTCTTTCTCTCTTTCTTAAAGTAGAGTGGTAAAGGCTTGCTGCCTTCTGTCTTGGTCAATTTGTAACAGAGTGCTGTGGAATGCAGCCCTTAGCATGCAGCCATTGCTGTTGGCCATTACCCTGCAGCCAGATAGCCTTAGTAGCCCTGCTCAACCATTGGCTGGTGCCACAGTGGCCCCTCCCACAAGCAACTAACGGTCAGGGAGCAAAGGTTAGTGGTCCTGCTCAGTCATTGGTCAGTACCACAAGCGGGCCCCTCCCACAAGCAACTGCCAGTGAGCAACCGTTAGCGGCCTGTTCAGTCAACTGAAGGCAAAGGGGTGGTCCTCAGGCGAAGAGCGAGGTTAGAGACGGATCCTGGCTTCTCCCGGGGCTCACCCTGCCTAGGGCCGGTGGGTGAACAGGGTGGCCCAGGAAACAGGCTGAAGGCTGTGTTCTGCAGGGCCCTGAAGTGGCCGTGAACCTCTCCCCCATCCCCACCTCTGCCACCTCATGGAAGCCACTGTCTGCATAGAACGCGGTCTGTGGAATTGGCCCCTGCCTCTGGGCAGGCTGAGGAAGCTGTGTTCCGGGCGTCTCTCTCCATCATGGCTGCCGTTTGGTCAGGGTCTGGGGACCTGGCCCTGAGAGAGCCGCCAGCTGAGCTCTGCCTCCTCTCAAGCCAGGACGGGACCTCAGAGGATGAACGTCGTGCCTGTTGTGCCTGAGGGCCTGGTCGTTTCTCCTCAGAATCGGGAGTAATACTTGTTTAGTGCAGATTTACAGGAACATGGTTACCTGACCAGGACTTGACCTCGGGAAAGGCTCCCCGAGACCAAGGAGTTTAGACACCTCATCATGCTCCTCCCTCCCCTTTCCTAGAAAAGGGCTCTGCTGAGAGCTTTTGGGGAATCTGAGGTTTGGGAGCTGAGCCACCCGTCTCCTTGGGGGCCCTACACTAAATCTTCCTCTGTGCCAAAAGCAGACATTTCGGTATCTTTTGGCTCCACTGGGCAGTGGGGCACAGAGACTTGTGTTTCAGTAACACATGAAGGCAGAGACCCTGCCTCTACCCGCTAAAGCCCTTTCCCCACTCTGGGTCCTCCTCTAAGAATTGCCTTCTCAGAAGGGAAGGAGACCCAGGGTGACGGGGCAGCACGGGTGGGGTGGGACCCAGTCTCTTGAACAGACTCGGACTAATGGGCCTATGTCTGGGGATGGGATCGGGCCAGCATCCTGACTGAAACCGCCATCCTTGGGGAGCCAGTCACGCTTCGGGCTCAGACCTGCCCCGCGGGACCTCGGCCTTCAGGGGAACAGGGCCGGCAGAATGCAGATGCCCCGTCCTGGTTGCTACGGGCCTGCCTCACCGGGCAGAGGATGCGCAGCTACTCTGTGGGAACTGAGGACCCAGCCCAGTGGAGGATGCCGCCTCTCCACATGGACCTGGAGGGGAGCCTGCAGGCAGAAAAGGTGAGAGGGTGGAGAGCGGATGGCCTTCATAGGCCAGGCGGGCTCTGGGGCAAGGCTGGGGACAGTGCTGGAATCCCCTAGGGCCCATGGCCAGTCACCCTGTTTAAAGTTGAGGTCCATTTGGGGGATGCTGTGGCTTTCTCCCACATAAGACCCATCCGGACCTGCCCCCTGTTCACTGGGCCTTAGCTGGCCCTCGGGGTGGGCACACACCTTGGGGAGCATCACTATAACAGGTTGAGGTCAGCTCTCCATGTCTCTTCCCCTGCCCTTTCAGTGTCTATCAACGTTTTCCTTCTTAGGTACAATTCCTTTCCAGTCTCATTCTTCGCTTTCCAGGGTCACAATTGCCTCTCCAGATTCATGCTAATATGTTAAAAGTATGAATAAATTCCATTTAATCCGTTTCATTTGAGTTTAATTTGGCAAATATTTATGAAGCAATAGCACATATCCAGCCCTAGAGAAAAACTCCAATTTAAACAAAATACAGCTTCTTAAGACTTTACACAATCAGCATGGTTTTTCCTCAAAGGAAAAAATGAGATTTTTAAAATTTTAATAATAGTATATTTATGTTAATGTTCTCTGGAAATCTAGCAAGCACAGCAAATCGATGATTTCATGATTACTATTGTTTAGGATGAGGCTAAAGAAGGTAGTATGTACACGTCTATTTAAAGAAAAACATTAAACAAAAGAAATGACAAGAATCTGTGCAGGTGATGGACTCATGACTAATTGTTAGGAAACAGAAGCTCAGTAAGAGAGAAAGATGTGTATCCAAAGGCATGTACCCCATCCAAAGGGAGGGGGAAATTACTTCTGGCTTTGGGGATAAGGAAGGCTTCAGGGAGGAAGTGTCATATGAGATGGGCCTTCAAGGATCTCTCGGAGTTTTCCTAAGATTAGGCGAAGTGGAGGCCACCCCCATAGAGGAAACTGCACACTAAGCCACACAAGTGATTAAAGTAAACAGGGTCTGAGGAGCAGGAATGGGATGAATGCTGGACAGTGAGGTTGGAAATGGATAATGAGGAGTTAAAAATTAGGGACTTCCCTGGCAATCCAGTTGTCAAGACTTTGAATTCTCACTGCCAAGGACCTTAGTTCAATCCCTGGTTGGGGAACTGAGATCCCCTAAGCTGTGTGGTGAGGGAAAAAATTCAGTGTTGTTCTTTTTGCTGTTGTGACCTATGCAGATAATATATCAAAAGAAGCTTTCCTCAGAGTGCGGATCGTCATAGTGAGGACAAGAGTAGTTGATGGGTTAGGAGACTGATTTGCAGGAATATATATGGCTGGCATCTAAAATAATGACAGATAATATCAGAGTGCATCTTCTGAATAAGCACAAGTCAAGAGTTGTGAAACTTTTGTTACCTAAGTGTGCACTAAGTCATGATGTCAAATGGATCAGAAAAGTCTGAAACAAGTTGACCCCGTGTGATTAGACATAATGACCCCATGTGATGTCACCTGCAGTGCAGGAGACACAGGAGACTTGGGTTCAATCCCTTGGTCAGGAAGATCTCCCAGAGGAGGAAAATGGCAACCCCTCCAGGATTGTTGCCTGAAAAACCCCATGGACAGAGAAGCCTGAGAGGTTATATAGGGTCACAAAGAGTCAGACATGACTGAGAGACTAAGCATGCACGCATAAGACTTTCAGCTAGTGAGGATCTTCACGAACAGTCTATTTCTGGTCACATCTCAAGTCTGTTCAGCCATGCAGGTTCTACTCTCACCTTCACTTTGCCCATCAAACCCTCTTACAGTCTTCCAGGTTTTTGTGAGGAAGTCTCAGGCACTGTCAGAGGTTGTGGGACAGTTCCTGGTTAAGGGTGAGTTTTTCACTGACTGTAGCCAGCCAGGCGATGCTCCTTTGCTGACTGGATCAGCCAGCTTGGAGCCTGCAGTGACCCAGGACATACTACTGTGGCCAGGCGGCTGCCTCTGAGCCTGAGGCTCCCTGTCACTGTCTGGGAATAGTGACAGGCTCTGGAGCTCCTGGCATGAAGTCTATGTGGGCTGGTGCAGAGACCAGGCTGTGTAGGAACATGTTGGATGCTGCCACTTCAAAGTAAGAGGCATGGCTTCAATGACAGATATTTAAATGAGTTGTGGGAAAACAGGCACCCAGCAGCTATTTTTAATTTGTGTTAAAACTAGAAGAACCAGAGTTGCTCATAGAGTACTGGCTTTGGATACAGGAGATGAAGACTTTCAACTCTACCATGGACTTCCTTGGTGAACTGTCTTCTCTCATCCTCAGCTTCCCCACTGTAAGGAAGATGGATGACTGTTGGGGTTCTAAGACCCTTTCAAGCTCAGTCCTTCTCTGTCTCTTTCTCCATCGCCTTGTTCTTGGTACAGCTTTGTTGCTTGTGTTCTCACTCCTCCCTCCAATGCTCATGGCAAACAGAGCAAACCCATCATGGCTTTTCCTCACCAAGAGCCTCAGAATCCTTCTCAACACAGTACTTGACCGCTGCAGCTGATCTGTGTGCACGTGCAAGGTCAGCTTTGCCATTCTGATTTGCTAAGGCTGGCAGAAGCATTTCTCTTCTCTATTTTTTAACCACTAAGAGGCCATAGAATCTACCCAAGCAGCTGGAAAAGCAGCAAAGTATTCATTTTAGATTAATTTACAGAAGCAAACTGGGAAATGCTTGGGCTGCTCCTTACAACAAATTTGGATCTCTTAAAAGCTTGTATAAGCTGTAGAATATCCACATGGTAGGAAGTCTTTAATACTCACTGAAGGAAGGAAGGAGGTTTGACTCTTCAAACGTCACCATACTTTTAGCCTTATAACATATAATACCTCCAAGTAAAGTAAAAGTAACTCCAAGTTAAGAGGAATTCGAAGTTCACTTTTACGGGACCAGTCACTTGGGTTGAAACAATCTACTCTGCTTTTTAGACTCTGGAGAAGAGACATGAGTGACGGTGGCCATCAGAGGCTGGAAGTCCACACCCCTCCTGTCTACCCACCTGCCTGTGTTCTCTTGGGAGCTGGAAATGGACCATAGGCAGAGGTGGGGCAATAGAAAAAAAAGCTGGTACCAGGTTCTGATGCCAGCATTTGCTTATTTTAGGGAGCCAGGAAAGTTAATTGACTTCCCTGTGCCTTAGTTTCCTGATCTATAAAATGGGGACCATACTAGTATCTCCCTCACAGAGTTGTTATGAAGATGAATGGAAAACATGCATGTAAAGTACCCAAGCATCTGGCACACAATAAGCTCAATGAAGGTTAGATGTTAGTGGCAGTGCTGCCTAAGGCTACACTAATTAAAGTGGAAGCCACTTTCTAATCTTCCTGCTCCTTTTTGTTCAGTTGTTCAGCCACATCCGACTCTGTGACCCCATGGACAGCAGCAAGCCAGACTTCCCTGTCTCCTACTGTCTCCTGGAGTTTGCTCTAACTCTTGTCCACTGAGTGGAGTAATGCTGTCCAACCAACTCATCCTCTGTTGCCTCCTTCTCCTCCTGCCCTCAATCTTTCCCAGCATCAGGGTCTGTCGACTCTTCACATCAGGTGGCCAAAATATTGGAGCTTCAGCTTCATCACTTCTTCCAATGAATATTCAGGCTTGATTTCCTGCTCCCTAAATGGCTAAAAAGACAGTCTTTTTTCTTTTAAGCCTCAGTTTATTGTGGAGTTTAAAGTTTCTGGCAGAATCATACAGGCCCTTTTTTTTTTTAACCCTTCTCCCCATGGTTATGATCTTGTGTCACACAAGAAAAAGACTGCTTTCACAATGTAGGCTCCCTGGAGAATGCCCTATAGCCCCGCTGTTTCCTCTTCCTTAGGACTTTCTACCATGGAAGCCGCTAAATTTCAACCTGGAAAACTCCTCAAATCTTCTGTAATTACCATCTCCTTTAGAATCTTAAAACTACAGGATTGTAACTGTCTGTTTTCTGAAGCTATAGAGACAGCAACTCAAAGAACAGATTTTCAAAAGGATACTTTATTCGATTAATTAGTCAATTCCCTTGTCATAGATGTGAAATTACCCCTAAACCATCCAGACTGAGGAGACTCTACAGTGAGAAGCGAAGAGCTGCTGGGGTGGAACAATAGTAGTGCTGATTTGCATTGCAAATGAGCAACCAGCAGGCAAATGAATCCTTATGGGAAAGCCACTCTTATCATAAAAACTGCTTGCTTTGGGGAGACTGCAGTGTAAGGACAAACAGAATCAGAGCTCCATGAATCCTCCCCAATACAGGATCTTAGAGAATTACCCAGGTAGCTCTCTCCAAAATTGCATATGTATACACCAAAATGCATTGCTGGGCAATAGATAATATGTTTAAAACTAGACTCTACAATTATGGACTGAGTTATTTATGGTTGTCACTATAGCTATGATAGTTTGGAAATAAAATAGTCCGGCTTTTCTCTGTTTTTATTTGTAGGAAAACAAGTCATTCAAGCTTTTTAGTGATACAATGTGACTGGCTGTCGATGGCAGTTACAAATTTTCAAGCCCTGCCAAGCACAGGAGTACCCAGAAGGGACATATGTTTTCTCTGCTTTGCGTTCCAAATCTGCCTTAAAAACATGCAATTAAGTGAAGGCCTGATTTATATTTTCAAGGAAAAACACAATAATGACTCTGTTTTGTAGCTGTATTTCTATTGCTGCCTTTTCAAAAGAAGTTGGCTAATGATCATTGGGTCTTTGCTTTCGGTCATGATGAATGAAAATTTGATGAAGTCTGTGAGATTTAAGAACTGACTTCTTAAATGCCATGGAAATTCAGTGAACATCATTTGGTACTGCCACCCTGAAAAATCTTCTGTGGTTAGAGTGCTCATTCACTTCCTTATTTTTGTGGACAGTGGGAAAAGAGAGACAGGAAGCAGATAGTATTTGTAACCAGGAAGCAAAGATGGAATGGAATTACCAGGATAACAAAGACCAAACCTTGGAAGGTACCAGAGGCTGTAGGTGTATCAGGAGAGTAAGTAGGAGGCAGGGTGAGTAGGACATTTTGGGAAGGTGCAGGGGTGGGTCTGGGGAGAAGTTATGAAGGGGGAAAGCAAGGCTTTTCAGTCACATTTTATACTTAATTGAAAATTGCTGTAAAACCTTTTATAAATTATATAATCACCAGCTTTGATTTCACACCCTTCATTACTATTGCTAATGATGGCATTCACTTTATTTTCTCAGAAGCATTTCTAGTAAATTTAAGATGAGAAGATGAATTAGTCTCTCTCTGGATTGGGGAGCCCCCTCCTGGGAAGGAGGCAATTTTTAGTTATTTGTTCTTTTTCAGTAATGGAGGCAGAAAAAGATGAAAGGCCAATTTCACATAATAAGGTGGTTAGTGGACAGATCATGATTATGGTATAGATTTCAGGAAATTTTGAAGCTAGGGAGAAAAATATTCAGGAGATAGAAGTTATGCAGTAAGGATAACATATCTGCAATATATTTTGATTGCTGTGTACAAATCTAGAGCCACCGCTTTCTAGGAATATGTTTTTAGGATTATAAATTTGAGAATAAATGTCTTATGTAACATATAGACTCATAAAGTATATTTTATCTTAAATACAATTGTAAAGGCTTAGAGAATACAATATGAAAATTTTAAATAATATCATGTTTTGCCCATAATATTCCAACCTTATGGGGAATAATTTTCAAATCTTTAAAAATTGTTTCACACAAAAGACACATGTACCCCAATGTTCATCACAGCACTATTTTCAATAGCTAGGACGTGGAAGCAACCTAGATGTCTTATCGACAGATGAATGTATAAATAAGCTGTGGTACATATATACGATGGAATATTACTCAGCCATAAAAAGAAACACATTTGAGTTAGTGCTAACGAGGTAGATGAACCTAGAGCCTATTATGCAGAGTGAAAGAAGTCAGAAAGAGAAAGACTAATATTGTATATTAATGCATATATATGGAATCTGGAAAGATGGTACTGATGAATCTATCTGCAGGGCAGCAATGGAGATGCAGACATAGAAAATAGACTTGTAGACACAGGCAGGGAAGGAGAAGGTGGGATGACTTGAGAGAGTAGCATTGAAACATATACATTACCACATGTAAAATTACACAGCCAGTGGAAACTGCTGTATGATGCAGGGAGCTTATATCCAGTGCTCTGTAGCAACTTAGATGGTTGAGATGGAGTGGAAGGTGAGAGGGAGGTTCAAGAGGGAGGGGATATATATATATATATATACTTATGGCTGATTCAAGTTGATATATGGCAGAAACCAACACAATATTGTAAAGCAATTATCCCCCAATTAAGGATAAACACATTTAAAAAAATTGTTTCACCCTCTGGAAGTCCCATCTGGGGTGGAGGATTAGAAGTTACATGCTCTTAGAGGCACAATCTTCTTGCTTGGTCTTGTGTATGAGCCTGATACACTCTCACTGCTTTTGTGGATGCTGGAGAAGGCTTAGTCTAAGTGTTGAGTTCATTCAGGGTAATACCTTTTATTGGGGAGGAGAAATAGCCCCTCAGTTTGATGGAATCATCCTTTACATGTACTTGAATACTGTTAGGGTCTTTCTCTTGGTCAGGTTTTTTAAACTTTACTTCGCAGGTTCTGGTCTTGCCAGAAGAGCCTTACAGGGAAATTTTAAATGGAAACTACTGTGTGTGTTTTCGCTGAAGTATTTTCGCATTATAGAGCTAGGTTTCCAATTTTGTTCCTCAGTGAAAGCAAGTTAAAAAGTAATTATTGAGTCATTTAAGACAGAATTTGGCAGGTGCTTTAATTTTACAAGATGGTGGATCTCCCTGTAGCTTTGGTGTCAGCCTGAGTTTTATGGTAAAGGCCACCACCCTGGAAGCTTGAGATGATCATAGAGATTTCAGAAGATGATCCTATTGAGAAAATGCTGATTTTCTGCTTTGTTATTTTCCGCTGGCCTCATGAGACAGTGCAAGAACATCAGAGCTTAGTTTGGCTCTACCTGCTATAATAATTTATTCATTCTTTATACGCCAGAAGTTCAGTGATTTTTATTTATAAAGGCCAAACTCTTTGTGTACCTATGGACTGTAGCCCATCAGGCTCCTCTCTCCATGGAATTCTCCAGGCAAAATATTGAAGTGGGTTTCCATTCCTTTCTCCAGGGGATCTTCCCAACCCAGGGATCAAACCCAGGTTTCCTTCATTGCAGGCAGGTTCTTTACTGTCTGAGCCACCAGGAAAACCCCAGCCAAATTGTTGAGATAATAGTTATAAGACTGGAGGGTGAGGTAGAAGCATTCTCTTGGAGTCTGTTTATTGAACTAAGGATGGCCTACTGAAGGTTAATGAAATTCCCTAACACCAAGAGTACCAAGAGTCTCTGGCAATAGCTTCAGAGAATTTACCCCAGAAAAAGGGGCCGTAGATCAGTTCCCCCAGGGTTTCCTCCTGGTTCAGCCTAGATGAGATGGACTGGGGAGTAGAGGATGTGACACAAGGCAGTTCTAATGCATTGGACTCCTGAGAGGGAAAAGAGCATCTTTGGAATGTGATCTGGCAAAATATCTTCAGTCTTCCTTTCCTGGTATCAGTCCAGTTTCTGTCTTCTCTCTCCCAAGTCAATGCCTGTCCTCTTCTTTCCTTCCACCACCTTGCTACCTCTTCCTTCCAGCCAAGTTGGGCCAAGCCTGCCCCAGAGCTAGGGGCTGAGGAATCAGCTGAACTGGAGTAGAGACTAGAACAAAAAGGGTTGGAATACCCTCAATGTTACTCACAAGCTCAGCTACTCATTGGCCTCCCATAGAGAGAGGAATCACGGGTTTCCAGAAAGTGCATTTTATGGAAATTCCTATTAGCATTATATGTTTTTAATTTATTTTCTTTTTGTTTTGATGAGATCGAACATCAAGTGACTCTTGAAGAGCTACAGCACTTAAATGCACTCTTTCAGGTAGGAACTGAGCAGGTGAGCTTTCTGATTCTCTTTTTGATTGTTGATTTTTCCATGAAAAGTACAATCCTTTTAATTCCTATAAAATAGCAATGAAGAATAAATTCTCTGTAATTTTCATTTCTTAATGGAATTAGAAACAAATTGTGAATGCATCAGAGAAGTGAACAAAAGGGATAGCGTTTTAGAAGTTGACAGAGTTCAAGGTAGGTCCAATTAGACATTCCATTCTTTGGACTCTTGCTCCCAGACTAAATAAAATGCAACTTGTTCATAGCTAATTATTCTTTTTCCCTCCTAGGAGTATGAGAAGAGAGGAAGACAGCTGCTGGATATGAAAACTTTCAAATGCATAATGAAGCAGAGCATGAGGTCACAGAAGAAAGTAAATGGGTTTTATAAATGTTGAATTACTGAAACCACAGTTAAAACTTCAACTGTAGGAACCAATTAGGCTTGATGATCTATCTGCACAATCGCTCTCAGCTCTGAACTGTGATTTCTGCTAAGACCCAGCTGACTTACTGAACAGTTTATATAGGAAAATATTTCTAAATAACTTAGTACACTAGGCCAACAAGATACTTAAAGACTTTTCTGGAAAAGGATAAAAAGGCTCTTTTTAGCTCACTGGTTCTTTGTATATGTGTGCTCTGTCGCTTCAGTCATGTTTGACTCCTTGAGACCCCATGGACTGTAGCCTGCAGACTCCTCTGTCAATGGGATTTTCCAGGCAAGAATACTGGAGTGGGTTGCCATTTCCTCCACCAGGGGATCTTCCCAACCCAGGGATCAAACTTGAGTCTCCTGCATCTCCTGCATTGGCAGGCGGATTCTTTACCAATGAGCCATCAGGGATTGGGTTGTTCCCAAAGAGTTTGGGCATTTTTCCCACCCCCAAACTGCTGGAAATAGGATTTTAAATATTCTCTCTGCCATCTTAGTTGCCTGGTTTTTGGCTCAGAGTGTGAAATCTTATTGAATATTTTGGTCTGTTCAGGCCATAAAAATGCCATAAAATGAGTGGCTTATAAATGACAAGCCTTTATTTCTCAGTTCTGGAGACTGGAACAAAGTCAAGGCGTCCAAAGGCTCTGGTGAGGGTCCTCTTTCAGGTTGCAGACTTCTCACTGGATCTTCCCAGGGAAGAAGGGGCGAGGGAGCTCTCTGGGGTCTCTTGCATAAGATCACAAATCTTATCCTTGGGGGCTCCATGTTCATGCCCAAAGGTCCCACCTCCTAATACCATCTCACTGGGCATTAGGGTTTCAACATATGAACTGGAGTGGGACACAAACATTCAAGCCATAGCAATGAATAGGCTATACTCATAAGATAAAATACAGGCTTTATCAAGAGAGGCTGCTTACACTCTACTTTCTAAGGTTTCATTGCATCTTAAACTAAAAAAAAAAGAAAAAGAAAAGAAATCCAAGGTAAAGTTCTACAATCTTGTCTCTGGAGTTTGAACAAAGCCCCACCATTGTCAAACTGTAAGTGGATGAGGTCCCCAACGCCCCTTTTAGAAAGTGTCCAGTTTTGATGGCTACAGTAGAAGTTTAAGTGTGCTTAGAGTTTCATCTGCTGTGAAGTGATCATTAAATAGCACCTACCATTTAAAAAATATTTACTCCATATGCATAATGTTAAATAAAAAACTTCTGCTGGGTAGAGGAGTGTTTTCAATAGATTTTTATCAGGTGTTTTAGATATTAACACACTGTAAATGAACTAACTATACTTCAATAATATAAATTTGAAAATAAATATATAAATTATCAGGCATTTTAACAATACCCCAGTTATTTTTAACCAAAGTAGTCATTACCTACATATTTAGCATGCCTGCTGGCCTAGTCAGTCATCTCATTCTCTTCTCTGACTCACTGACTCACTCAGTCACTCATTCATTCAATAAATATTTACCTGTGGCACACAGAGTCAGCCAAGATGTGTTCTCTGCCCTCAGGCAGGTCCCAGCTGGCCTAGAATTCAGTCTGGGTGCTGTGGGAACATCTAAAGCAGGCCAGGAAGCCAGGAAGTTCTCCTGGAGGAGATGAACCCTAAGCTGAGTTTTCAGGGGCCTGATGTGAAGGGTGAGTATTTCTGATATGGGTGGCATCGAGGAATGGTGGTCTCACAGCAAGCCCTGTGGTTGCCTTGGGGAGCAGAGAAGGTGATGCTCTATTTTCCTATTTCCCTATCTTCCCATGTGCTGTTTCCTTATCTAGAATGCTTCTCTCCCATTTTTTGCCAGAGTTATCCTCTCTGTTTTCTGATTTTTCTTTATATTCCCAGAATTCAGGACCATGCCTGGCACGTGGGGTGCCCAAATAAATGCTGCTGAATGAGTGAATGACTTTAAGGTAATGTAGTCATCGTGGACACAGTTGTCTGTCCTAGCAGAAGGAGAAGGGGATAATACAGGATGAGATGGTTGGATGGCATCACTGACTCAATGGACATGAGTTTGAGCAAACTCTGGGAGATAGTGAAGGACAGGGAAGCCTAGAGTGCTGCAGCTCATGGGGTCACAAAGAGTTGGACATGACTGAGCACCTGAACAACAGCAATTTTCCTAGAAGTAGCTGCTCCTCCTCCTAAGCTGATAGTGGTCTGCAGTTTCCTATAACACAGAAGTTATCTTTTGCACTACATTGCTGACTCACCATAACCCCAATAGATAGCAAATGCCACGAGGGCAAGTAAAGTATCTTTCAGCTCTGAAGCTACAACATCCAGCACAAAGCTTGGCATAGCACTGGTGCTCAAGTGAGCAATGTGAGGTGGCAGTGGTCCAGTGTCCCTCACATAGTCGTGCTGAAAAGGCAGTTCCCCGGGCAGGGGCAGAGGCTGTTCATGTAAACACAGGCTCCCCAACTCAGCTCTGGCTGATGGAAGAAGCTGGGGGTCTCTGGGCAGAGTCATAATGCTGCAAGGCCAAGGGGCGGTCATGTGACAGCCAGTGCACTGCCTGAGGGCCCACTCCCACCATGGCCCTTGCCTGCTGGTGGTGGCCCGGCAGACCCACGCCTCTCCCAGGTTCTGTTTTGTGGTGACAGGGGAGGCCCGGATGGGCAGCCTGAGCCCAGGCAGTGATTGCCTTCCTCCTGAGCTTTTTTGTTTTCACTTCCCTCTCTGGTCCTAGTCTCTCAGGAAGCCACCTCCTGGGTGTTTTGGTGTGTTTTCATCCTCAAAGTATTTGTTACAAACTATGTGCAGGGTATTGTCTTGTTGCGATGGTAATGTCTGCACTGGAAGCCACACCCAGGAGCTCTCCTTGGGAGCATGACTTAGAGGGAACTGGGCTGACCTTAGTCCACAGCCAGGGTGTCTCCTCACGACCCCTACACTGGCACTGGGTATCAACTCACCATGGGGTGATGCCCTGGAGTCTTGGAGATCAGGCATCATCTCTTTTTCTCCATTTTGGTGTCATTACTGTGCAAAGGCAAACACCGCTGAGACTTGTAAGAGAAAAGCAAACATCTCACTCTCCAAAATAGACATAAAACCTGACCATCTCTAGTGAAGCTGCAATTATGGAATCCTGGGTTTTGAGAGGACTTGAAAGGTCACTTATATATAACCTCTTCAGTGCACAGATTCTCTTTTCTGTGAGCCAGGAGCCAGGATCTGCTTGACTATCTTAAGTTAAAGGCAACTTCAGCTAAAGATAGCCCATTTCCCATTTCAAGGTTGGCGAGCTCTGACCTTAATTTTTTTCCTTTTATGAACAGCAATTGGTCTGTCTTGACTTTCTACCAATTAGCCCAGTCTCTAATCTTTTGAACCACTCTATGAGTTAGCCATTCCTAGCTACTCAGTAGCTTAAAGCTACATATTATCTCACAGTTTCTGTAAGTTAGGCATCCAGTTGTAGCTTAGCTGGACCCTGTGTTTCAAGGTGTCTCATGGGGCTGCATCAAAGTAGTAGTTATGCTTGGGTCTCATCTGAAAGCTTGACTAGGGAACAGTGCACTTCCAAGGACACATGATTGTTGCCAGGATTCAGTTTCTTGCATGTTGTTGGACTAAGGCCTCAGTTCCTTGCTAGCTGTTTGTCCATTTCCATGTAGGCATGGCCACTAGCTTCCTCAAAGCCAGCAAGGGAGAGAGAGCCTACCAGCAAGACAGAAGTTATGATCTCATGTAATCATAGAGGTGGCATCCCCTTGGGGTTGACAATTCAAACTAGCTACCAGCAGTTACTCAAGGAGTGGGGGTTGGTATTCATCGACCATGAATACCAAAAGGCCGGGATCATGGGGTCCATCTACCTGGACTGCCACACAGAAGAAATCTACTCTCTCTCCCACAGAATCATCTTTCTAATACTTGAAAGTAATTTTCACATCTTTTCATCTTGGCTATAGTCAAATGAGTATCCTTACTATCCCAGCCATTGTCCTCAGAACTTGCTTTGCTGCTTATGTCAAAGTGGAGCCCCTAAACAGAGTTCAGTTCTCTGGCTGGATCTGACCAGTGTGGAGTGGGACCACCTGGGAGCATGAGCACTGGGAGACCTGCAGCTCCTTCTACTAATTAAGGCTTGATTTCTTTCAAAGATAGAAGTTCTAGAAGCCCAGTCTTTCACTGCAGAAGAGTTTTGGTGTCAGTTAATTTGAATTCAAATTAAGAGTCCTATTAATGTTTTAGAGCAAACGTTCCAGAGTTCTTTGAGTATTATGTAGTTTTGAATATTAAATTTCATAAATTGGAAAAATTAAGATTTTTTTCCTCCTTCTATATCCCCCCACCCACCAATCTAGTGAATAGTTTACTCTAAAAACACTTTTTTTTCTCTCTCTAGAGTATTAAACAAATAGAACAACTTTTCATGAAAATAGACTATGAAGCAGTGGGCAGAATTCAGTGGGTAAGTCGGATTGTGTTTTGTGAATCAGACTTGAAGTTACTGAGGAAAGTGTATAAAATGTTTGTTTCTGAGTGTTTCTGGAATACCCTATGCCCTGTAGTACATTTGCCAACTTGAAGGTGAATCAAGGAGACATGCACATTTACAATTTTCAAGCTCTTGTATATCAGGTTAACTAGGAATTTCAGTAGCTCAGGCAAGTCCTGAGAAGTCTTTCCTAAAACCAGGGAATGAAGGGCATAGTTGATACCTTGCGTGCATGCATGCTAAGTCGCTTCAGTAATGTCTGACTCTTTGCAACCCCATAGACTACAGCCTGACATTCTCTAGGCAAAAAAACTGTAGTGGGTCACCATGTCTTCCTGTAGGGCATGTTCCCAACCCAGGGATCAAACCTGTGTCTCTTATGTCTCCTGCAGGTTCTTTACCACTAGTGCCACCTGGGTATTTGCTACCTTTCATGCATGCAAAGTCACTTTGGTCATGTTTGATGCTTTGTGACCCTATAGACTGTAGCCTGCCTGGCTCCTCAGTCCATGGGGATTTGCTACCTTACCCAAAAGCAAAAGTGAAACACCAGTGAGCAAGAAATCCTATGAACAAGCAACATCTAATGATAATTAGATCCCTGACATACATGGAAAGTATTTAGAACAAGGACAGTCACAGAGTAATTTTTCCACAAATACTATCATCATCATCATCATCATTAATGTTTCCCAATTTGGATTGTATAATAATGAGGAGCTGAGACATTTGCCAATGATATTCTCTGCCATTGTGCATCAGTAGCCTCCTATTGCTCTAGGGTGAATTAAGTTCTAAAGTGACAAGTTGAGTCATGTTCACCTCTATTCAGACCTTGGACCAATCCTCTAATCAAAGCAAATAAAAGTGTTTTCACTGTCTGATTTGAAAGAAAATAGTCAGGATTCCAGGGAAGAGAAGGGAAGACTCTAGTGATTAGGGCTTTGGGGGAAGTGGAGAGAAAATGGAGATGATCCCAAGCCCTTTGGGCGCTCCCACTCCTTCCCTGTGACCACCAGTCTGCTCTTCCCTATGTGCACTGCTGAGATTTGAAATGAAGCCCATGTCCTGGTGGGTCAGAACTGTGCAGTCAGACCAACATGGGCTCAAGTCTCAGGCAAGCCACTTGCTAGTTGCTTGATCTGTATGCGTTAGTCACTTAAGAAAGTAAAAGTGAAAGTCAGTGGTGTCAGTGGTGTCCGACTCTTTGAGACCCCATGGAATATATATTCCCCAACTATACGGTATATATTCGCCAACTATACAGTCCATGGAATTCTCCTGGCCAGAATACTGGAGCGGGTAGCCTTTCCCTTCTCCCGGAGATCTTCCCAACCCAGGGATTAAACCCAGGTCTCCCCATTGCAGGCAGATTCTTTACCAGCTGAGCCACCAGGGAAGCCCAAGAGTACTGGAGTGTTAGTCACTTAGTTGTGTCCAACTCTTTGAGACCCCCACGGACTGTGGTCCTCCAGGCTCCTCTGTCCATGGAATTCTCCAGGCAAGAATACTGGAGTGGGCTGCCATTTCCTTCTCAAGATCTTCCTGACCTGGGGATCGAACCCAGGCCTCCTGCATTGCAGGAAGATTCTTTACCATCTGAGCCACCAGGGAAGCCCCTGTTTGATCTTAGGCAGATAATTTAGTCTTTTTAGGTTTGAGTTTCCCATTTTGTAAAATGAGAGCGATAATCCAGTTATGGCAAGAATGGAGGTGAAGGTCCACAATGAGTGAAACGGTATGTTCTCAATCACCACCACCATCATTATCATCTTTAGAGAGACTAGGCAGGGAAGTGAGCCCAGACATTCGGTAGCACACTTCCAGCCCCAGCCCAGCTAGTGCACCCCAGTTATTAGCCCCAAGTTTTTGGCAGCCAAGTTCATACCAATGACCTAGTTCATACTAATAGTTACCTCATGTCCATGCCCTGATGATAAGGAGGATTTTTGAAAGCCAAAAAGGCAGCAGACATTTAATGAACGTTCCCTTCTTCCCCAGGATGACTTCTGCACGTATTTGCAGCTAGTATATTCGGCGCAGGCTGATGCTCGGTCTCGACAGCAGAGGCTTCCTTCCAGCTGCCTGCTGTGCTGCGAGGGCTGTCATACGGGCATCCCGTGCTGCACATTCTCGCTGCGCCTGATGACACCGTAATCATGATCAGAGAAGATGGAGCCATTTATTTCTGGTCCCTGCAGCTGAAGTTGAAAAGAAGAAAGCGGGTTTTTGTATGTGATTCTCATTTGATAAGGATGCTGAGTGCTCCAGTTTGATTTTATTTGCTATTTTAAACTGCTCCTTGAGTGGCATGATTACAGAAATTGTGTCCTTGAATATAATATATTCATGTTGGATTTTGCCAGTCTGTGGGATGCAAATATGATCTCTATATGTAGGACAAGATAATTCCTCATTCTGCTGCTAAAATCAGATGGAGTGATGAATTACACATGATTCCATCATGTAATTTGTCATGTCTTAATGAATGACAAACGGAAAAGGATTTTCCATTTTTCTCCCTGTTAATGGTTCTTTCAGTTTAGGTAGTTCTGAGAGAACTTACTGAATCACAGAATCAGAAATTCAGAAGGCAAGAAGCATTTGGGACGTACACTTAGGAATAATAGTACCTGACCCATTACAGAATAGTGTCTAACTTTGAAGTCTTTCTTTAATTACCTCTTTCAGCAAACAGTTGAACCCTTGTCGCTGCTCAGGTTTTTTGCTGGGTGCTGGGGATAGACGCCCATTTCTGCCCTCAGGAAACTTATCATCTACCCTAGTAGTTACACAGCTAAACTATACACCCCAGGCTGCCAAATAAGCCCTTCCTAGAAGTGAAGTCACTCAGTTGTATCCTACTCTTTGTGACACCATGAGCTGTAGCCTGCCAGGCTCCTCTGTCCATGGGATTTTCCAGGCAAGAGTGGGTTGCCATTTCCTTCTCCAGAGGATCTTCCCAACCCAGGGATCGAACCTGGGTCTCCCCCACTGTAAGCAGATGCTTCACTGTCTGAGCCACCAGGAAAGGAGAAAGTAAAGTCAATCCCTCAAGTCTATGTAGCAAGTTCTTTGTACAGGCAAACCTTGTTTTACTACATTCCACAGATACTGTATTTTTTATAAATTGAAGGTTTGTGGCAACCCTGTATTGAGCAAGTCTATCAGGGCCATTTCCCCAACAGTATTTTCTCACTTTGTGTCTCTGTGTCACATTTTGGTAATTCCTGCAATATTTCAAACTTTTTCATTATTATTATATCTGTTGTGGTGATCAGTGATCAGAGATTTTTGATATTACTATTGCAAAAAGATTACTACTCACTGAAGGCTCAGATGGTGGCCAGCATTTTTAACAAGAAAGTATTTATATATTTTTAATTGAAGGATAATTACTTTACAGTACTGCATTGGTTTCTACCAAACATCAAAATGAATCAGCCATAAATTTACCCATGTCCCCTCCCAAGAAAGTATTTTTTATTAAAGATATGTACATTGATTTTTTTTAAAAAAACATTGCACACTTATAGACTGTCAGCATAATGTAAACATAACTTTGTATGCACTGGGAAACTAGAAAATTCACAGGCCTTACTTCATTGCAGTGGTCCACAATATCTCCAAGATACACCTATACTAGAGGGTAAAAGTCAGCTGAAGAAAACTCTATATTGTTAAGTATGTGTATTATGGACCAGAGTGGCTTGAAACTGAAATTGTCTTATCATTAAAAAGGTATAGTTTTGTTCATTTCCATCCTTCTATCCTTTAGGACAAGCCCACTATTCGGAAGTCCAGGTGGGTGACTGATGTTACCAGCATGCCCCAGTACAACAAACTGATCCTAGGGACTCGGTGAGTGTCTTTGGCTGTTCCACTGGGACAAGAATCATCATTGGGCTATGAAATTCATTTCCATGTTTGGGTTTACACAGACATATACACGTTTATGATAATAGAATGAAGCCCTTTAAAAAATATACTAGAACTCATACATCATCAAAGCTGCTGTGCAAAGAAATCTATCAGTTTGTCTGGCCATTTGTAATGATATTGTCATTGCCTCAAACTGATAGCCCTCTTTTGGATTACTTTAACAGTGAGAAAAAAATGTCATTACATTTTAGCAGTCTTTATTTTAGATTCAAAATAATACTGCTATTTTATTAGCCACCAAAATTCATTCCAAAAGACTTTGGGCTGATTCAAAATATAAAATCCACAGTGAAAAAAACTATACTCACTGGTGGAGAGCCTCCAAAGAATGGGCCTTGGAAGAATGGCCTCAAGCTGTGAAGGAAGATACTGAAGATTATGATTAAGGGCAACATAAAGATTGAAGGCAGGAGGAGAAGGGGACGACAGAGGATGAGATAGTTGGATGGCATCACCGACTCGATGGATATGAGTTTGAGCAAATTCTAGGAGTTGGTGATGGACAAGGAAGCCTGGCAGGAAAGGGAAGCTGCAGGGAAGCCTGGAAGGGAAGGGAAGCCTGCAGGGAAGCTGTGGTCAGTCCATGGGGTTGCAAAGAGTCAGAAAATGACTAAGCAACTGAACTGAACTGAACATAATGAAAGTGGGGTTCCCTGGTGTTTCAGCCAGGCAAGAGACCTGGGTTCCATCCCTGGGTCAGGAAGGTCCCCTGGAGAAGGCAATTGCTACCCACTCCATTATTCTTGCCTGGAGAATTCTATGGACAGAGGAGGCTAGAGGGCTGGAGTCCATGGGGTGGCAAAGAGTTGGATATGACTGAGCGACTAACACTTTCAAAATAATGAAAATGAATGGGCAGCATCCTGGGCACCGCTTAAGCAACCTCAGTTATGCGCCAAGGCAAGGGCGTGTGCAGCTTGGTGGGAAGGAATTTTGGAAAACTCCAAATTAAGGCAAAAGCAACCGGGGGAGGGTGAACTGTGATGGGAGCGGTGGGTGTGACCAGGCTGAGGAATTAGGCTGTTTAGCACGGGGTCAGGCCCTGGCTAGATGAAGGGGCGGAGATTGAATGTGGTTCCCACTGCCCTGCCTAACCCTCCTCAGACTCCTCCCTCCACTTCTGACTCCTCCCTCCACTTCCGACTCCTCCCAAACCCAACCTTGCCTCCTTTAGCAGATCCCTGGTTCCCTAGGCTTCAGTGACATTAGCTAACAGTTAATACAACCCCACATCATCCAGGCTCTCAAATACAGTTAAATTTAATATTAAGTTTAATTATTAAAACATATTAGCATATCAGTATTACTCGTATAATTAATATCAACCATTAAAAAACAACAAATTTGGATTTCTAAATTCAGCCCCGTTTGATTTTAAAAAGCGTGCTCAATAGCTTTAATTACCATGTCTTTTACACACATAGAAATTCAAAGATTAAAGCAGTAACTTCCTAAAGACTCTCTGAGCTGGCAAATGGGAAAATAAGGCAAGACAGATAACTCTGGAGGCAGCGAACCACTTTTGAGCTGCATGGCAGGTGGAAAGGAAGTGGGAAAACTACATTAATCACTGACGGCAAGGCAAGGCTTTGGAATTTACGGAGTGAACCCCCCAACCCCCGCACACACAGCCACACACACATACACATGTGTTCCATGTGAACAGGCTGAAGCAGCAGGCTGTTTTTCTTATACCCACAAACTTGTTCTCTCAGCCAGCTCCTGGGTAGACAAGCTAACATAGGAGGAAGGGGTCAAGGACACAAGTTAAGGAGGACTGAGGGGGTAACTGAGTCCTTGACCTTCCATTGTGCGGCTCTAATCATCTTTATTACTAGCAGCAAAAATCAGTTCACATTTTTAAGCCCTTAAGAAGTCCTAGGTACCAAGCTAACTACCTTCTCACACATCCTCTCATTCAATCCCTGTAAGACAGGTATGAGCCCCATTTTACAGATGAGGAAACTGTGTGATAAGCTGGGATCTGATGTCCCAACTACTGGCATCCAGAGCCCATGCTGTTGGAAACTGTGCCAGCCTCCTGATGGGGAATATGGGTGCCATGACCAGTTCAGAACCAGATGGAAACGATGTCCCCAAAAGGTGGAGCCGGAGAGGAAGCCTCCAGCTCAGCAAGGGGCCAAGCTCAGGAAGGCAGGTGTTTCCCTGGTCAGCTGTTTCCGTTTTGTGGAATCCGTGCATTATAAAAAATGCTCTATATAAAAATCAAGTGGAAAATTTAAGTTTACTCCAGGTGTGCTTGATCTCTGAACAGAAACCGTGAAATCCAGCTGTATGAACTCTCTAACTTGGAGCCGTACTGTCAGATTGGTGGCCTGGAAGCTGTCCCGCTGAAACTGAACTACTGGTAAGAAAGAGGCATCTCCAGGGCCAGGCCGAGTGCCTCTCCCCTGAGCACCGATCCTGCCTTCTCTCTCTGAGGACAGCTGTGTACACTGTGTTCAGTCAGTAGGTGTCCTGGCTCCCATGGAGCCTGTCATGCCTGCGTCACTTGTCAGAGCGGTGTCCAGAAAGGAGGGGCCTTCCTGTGTCTGTGGAGGAAAGGGAGGCCCAGAGAGACGACATGGTTTCTGTTGATGAGATTATGAATTAATCTATGTTTTAAATGTGGATGTGTTAATTTTCCTGAAACCCGACTCTGACCATGTTACTCTGCCTTTGAGTGATTGCCAAGTCCTTCTCCAATAATATCCACACCTTTCAGTAGCACCCAAGCCTCCCCTCCCCACTGCCATTCTAGCCTCCCTCTGCACTGGGCCTTCAGGGCAAACCTAAACAAAGACCCCTCAACTCTGGTCAGGCAGGTCACTGTCTGGATGCTCCGGATGCTCTTCCACTCCCCAGCCATCCTTCCCATCATGTTTCTAATATGCACCTGACCTTGCTGGATATGGGGATACACATGAATAAGACATGGTTCCCAAAAGCTCTCCCTGTCTCACAGAGACATAGGTTCTGCAGAAATCCTACCATTCTTTATGGCCCAAATGTTATCTTCATGAAGTCCCCTGAATTTGCTTCTCACCCAGAAACCAAGTGTCCCCCTGGAAGCATCCCTGGTCTGTGGCTGTGGGGACCTTTGCAGACATCACCGGTACAAAGTCCTGAGTAACCCATGGGTGGCACCCACGCTTCAGTCTTTGCCCTGTGCTCTCTGGCACCTACACATGGACTGGTCCATAGTAGGCACTCAAGAAACACTTGTTGAATAATCATGTCAGAAATCTCTTACTGATTTCAAAAGGAGGATCCAGTTTTATTTTGCCTTTTCTATCCTTCCCTTTGCTTTTCTTGCTGCTTGATGATTTTAGTAAAATATATTTTTTCATTCAGTTTTCTTCCACCTATCATTTAGTATATTGAGAAATATAAAGAAAAGTTGATGGATTTAGAAGGAAGTAACTGAAAAGCAAACTTGCAGCAGACTGTGTTCCTGTAGAACAAAGACAGACCCCTTCCCCAGCGCCTCTCCTGCACAGGTGTGGCCCCTCCTGAGGCCTCCTTCCTCCCCAGAGGGAGGGGTGTGTACATGCCACCCTACCGCCAGAGGTTAGGGTAGGGTAAGAAACACTGGAGCGCTGGGGAATCCAGGTCCTCAGCCTATAGTGAGAGCATCACCATATTGAGTTGGCTTTTACTTAAGACATCTCTGAGAGTTGCTTGAAAATGATTGATTGTGTTAGCACTGCTTTCAAGAAAGGCCATTTTGATGAGAGAAGAAAAAGGACACCCTTGAGAGAATGCATGCAGGTCCAGCAAAGCAAGTATAGCTCAGCCTGGCTGTGCATACCTCCTGCCTCCCGGCTCCTGGGCCAGACTCCAGCTCCCCACATCAGAGGATGCTGGGCTCCTCCTGGATAGGTCAGAGACTCTGGGGAAGGCAGGACTTTGTCATGGACTCAGATCTCAGCAACTTCACTCATCTGTGGTCCCAGGACGTCATGAAGACTTTGTTCTGCTCTACCTCTCTTGGGGCTTCAAGCTGAGGGTGGGGACAAGTCTTTCGCTATGGGCTAGGGATTCAGAAATTGAACTCATAGGGCACCCAGCCCCAAGGGAAGCACAGCCTGGTGAATGTGAATGTGTAAATCTTCTGGGACTTCCATAACAAAATGTCACAGACTGGGAGCCTTAAACAACAGAAAATAATTTTCTCACAGTTCTGGGGGCTGGCAAGTCCAGGATCAAGGTGACAGCCCCTTCTGTTTCTAGCCAGGGCTCTCTTCCTGGCTTGCAGCCAGCCACCCAATCATCTTCTCACTGTGTCCCCACATGGCCTTTCCTTGGGTGTTGTATGGGGGCGGGGGGAATGTTGCTCTATGGGGTCTCTTAACCCTATCATGAGAGCCCCACTCTCATGAACTCATCTAACCCTAATCACATCCCAAAGGCCCCATCTCCAAATACTATCACCTTGGAGGTTAGAGTTTTAACATATGAATTTTGGGGGGACACAAACACTTTATCCACAGCAATGAATATTTACTGACTTGGGTTGTACATTCTAATCAGTCACCTCTCCCTTAATGAGGATGGGATGGAGCAATGGCATCGGTAATCAACTGATGGGACTGTTTGTTGATGATGTCATTCTCTGAGAGCTTCTCTGCTGGACTAGCAATGAGGTTTAGGATGCCCCACTCCTCTGACGTGGAGACTAGTTTTCTTTCACCAAGATTTAGCTTCTGTGTGTGGGTGCTCAGTCGTTCAGTTATATCTGACTCTTTGTGACCCCATGGATAGCAACCCTCCAGGCTCCTCTGTCCATGGGATTTCCTAGGCAAGAATACTGGAGCGGGTTGCCATTTCCTTCTCCAGGGGATCTTCCCAACCAAGAGATTGAACACGCGTCTCCTGCATCTCCTGCATTGACAGGCAGATTCTTTACCACTGAGTCACTGGAGAAGCCCATTTAGCTTCTAGACACACCCAAAGGAAAACCAATTTGAAACAGCACTTATAACTGGCATAGACCAGACCCGGGTATGTGTTGTGGGGTGGTGTGTCTCTGTGTTGCCCTAAAACCTCCCTTAAGGATTGTTGGCTTGGTTCCTTACTGAATTCTTGCTAAGCAGCCAGAACATAAACTTTGCATTTTATCTCCATTTCATCTCACCACTGCCTCTCACACCCAGACCTGATCACTTAGAGTGATATTAGAACCAGCACAGTATTTATCATAATTTCCTGGGCGAGTAGGGTTCTGGTAAGTACAATGATAGCTAGTTATAGAGAGTGAAGGCTCCAGGAAGCATTAATCATGGTGTCTGAGTGCATTTGTGGGAGCACATTGAAAACTAATTGCCATGTGCAGAGCTCCCTCTGTTATTACCTTTAATGCACAATTTCACATACAACTTCTTTTTTGTTGCTTTTACATCACTGTAGACACACTCAAAAGTATGTCTCGGCTTTAAAATTTTTAGCTATAAAAACTAAATAGGAAAATAAGAGAAATATTTCTGATGAGTGATAAATGTATCTGCCTAATAGAGCCCTTAGATCATAGAAGACATTCAATAGTTGTTTTTGACTAAATAAATAAATACATAAAAAGTAAGTATTTTTTTAATCTCAGCTTGATCTACTGCTAATTCATTTACTAACTTAGGGCAAGATATTGTCTTCTTCAAATATAAAATAAACTAACGATAGAAGAAGGGGAGGAAAAAAACCACTTAGCTAAGAGATATGACATTACTACCCCCAGAGGCTTTCTCAGAAGAAAACTTTATTACACTAGGTACTTTCCTTCTGTTCCTAGTGTGATGAGAGTTTTTAATCATGAAAGAATGTTGAATTTTGTCAAACACTTCTGTACCTATTGAGACAAGTGATTTTTGTCCTTCGTTTTGTTAATGTGATGTATCACATTAATTGATTTCTGTGTCTTGAGCCATCCTTCCTTTCAGTGTGCTGTTGGCTTTGGTTTCTAGTATTTTGTCGAGGATTTTTGTGTCTACATTCATCAGAGACATTGACGCGTTGTTTTCTTTTCTTATGGTGTCTCTGTCTGGCTCTGATACCGGGGTAATCCTGGCCTTATAAAATGAGTTTCAAAGTGTTCTTTCTTCTTCAGTTTTTTGGAAGTTTTTGAGAAAGAGTGGTTTTAATTATTTTTTAAAGTGTTCAATAGAATTCACAGTAAAGTCATCTGGTCCTGGGCCTTCGATTAAATTTCTGTACTAGCTATATGTCTGGTCAGACTTTCTATTTCTTCATGATTTAGTCTTGGTAATGTTTCTAGGAATTTGTCTATTCTTTCAGGTTATCCAGTGTGTTGGCGTATAACTGTTCACAGTTATATTTCTGTTGTATCATTTGTGATGTCTCTTCTTTCATTTCTAGTGTTATTTGAGTCTTCTCTTTTTTCTTAGTTAATCTAGCTAAAGTTTTATAAATATTTTAATCTTTTCCAAAAAAACTAACTCTTAGTTTTGTTGTTTTTTGGTTTTGTTTATTCCTTTTCTAGTCTTTGTTATTTCCTCTGCCAACTTTGGCTTAGTTTTTCATTTTTTAAAAATTTTAAAAAATATTTATTCAGTTATTTCTTTTTGGCTGTGCTGGGTCTTTGCTGCTGCATGGGCTTTTCTGTAGTTGCGGGGAGCTAGGGCTCCTCTCTCATTGTGATGTTCAGTGGCTTCTCTTGTTGTGGCTCTAGAGCACAGGCTCAGTAGTTGTAACTTTACAGGATTAGTTATTCTGTGACATGTGGCATCTTCCTGGACCAAGGAGTGAACCTGAGTCTCCTACATTGTCAGGTGGACTTTTTACCACTGAGTCACCAGGGAAGTCCTGTTCTTCTTCTTTTTTATTAGTTCCTTGAGGTTTAATAAGTTGTTGATTTGAGATCTTTCTTTTTAATGTAGGCATGAACATCCCTCTTAGTACTGCTAAGAGGGATCAAAACCGATGAGATTCACTGAATCTCATCGGTTTTGATATGTTGTGTTTTCATTTTCATTTGTCATGAGATATTTTCTAATTTCCTTCTTTATTTCTTTTTGACCCAATCATTGTTCCAAAATGTGTCCCCCCCCCACATATTCATGAATTGCCTGATTTGCTTTCTGCTTTGATTTCTAGCTTCATTTCATTGTTATCCAAAAGATACTTAATATAATTTCAGTCTTCTTAAATTTGTTAAGACTTCTTTTGTGACCTAATTGGTCTATCCCAGAGAAAGATCCACGTGTGCTTGAGAAGAATGTATATTCTGTCACATTGGGTTAAATGTTCTATATATGTCTGTTAGGTTTATTTGATCTATAGTGTTATTCAAATTGCATTAGGACTCTTCTGTTTGGATGTTCAATCCATTACTGAAAGTGAGGTATTGAGGTTTCCTACTATTATCATGGCTTCCCTGGTAGCTCAGCTGGTAAAGAATCTACCTGCAATGCAAGAGACCCTGGGTCTATCTCTTGATTGATAAGATCCCCTGGAGAAGGGAACAGCTACCCATTCCAGTTTTATTGCCTGGAGAATTCCAGGTACAGAGGAGCCTGTTGCTGTCTGTTTCTCCCTTGTATTCTATATTACCTTATTAAATCTCTATTCCAGGAATTATCACTCTCTGTCTTGTATTCTAGTCAGCTGTGTTCATTCACTCAACAAATATTCCAGGAGAACCAATGTGAGCTAGACACTGTTGTGAGTGCAGGGAATACACTCACAGTACAATATAAATAAGAGTTCATGCCCTCAAGGAGTTTTCATTCAAGAAGGAGCAATTGAGAATAAATAATAAGTTTTATAAATATACAAATGATAGTATGTTGAAAGGTGTTAAGTGCTATGGACTTAAAAAAGGAAAATAATGCCAAGTATATATGTGTATGTGTAGTGAGAATAGGATGGGGGGAGTTGTTCATTGTAGTGATCAGTAAGGTGATTAGGGGAAGCTTTAGTGAAAGGTGACCTTCAAGCTAAGACCTAAAGGGAGCAAGGGAGTGAGCCAAGAAAGCCAAGGGGGATACCTGGGAGAGAGCAGCACAGACAGAAGAGCAACAGGAGTAAAGGTCTGAGGAGGGACACACCCCCTCACCCTGCATGCTCAGGGACTCACAGCATCTGGTCCTTGGCCCTCTGCCCTGTACCCATGACACCACCACTGCCAGGCTTCACAGCCTCACTGCTTCTCACTGGACCTAATACAATGACATCCTAAGAGGCAGATCCTTCCTTCTGTTGAGTCTTCACTATACCAAGCTGTGTGACATACTTTTTCTTCCCTTGACTTTTGCAATAGCGCCCCCTCTGGTTCTCCAGTTCCTCCAGCCTTCATCCTCCTCTTCCCTCTTACATGTTGAGAGCCCTTCAAGTGCTACCCTGACCTTCTTCTTTACCACACTGTCTCCTTAAGTATTGTCTTTCCTTTTTATGGCTTGGCTATGATTTAAAATTACTCCTTGACCTCTGTCCTCTGAATGCTAGGTTTGTCTTTGAGTGGGTATCCTACAGGCCTTTCAAAACTTGAGTGCTAAAATGCAACAGCCCTGCCCCCAGATTCTTCAGTGCTTCCAATGTTTTCTGCTTTTATTATAACCTCCATTTCATCATTTGAACTGAGAACCTTGGAATTCTCTGTGGTTGCCTCCTCTCTTCCTCACCTTCTACTTCCAAACACTGGCCACTTCTTGTCTCTTTCTGCTCTCATTTCTATAATCCTTGTCCCAGTATGGGTGGGAACAGTTGCTTACATGTTCTTGTTGATTGGCACACAGCCTCCAGTCTCTCCTCTTTGCAGCTTGGTCCACAAGCTCTGGGCAGATTTGTTTATGCTCAGCTTACAATCTTGAACAAATCTCAATGGTATTTCGCCAATATCCCAGTGGATCAAGGCCTCTTTGGACACTGATGCTTATCATGTGATCTGCACTCCCTCCCAGCTTCTTTGAAGGACAAAGTGATCAGCATCACCATTGTTTTCTGGTTTACACCCAAGTTAATATTAAGATATTAGTTGGCTCTCTCAAGAGATGGTTCATCCCCTAATGGCATCCCCATGGACCCCAGAAGAGACTTCTCACATGAATGACAGAATCCCAGCCATGCCTCAGTGCCTTAGTACAATCGATTTGATTCAGGTCAAGCATGCACTGAGTGAAAACAGCCTGCCTTTTTTTCTTAGCTGAGTTATGAATTAGGAGTATTGATAATCCATTCTGTTTATTCTGGAAGGCTGATATCTAGAGGGGAAGAATCTAGCCTCAATAACTAGAGACACATTCGGTGATATCTTATCTGACTGATCTTTCTCTCTTTTGCCACCTGAAAAAGAACACTGATGGGTCCCTTGTGAATAGTTGTCATTGGCCTCAGTCTCCCCATCACTTTTCATAACTGAGACCCCATGATCATCTCCATTTTGAAGGGGGAAGCCAAGAGATGTATTCTATGCATCATCCTACTGTAACCCAGAGCGGGGAAAAGTATGGAGATGACAAGATCATTAGGATTTAGAATGCCAAGACTTGTCAGAAATCAACTCACTTATCTTGAAGCTTGGCAATTCATCAAAGTTCTAAGAAATGAAATCTGGAGCCAGTCAAAGCCCAGCTAGGTACTTCCAGGTTCCTGGTTTCCCTGTCCTTTCCAGCAGCATATGGGGAGTTTACCCTGGGTCTGGGACCCTGTCCTAAGCATTGTGTGAAAGCTTCAGGTTATTAGATGTGACAGAATGCTCCCCTGAATCCCTGGGCTGCAACTAGTTGGATAAAACTAAACCTAAACTCCTAAATGAGATGACAGTCTTGCTGCCCTTACTGAGATGAAACACACAGATTAGCTTGAAGCATCTCTGTAGAAAGGGGGGAATTATTGATCCTAAATTGGGCCTTTTTACATCTTAAAAAATCAGAGATAGCCCCTTTGAAAAACTCTTTCTAGACTGTTATCACCCACATCTACTGCTGTTACTGCAGCACAATGAAAGGTTTCAGATGCCTCGAATTCCAGGAATCTGGTCTCTTGCCAGAGCTGCAGAGTGATATGAATAATTTCTGGGCTCTGATACTTGGGATGGATGTGTTTCTGGGATATTTTTTTTTTTTTGGCAGAAATATCACCGGAGTCTCTCTTTTAGAAAAGCCAATGACTGAATGCTTTAAGGCAGGCTCCATGCCTCCTTTCAGGGTAAGCAACAGCAGAGCAGAGATTTCCACTCAAGGCAACTCTTCTCATTTTTCCAAGTCTTGATGGAAGAAAAATACATCAACATCCAGGGGCAAAGATGTGTGAAAGATAAGCCAGTGGTACATGACAGTTTATTTCCCCTGATTTTCATATACTTAGGATAATGTAGCAAATGTGAATCTTAGTCTGTAACCTTGGATATGAAAGAACTATAACTCACTTTACTTTTCAGAACTCCAGTTCTATTTTGAGCACCCACAACATAGTATCAGTCACTGCCAGGGGTTCCACCTACATGGTGCCTGAGTTTGAGGGTCCACTAGTGGGAAGCCTTCACCAAGGTCTCTTCAGGCCTGAGGCTATCTCATACATACGACTCTGCATTTGGCTGCAGGTGGCATGTCTACCTGGAGCTCCATATAGTCACTCCTCTCACATTGCTGGGGAACCACAGCTCCCTTTGGCAGCCTACTAGATAGCTGGGCTGTGTACCTACTAGGACCCTCAGCCCTCTCTTCCTCCTCCTTTCTTGTGGTTCTTCTGCTTTTCCTTTTGTTGTTCAGTTGCTATGTTGTGTCCAACTCTTTGCAACCCCATGGACTGTAGCATACTAGGCTTCCTTGTCCTTCACTATCTCCCAGAATTTGTTCAAACTTATGTCCACTGAGTCAGTGATGCTGTCCAACCATCTCATCTTCTGCTTTCCCCTTCTCCTTCTGCCCTTAATCTTTCCCAGTATCTAGGTCTTTTCCAGTGAGTCAGCTCTTTGCATTAGGTGGCCAAAGTATTGGAGCTTCAGCTTCAGCATCAGTCCTTCCAATGAATTTGTTGTTGTTCAGTTGCTCAGCCATGCCCAGCTCTTTGCGATCCCATGCTGCTGCTGCTGCTGCTAAGTCGCTTCAGTCGTGTCCGACTCTGTGCGACCCCATAGGTGGCAGCCCACCAGGCTCCTCTGTCCCTGGGATTCTCCAGGCAAGAACACCGGAGTGGGTTGCCATGTAGCATATCAGGTTTTCCTGTCCTTCATTATCTCCCAGAGCTTGCTCAAACTCATGTCCATTGAGTCAGTGATGCCATCCAACCATCTAATCCTCTGTCATCCCCTTCTCTTCTTGCCTTCAATCTTTCCCAACATCAGGGTTTTTCTAATGAGTCAGCTCTTTGCGTCAGGTGGCCAAAGTATTGGAGCTTCAGTTTTAGCATCAGGCCTTCCAATGAATATTTAGGGTTGATTTCCTTTAGGATTGACTGGTTTTATCTCCTTGCTGTCCAAGGGACTCTCAAGAGTCTTCTCCAACACCTCACTTCAAAAGCATCAATTCTTCAGCGCTCAGCTTTCTTTATACTCCAAATCCCACATCCATACATGACCACTGGAAAAACCATAGCTTTAACCATGAGGACCTTTGTTGGCAAAGTAATGTCTGTGCTTTTTAATATGCTGTCTAGGTTTGTCATAGCTTTTCTTTCAAGGAGCAAGCATCTTTTAATTTCATGGCTGCAGTCACCATCTGCAGTGATTTTGGAACCCAAGAAAATAAAGTGTGTCACTGTTTCCAGTTTTTCCCCATCTATTTTTGCCTTTCCCCCCAGCTCAGGGAGGATCTCCTTTGGTTCTGGGAGAAATCCTCCTTTTATGCTTTCGCCTGCTAGGCCACTCTGCCCCCACCAGGACCCTCCTGCTTGCCCACCTTGCTCCAGGCCTTTGCACAGATTACTGCTCTCTGAACGCCACAGGAACACATGTACCTCAGGGCCTTTGCATTTGCTGTCATCACCTCCAGGAGTGACCTTCCCTTCAGAAATCCATGTGACTCAATCCAGTGTCACCTGCTTCTCCAAAAGGCCTCTCTGACCATGAAAATACTCATCTGAGTATTAAGTAATACTCAGATTTACTTAATGCCCTCACCCTGCCTTATTTACTTTCATAGCAATTAGCATCATCTGACATGAGATATATTTATTTGGCTATTTATTTCTTACCACCCCCCCATTAGAATGTGATCTCCACAATGGCAAGAGTGTTCTCTGTTATATTCCATCAGCATAAAACCACACTGGGCACATGGTATTATAGTCAATAACTATTTGAGGAATAAAGGAATGAATGGCTTGGGGTTGCCTAGCCTGTGACAGACCCTGGGCAAGTTGCCAGCCTTCATTCAGCTGGATGACAGAGCCAAGAGTGGGCGAGGAGCCACCCTGCATTTGGCTGGCTGGGTGACTGAGGCTCAGAAATCAAGGAGGCCAAGGGCAGTGGGGAGAGTGTATCTGGAGCACTAGGACTGATACAGGGAGCCTTGTGGCCTCCAGGTGAGGCCTCCAGATCTTGGCTGAGACTCGGAGGCCAAGCACGCAAGGGTGAGTGAAAGCTACCCTGAGGAATGTGGGTGCAGCATGCAGGCCAGACCCACTGTATCCAGCTAGAGCTTGACTGTCTTCTGGTCCACACTCATAGTGACAAGTGTGGGAGATGATTGCTCAGAACTTTATAACAGATGCTTTCTAAGCAAGCCCCTTTCACATATGTGTGCCAGGCACTATGTGAGTGCTGCAGACACAGCAGGGGAAGAAGCAGATAAAAGCTCTGCTCTCGGGGAACTTCCGTCCTAGTGGAAGGAGACAGGCAATAAGTTCAGTGAGGAGTGTGTTAGGATTGTGAGCAAAGGAGAAGAAATACAGCACAGAACGAACTAGAAATTATGCAGGGGTGGGGGGATAGGGCAGTGCTCACGGGCACCACTGGGAGGGCCCTGTGGGAAGAGCAACAGTGAGGCACAGGGGTTACAGGTGAGACTGGAGGCTGAGTGGTAGGGGTGGGGCCTGGGGTTTGCTGGGAGTTGAGCATGGCCAGCCTGGAGTGTACGAATGTATCAACAACAAAGATGGGTATAGCTTATTATAGGCCCAACACTGCTCTGGGCACTTGTGTCATGTTAGCGAGTAAAATGAGCAGGAACCCTTGCTCTAGTGGAGCCTGGCTTTCAGATAATAAACCATCAACATAATAGATGATTACAAAGGTGTTGGAAAGTGATAAGTGCTGAGAAAGAAGCACCAGGGGAGGGCATCAGAAATTTGAGGTGGTCAGGGTGTATGTGTTGAGGGAGGGGCATCAGAGTCATCAGGATAAAGAAGTGGAGTCAGAGTTCAAGGTGTTGGATGCACTTGCCAGGGGCTCACGTGTAGGCAATAGGGGCTGAGTCCTGGGTGTTCAAACCTGGGTGACCAGTGTCAAATGCATGCAGCAGCTAGAAAGACGAGGACTCAGAATTTCCACTGGAAGTCACTGCAGTTTTGTCCAAGGTGGACAAGCCAGTGGGGAGCGCTATTGAGTGGGAACAGGAAGAGAGAAATGGAGACAGCAGGATCAATCCCTCTTTCAAGTAACTTTTCTGTAAAGGGAAGGAGAAAAATGGGGTGATAGTTGGTAGGGCAAGCGGACTGAGGCAAGTATTTTTTATCCTCTCCAATGAGAGTGATTAGAACAATTTTTTGTGCTGATGGGAATGATCCAGAATATCATGGTGCAGGAGACAGAGAGGAAAAATGCTGAACAGCAGGCAGATTGGGTAGGCAAAAAGGGATGGGATCCAGCACACAAGTGAAGGGCTGACCCCAGGGAGGAATCAGGGACGCAAAGGCAGCCAGAGTGGGTGGGTCCATATGCAGGCAAGTGTGTGCGCATGTGCGGGGATCTGATGGAGCCTGTTTCCATTCGTTTGTTCAGTTTTAAGTTTTGGTTGTGCTGTATCTTCATTGCTGTGAGGGCTTTTCTCTGGTTGTGAGGGTTACTCTGTAGTTGCAGTGCACAGGCTTCCCATTGTGGAGGCTTCTCTTGTGGAGAATGGGCTCTCGAGTACATGGGATTCAGTAGTTGGGGCATATGGGCTTAGTAGTTGTGGTTTCCAGGCTCTAGAGCACTGGCTCAGTAGTTGTGGCACACAGGCTTAGTTGCTCTGTGTCATGTGGGATCATCCTTGACCAAGGATCAAACCCGTGTCTCCTGCATTGGCAGGCAGATTCTTTACCACTGAGCCACCAGGGAAGCCCCAGTGAAGCCTGTTTTAAGAGTTTTCAATTTCTTGATAATTCAGAAGCAAGATCTTCATCTGAGAATGGACATTGGGAAGAAGCATTGGAGATTTTCAGAGGAAAGAGGAAGTGTGAAATGGTCTTGGAAAGTGGGAGATGAGAATGGCTGCCAGGAAGCACTGAGAGCTTCTTTGTGGTTTGTGGTCATGAATTTCAAGTTAGACCACTCAGCACAGTGGTGTGGTTTGTCACCAGCCACATTTTCATGTGAGTGCATGCAGGGAGTGGGTGGAAAGTCAGTTTGAATCAGGGATATACTTTTGCCAAGAAAGAACAGCAACAACAAAGAGAGAGTTGGGCGTGTAAAGGAGGAAGTGGTTATAATTGACTGTGGAATTTAAGCCAGATACGAAGGAAAATGAGGCATGGAAGGTTCAAGGGCAGTGAAAATTGTTAGGACCAATGGATTGAAAGTCCAAGAGTTAGAGCTGGATTACAGTGCAGATGAACTGGAAAGACTGGAGTTTGAAATGGAGATTCTGCAGGGGCTCCAGCTATTACTGAGGACAAAATCAAGGGTACAACCGTAGCTGTGAGTGGCTTAAATATGATTGAAGACAAGACGATTAAAATGGAGGGGAAGGAAATGAGACACCAGTAGACTGGATGGATTATTTATAATTAATATTCAAATCCCAAGAATTATGTGCTGGGGAGAATGATAATGTATGCAAGGAGTTGGATTTTATTTTATATTTTATAAAATATATAAAATATTTTATATCTTTTATATCTTCTATATCTTCTATAGAAATAAAAGGTATAGAGAAAAATTGGGGATCTAAACAGTCTTTTTATAACTTTTTATAACAGTGGAGAGCCTCTGTTCTTTGTCTTTTTGAGGGACATGCAGGATTTATTTTTTATTTTTTGTAATTTATTCACTGCCCAACTGTTCTTATTATTTCCAACATTATACATGGGTTGAACTGGTCTTTCCTGGGAAAAGGTATGGCAGAACTTTGCAGGTGAATATGGCTTCGTAAGGGGCTTCCCACGTGGCTCAGTGGGTAAAGAATCTGCCTGCAATACAGGAGACATAGGAGACGCAGGTTTGATACTTGGGTCTGGAAGATCTGTAGGAGGGCATGGCAACCCACTCCAGTATTCTTGCCTGAAGAATCCCATGGACAGAGGAGTCTGTCTGGCTATAGTCCATAGGGTCGCAAAGAGTCAGACATGACTGAAGCAACTGAGCGCATACATAGCATACATAGGCACATGTCTTTGTGACAGGAGTATCTTGGCTGTGAGGAGCTTGACCCTTTGCTATCTTTCTCACTTTTTCTGTAAGGAAGAAATTGATTGGTAGATAATTGATTATTCCCAGAAATAACCTTAACAAGAAATGTGTGAAATATATCTAGAGTGATAACAACCTTTCTACATGCATGCATGCTAAGTTGCTTCAGCTGTATCCAACTCTTTCTGACCCTATGGACTGTAGCCCACCAGGCTTCTCTGTCCATGGGATTCTCCAGGCAAGAATACTAGAGTGGGTTGCCATACCCTCCTTCAGGGGATCTTTCAGACCCAGGAAGTCTACTACGTCTGGTGCATTGGTAGGTGGAATTTTTACCACTAGTACCACCAACAGCCTTTCTTAAAAAATGTAAAAGAAAGACCAAATGAAAGGGAAGCAATTTTGTTCCTGAATGAGAAATTTTAATATTGTGAAGATGTCACCTCTCTCCAAATGAAATGTCAATTTCAATGGAATTCCAATGAACATATCTAAGAGATTGCTTTGAAGCTCAACAAGTTGATTCTGAAGTTCATCTGAAAGAGTAAATATGTGAAAATAGCACCCCCAAAATATTGAAACTAAATAAGCAGGTAAGATTGGAACTACTGGATATCAAAGCAAGCTGTTAAGCTATAATAAATGAAAGAGCTAGTGCAAAGGAAAGACAAATAGATCAATGCCAGATATGTACATAAGGAAAGTAGTATCTGATAAAGAAAGTGTTTCAAATTAGTGGGAGAACAGTCTAACAAATAATTGTTAGCTATTTATTAGGGGAAAAACGTAAGTCCTTAAATCATAGTATACATAAAAATAAATTCAAAATAAAGATCTAAATATTTTTTAAGTAGATACTAGAAGAAAATACAAGAGAACATCTTAATAAAATGGGGGTGAAGAAAAGTCTTCTGCAAAAGCAGAACTCTAAAGACAGAAGTCCAGGAAAGATTAATGGACAGACTTGGCAGCAAAACTTGAGGAATAGTCTGTGCAGTAAAATGATTAAAGTGTAAGAATTTTCAGGATAGGCAAAATGTATTTATTTGTGTTTTTGTTTATTAATAGCTACAATGTCCAAAAGAGGATTTGGGGACAGTTACAGCAATGAATATAGAATAGAATAAAAGATAAAACATGTTGCACATGAATGAATGAAGGTGATGGAAAAATATATAGGGAGACAAAATCAGTGAACAAAATACACTCCATAATACCCTAAACAATTTTTAGAAATGAATAGCCTATTTTTCTTTGAGTTTCCTAGAAGCCAGAAAAAAGAAGGAAACAACATCCACGGCCACTTAGTAGGGTCTATAAGATATCAGTTAAGGTGCATAAGACACATACAGATTTCTGATACTGACACAGGAAAGAAGTGCCTCTTGTAGATTCCTTCTGTCTTTGGAAATAAGAGTAATAAATTAATCTAATTCAAAGTGACAAATTATTTGTTAAATTTAATGTAGCCACGTATGGGGACAGATGGTTACTAGAATTATGGTGATCATTTCATAATGTATGCAAATGTCACATCATTCTGTAGTATACCTGAAACCAACATAATATTGTATATCAGCTGTACTTCCAAAAAAATGTCATGTAGCCACATCATGTCAGACAAGCCTTCATCGTTATTTTCCGGATACTGGCAGGCCTCCACCTCATGTATCCACTGGTGGATCCTCATGTATCCTCATGTATCCACCTCATGTATCCACCTCATGTATCCCTTTACTGGTTTGACAAGAAATTGAACCACACCAAGCACTTAGTGATTTTTGTAGATAATACTGAGATTTGAGGGGTCACTGGGAAAGGTTACACACTCAGGGTCTTGCCACTTTGTTACCCACTGTCCATACTCCCTCCTCCTACTCTTTTTCAGCCCCATCATCCCCTCTCCCAGCCAACTCCATCCACGCTCACATCTTCATCAGCAACTGTTTTCTCTCCCTCTGGCCCTGGCACCAGGTGGTGGGCAGCCTACCCTTGAAGCCAGCCATTTACCCAAAGTGGGGTGGTGTAGCATTTCCCCATGAAAATCTGGCCACTATCCTTCTTGGACACCAGAATTCGGGAGCCATTGCTCCTTCTTCCCCACTCCCTCCAACTCCCATCTGATAGGGAAGATGCTGACCATGTCAGGCAAGCCCCTGCCTCTCCTTCCAGGCTGGCCAGTGTGGTTTGGAGATCTCCTGACCGAGAGGGTTCATCAGCCCAAGCACCTCCTTTTAGTTAGCTCTCAGCTCTGGCACTGGCTTTATAAATAAATTTTTTATTTTAATTATGAACCTGCACAGTGGAAGGAGATGATTAAATGAAGAGAAATCTGAAATCACTTCTGATCTGGGTGAAGTAAACAAGTGCCTATATCTAAGACTGGTTCTGCAAATAGAACAGAAGCGTGACATAAAGGACAGTCTTCGGGTCCCCCTCCCCTGAGCTGCTGTTGTGCTCCATGTCTGAAGATGTTTTCCTTTTTTTGTTCTTTGCTCTAGTTACGAGGATCCTGACAAATGCCTGCTTCTCTATGGTGATGATCAGGTAGGTGTGGAGGGCAGGAGGGAGCATGAGGGGGCAGTTGGCACTGATTCAGGGGCCAGAAGACCATCTGCTGTCCTTTCAGCGAGGAGCAAGGTGGGAGGGAAGCAGGTGGGAGAATGTTTCTGGAAGGCGAGGCAGAAGTAGAGGAAAGAGAAGAGGAAAATACAGCATTATGGCAAATGCGTAAAATTCTAACGAGTAACACGTCTGAGTGCTGGCCTGTGCCTGGTGCTGTGCTTGCATCCTCAGTCCTCACACCACAGCCATCTGGTGATGCTCTTACTGCCATTTGTGATAATGGGGACACTGAGGCACAGAGCAGTCACATGGTCTCCCCAGGTTACGTGCTGCTAGGAGGCGACATGGCTGGGATTTGAACCTAAGCAGTCTAATCCCAGCCTGCATTTAACCACTGTGCTTTACTGGCTTTCAAGTAAAACGAAAGGGATGTTCCAGGTAAATGTGTGAAGAAACAGGGCTGAGAATGAAGGAATTACTCGGAAAGCTTTAAAGTCGGAGCACAGCAGGAAACACACTTCTTGTTTAACTCCCATTAGGCAGGGGAGGCTCCTGCTAATCAGGGCCAAGAGGAAGGGTCCAGGAGGGAGGAAACCTTTCTCTGGATTTTGCTTCACAATTAGAAATAAGGTTTAAATGCAAATTCCAGTGGGAGAGGAGACCAAGTGATGTAAACACAACTGAGGTGGATGGTGTGATGTTCTAGAATCTTTTTGAAGAGTATGTTGAAACAGGACAAAGATGACCATCAGGAGGATGCCAGATACTTGGATCAGGGGGTGGGACTGAGGAAGAAGGGAGAGGAACCCTGGTCAACTCTGAAATCCAGTTAGTTTTAATTTCAAACTTTGCCTATATGTGGCCTTTCTATTTTCCCTAGAGCCTTTGAAGGCAGATTTAAAAAACCAACAAACAAACAAACAAAAGAAAAAACTGAGCAGCCAAGAGAGGGCAAATGGGTGCTTCTACTGAACCCTGCAGTCCAGGGCCCTGCACGCTGGGAGCAGGGACTCTGCGCTCACTGCCCAACTCCAGGGGGCGCCATTCACACAGACTGTGGCTTGAATGGTCTGGAGCCCTGGATTTGCACTGCTGCAGCTTCCAAGGCCTCGAATTCCCCGTAGTGGACACTGGCACAGGGATAGGATGGGAGAGGGAACCCACCCCACCCGCACCCCCACCGTGCTCATCCGTGGCCCGGTGGTCACCAGCCCCAGGCGATTGTTAAATTCAGCTCCCCGGCTCTGTCTGTCCATCGCGCTGCAGTCCTGGGTGCGGTCCAGCCCAGTGACTGGCAGCAGTCCAACAGAAGCCAGGGAGGCGAAGCCAGGGCCCCATCCAGGCAACGCTGCCTGTTCATTACAATGCAAGTTCATTGGTAAAAATGCAAACGATCCCTTTCACTTCATCCTCCTGACAGACTGTGCTGGTAGCAATAACGGGCTGCTCCTTGCACCTGTCATCCCTGCGGCACTGCTCACTTTGTGTAAAAGGCCTGCCGCACTTCAGGTGTATATATAGCAACCGTCAGTAAAGCTGCCTGGGGGAAACCCGATCATTCACTGCCCCCTAGTGGACCAAAAGTGAATGACCCCCTAGACTCTGATTTAGGTTCCAGGCGAATCAAGAGTTGCATTTTGTTTCAGAACCACTTAATTAAGTGGTTCTTGGTAAATCATGGGTGGCTCTTTGTGGAACTATATTTGAATGTTTAAAAGTCTGGACATTTTTAAACACTATTGAGCCTTTGCTAGATGTTCATTTTAAAAAAAATGAATTTTCTTTAGGCTGATTAAAAGCTTACAGTGAAGATATCATTAAGGAGCTCACCTTGCCATCTCACAAAATTATGAGTTGTGCCCAAGAGAGACATTAGTTTATTTACGAGGCAGATGCACTGACTCTGGCTGTTTTATCACCTAAGGTCCCCTAAGCACCCTTTGTCAGCTTTCAAGGTCTTCACATTTTGTCTACTTCTTGATGGACAAGTATCCTTGGAATCAGGGACACAGTCAGCATAAAGGAAGCTACTGAGACAAAGACAAGGGAAACCTGGTTTATCATTGTCATACCACAAAGGCTGTCTTGATGAGTGACTTACTATCCTTGGGCTTCTTTCTTTGCTACATCTCATCTAGGATCATGCACTTAAAGATCATTTAGAAATACTCATCAGTGTTGCATTCAGCATACTAAGAAACATGGTTTTTAAATTTTTTAAATTGAAGTATAGTCAATGTACTATGCTGTGCCTATCTCTGCTGTACAGCAAAGTGACTCAGCTATACACATATAGGCATTCTTATTTTTATATTCCTTTCCATTGTGGTTTATCACAGGTATTGAATATAGTTCCCTGTGCTATACAGTAGGACCTTGTTGTTTATCCATCCTATATACACTAATTTACATCTGCTAATCCCAAACTTCCAATCCTTCCCTCCGCTACCTACCTCGCACTTGGCAACCACACAACTGTTCTGTATATCTGTGAGTCTGAAGAAACTTGTTTCTTACGGAGGTGAATAATCTACTTTTATACCCTTTCTGAGCTGTTTGAGTATTGCAAGGACTTGAGCAGCTTGGTGACTATCTTGAAGTTTACTGACATCATTTCTCTGAAATTTTGGCATATCTACTACTAGAATATTATAAATACTAGAATAGCTCCCTTTCCATAACCTGGACTCTTGCCACAAATACCTCCATTAATAAAGTCTAGGCCAGTCATGTCCAAAGCCCTCTCTTCTGTATAAAGATTAGCTTTTCACCTGTGCATCTAAAACAATGCTAGTCATGTGCCATCCTTGGGAGAACTGAAAATAATAGTCCCTTGAATGATTTTCTGTGCTTATTGATACAAATGAGGAAACTGGGCAGTACCTCAGATGGTTACCTATGAAGTGATATCTGGGTGAGATTAGTATGGGGATAGTGATAAATTCCCCTCAGGACTGCCCTGTTCATTTAGCTGATTTATTTTGGACTGACTCTAGGGTAGACATAGTCCTGATGACAGGAAACCTCTAAAAGAAGTGCTGGTAAGGAAGCTTTAGTGTGCAGACACAGAGCAGAACTCAAATTTTTCCACATCTGTGTAGATCAGAATCCACAGTAAGTGAAGTGCTTCAGAGTTCTTCCTAAGCAAACTGTAGTTTTCCTGAGAATGTCACAGGAAGAGCTGCTGGTGATTCATCAGGTTAAACTTTTCCTCCTTGGTCAGAAAAAATCAGCTATCCAGTGTGGAAGCCCAGAGGGTTCTGGGACCCAGACGGAGGGGGTAAGGGGAAGCAGGCCTGACCTGAAGCAGTTTACTGACTGGTCAGTATGTTCCAACCATGAAACTTGAATGGCTGCTAAAGAACATAGTGAAAACCTCAACCCATGGAAACTTCCAATCCAATAATAATTAAATAGGCTTGGAGTAGAACTTACTTACCAGGGAGAAATAAGTCAGTAGAGCTGATTCCTATAGGTCCTCATACCAGTCCAATGAAGCTCTGTGACTGCCTCGTTTATTAAAGCTGGGCAAGAAGCCCATCAAGTGGTTCCATTTGATTCTGGCTGGCCTAGTTTAAATCAGTCAACATATCTTGTAGACCCAGAGGTCGCAGAACAGGGTGGTCATCTGGTCTACCCCCAGCCTACTCAGCCAATATTTTTGATATATCATCTTTAAAGAGGTGCTTGAGCCAGGACTGAATTAGGTGCTAGAGGCAGGGAGATGGGAAAACAGAGTGGGGTCATAGGTGAAAGCTAAGAATATTTCATCCACATTGGATATTTGACAACCTAATTAGAAAATCCAAAGTAAACTACATGGGAAATGATTATGAAGTACTTTGGCCACCTGATAGGAAGAGTCAACTCATTGGTAAAGACCCTGATGCTGGGAAAGATTGAGGGCAGGAGGAAAAGGGGACAACAAAGGATGAGATTGTTGGATGGCATCACTGATTCAATGGATATGAACTTGAGCAAACTCCAGGAGACAGTGAAGGACAGAGATACCTGGTATGCTATAGCCCATGGGGTCACAAAGAGTCACATATGACTTGGAGACTGAACAACAACAAAAAAAGAAGGCACGTGGAACTCAACCAGTATTTCTGCTCTCTGACCTTATCTTGGTGCTTCCTCATATGATGATCACCTGCTTCCTTGCATGTGTGAGGGGGGTGAAGTGGTGCAGCAGGCGGAAGTGCACAGTGAGAGCCCCCACCTCTGGCTGGCTGTCATTCAGCCAAGAGGCTGGCTTTCCTTGGGGCTGCACACGCCCTGCTACCGCATCTTCTCCAGCTGGCCTCTGGCCAAGCTGCCTCATTGGTGATACCAAGCAGGTTTCGTGTATGAGTTTCAAAGCTGCTGTTGCTGCAGTAAGTGTAACCTGGCCTTTCATGTCTCAGTCTAGACAGATGCAGGATTGAATAAAGGCTTCCTCCAAGCCCCATGTCACATTGCATTGGCCATCTGGAATGTAGCCAACCACTCATTTAGCAAATTGCTCTGTTTAAATGCAGCTGCTGTGTCTCAGTGTTTCTGCTCCTAACACAGATCGCATGATTTCTCTGCCTTCATTTGTCTAGCCGTTCCTCTCAATCTGCCTGGGAACTTAAAGAGCCTGTTAATGTATGACAAGGCACTTGACCTGAAAGATTTCCATGCTCAGGAGGAGCATTCTTCTTGTGCTGGGCCGTCCTTTCCTCAAAAGCAAGGGCACCTTGCCTGTGCTCCCCATCTTAATGAAAGCCACCTTTATTAAGAATCCCATTAAGCTCCACAGGGTCCAGCTATCCAACACTGTAAATATTACCCTTTAGAAATGCATCCAGAGGCCCGGTGCAGGCAGTTGGCCCAGGAGCAAGTCAGGAGGTGACCTCAGACCTCAGATCTCTGTGGACAGAAGGGTGTTGTTTGTCAGCCTGCTGCCTCTCCTTTTGGAAAGAGGGATTACAATCATTAGCAGATAATGTCAACAAAGACCCTGAGATGATTTGAATAAGAGTTGGAAGCAAAATGATTTCAGACTAGCAATGAGCACTGAGTGCTCAGGTTTGATTTCTTTTTTTTTTTTTTTAATACCTTGGTTTTCTTTTTTCCAAAGGAAAAATAAAAAAGGGGACCACCAAAGTTAAGCAGTTTATTGTCAATATGTCACTGGTCACTGTAGCCTGGTCTTTATTGTCATCTGCTATTTATCAAGCAAATAATCCTGATGTGACCACTGCTTTCTTCAGCTACTTAACTCAGTTGGGGTCAGAGTATCGTTAAGTCTAGAAGTTGCGAGCCAAAAGTAGTGAGTGTTTATTCAATAAATACCTGCTCCACCCTGAGCTAGGCCCATTGGAAAAGAAAAAAATTGGGCAATAAATGATCTTTGCCATTGAATCTTTTGGGAGATGAAACAAATACAGAGTATTTAGCACAGGACAGTTAAGAAATATGTGGGCTTTGGGATCAGACTTCGTGGATTCAAATCCCAGATGCAATATTGGGCGAATTCACCTTCTGAACTTCAGTTTTCTCATGTGAAAAACTATGTGAGCATTTATCTCTTGGGGTTATTTTTAGAAGAGTTTGAATCAATTTTGCACAGTGTAAAAATTCAACAAACCTTACTGTAGTTAAAGGATATACGTTCTTGACTATGTATACTAGAGAAATTCAAAGGGAATAAAGAGCATTTTGGATGGGGGGAGTGAGGCAATCTTAATAGATTAGCTAGATCCTGAAGGAAATATAAACTCTGGGTAGAGAGAGGGATCTGATGTGAGCAAATCATAAGGGCAGAGTAAGAGGTAGGACAGCTGGTGGTCCAGAGGGAAGAGCTCCCGTTTTGGGGTGTTGGGGTGGAAATGTGGAATGAATGAGGGGCCACATTGATGGAGGATCTTGAAATTAAGTGAAAGGGTTTTTACCTAGTCTAACTGGTGGCAGGGAACCTTCATGGTAATCTTAGCAGGAAAGTGGCAGAGAGACAGTCATGGGTGAGAAACACTCACCTGGTGCCAGGATATCAGTGGTTAACTGGGCAAGTCAGGACTGCGGAGACAGGGTTCAAGCTCTGATCTGGCCCGACAGATAAGGGTTAAGTGGAGGTGGCCCCAGGGTGGATGGGATGGGATAATGCTGGTGCGCTCTTCCCCACAAGACAGACCTGGTGCCTAACAGTAGGAGGGGGAGAAAGGGATGGAAAGTACAAGGAAACCATTTTATGGAGCATGATTTCTGTGTTGGGCTTCCTCAGGCCTTCTCACTTTATCCAGCTCCCAGTCCTCAGGGCACCAAGAGACTCAGGCTCCAGGGACTACATGGCCTGACAGAAAAGGGACAAGGGGAGCTGTTTTCCAGCCATTGGGGTGGTTTATACACGTGGAGAGTGTGACATTCAGGGTCGTGTGGGAAACTGATCCCAGCTCAGGGTTTGGGGTAGAGTGGCAGGTGTCCACACCACTGGCTTAGGAAGACAGCTCCGCTGTGATGCTCCTGAAGTATGAGAGAGTGATAGAGGGAGGGCATGGGATAGTACTTTGGAAGAAAAGAGCAGAGGGCTAAGACCCCAACCTTGGGGGCACAAAGAAGGAGCTGAGAGGGCCTAGTAACCAGCAGCAAACAGGGGAGGAGGGGTGTCCCAGAGGAAAGAGCTCCTTAGTAGCCAAACATCCAGGGAGCTCAGGGAAGGTGAGAGACTGAGACAGTTCCATTCGATGTATTAGAAAGGGAGCCTGTAGTGAGAAAAATGTCAGTAGAGGAACAGGGAAGCAAGCCAGATTGCAGGGCTCTGAGGAGGAAACGTGAAGGAAGACAATGACACATGAACTAGGAGGAGAGATGTGGAGAGAGGGCAAGAGGATACCATGATTTCCTGAAAGTGGGTTTCTAAATTGTACCGTAATTGCAAGGGAAAGTGACAGAACCCAATGACAGTAATGTGATTCTCATTAATAGATTATGTGCTAGAAAAATCTTACAGAAGACACATGACACAGAATTTTTGGTGTATGTCATACTAAGGTTAAAAAAAAAAGAAAAAACAGCATCCTCGGATTCTTTTTGTATCTAGACTGAGCAAGAAAATGACGTTACCTACTGTGAACATCACAGACTGTGATCCAAGACCACAGCCTGAGCAGACACTGATCCACCTGAGCTCAGAGACCACATGAAATACAATAAGTCCAGAGTTGGTGCCTCTCAGGACTTCTCTTACCCTGGGCATGCCATCCAAGCTCTTCCTGCCTCGGTCTTCTCATCTATAAAATGGCAGTAAAAAAAAATCACCTACCCTAGAGGATCATGTTGAATATTTAATGGATAAGGCATGCAAAGCAGCTAGGTAGAGAAGTGTGTGTGTGCGTGCGTGTGTGCTCAGTCATGTCCGACTCTTTGCTACCCTGTGGACTGTAGCCCACCAGGCTCCTGTCCATGGGATTCTCCAGGCAAGAATACTGGAGTGGGGTGCCATTTCCTCCTCCAGGGGATCTTCCCGACCCAGAGATCGACCCAGAGTCTCCTGAGTCTCCTCCATTGGCAGGAGGGTTCTTTACCACCGAGCCACCTAGCTAGAGCAGTGCCTGGTGCTTGTTCAAGGAGGTATTTAGTTGCGGAACACTGGAACACTATCAACAAACTAGCAGTGTTGGTTTCCTATGAGAGACAGCAAGTTCTGCTGCCGTGCCTGCCCAGCTGGCACCCCAGTGTCTCCCTCCGCGTCAGATGCCGCGCCCAGCGCAGTCACTGTGGCAAGTGCCCCACAGTGATCAAGGCCCCCGAGCACAGTGTCACGTGCAGTCGGGAGGGGCCGCCCTGTGACCCCAGTCTGAGCATTCGCACAGCGAGGTCTTGTCCGGGCTCAAGCCTCACTCAAGGTTACACAGCTCCACTTGCTGGGTATGAAAGCCCATCTGTTTGGGGGGAAACAGAGATGCCTGAACACTATCCACTCCCTCTTAAATGGAAAAAGATCACGTGTTGTTTCTGCTGAGAGAACTACAAGCTTTTTGTGTGTGGGAAATAAATGGAACGTGTTGGCTTTTTACTTCTGAAGGGAATTTAGTTTTCTTCTCTTTTTTAAACTGTGTTGCAGGGATGTGTGAGCATTCTGGTTTTGGCTTCTGTCGGTGAACTATTAAGGTAAATATTGACGTTTAAGTCTAATTTCTAAGTGAAGGGGAATAACACGTTTTTTTTAAAGCAAGGACATAATCTCTTTATGTAACTGTTGCCATGGGGTAAGAGAATAAACCCAGAAAAATGCTCTTAAGATAGCTTAGGGCTTGGCTTTGCTTTTTCTTCTTTCTAATTTTCTCTTTCCCACCCCTAACTGTACTCATTTGTCTGCTCTTCTCTGACGTTCCCCTCTCATGGATACCGCTATGGACCTCCAAAGTGGGGACATTTATTCATTCATTCAAGAAATGTTTCCTGAGGATATATCAGATCATTCTTCTGGGCTCAGAGGACAGAACAGTGAAACCAAAACTAGTCATGGAAAACAGTTAGGATGGACATTTTAACTCTTCAGAGAGGATGGCGCCTGTCCCCCGGCAGGAACTCAAGACCTGGCTTCAAGAGAGGAGAGTTGGGTGGTAAGACACACCAGTCCAAGCTCTGTCCCCCTGGCTTGGCCATCACCAGATCCCACAGCTGCCGCAGTGTCTTCATCCATAACCCAGATGATACTGCCTGCACCCTCTCTCCTGTCAGAAGGGGTTCTGAGGTTTGAATGAGATCACTCAGGAATATCCAGAAGGAGAGCAAGGAAAGTTAATCACCAGGCTGATCTGACTGAGGTCACACCTGAAGTTCCTCACAAGGGGGAGGTCACACCCCAGGCCCATCTCAAGGGGGAGGTCACACACACACCACACCCTTAATTGCTCACAGAAGACGTCACTCTAGATGAATTGTGCTGTCACTGTTGGTGGCTGGGGACCTTGAGAAAGTACCTCTGTTCAGCCTGTCACAGTGACACTGGGGACGGAGAAGCTTGGAGGTGAAAATAGTCCTGGTAGAACATTTAGAGGCCATCACACTCTCAGGGGTAGTGAATCCAGATGCAGAGCAGGCACACAGAGATCTGCAGATGTGCCCAGACACCAGCAGGCCCTCCACCAACAGTGTCCCACAGACAGACATTCTAGAGGACCCCTAACACATTCCCACAGCTCCCCCCAAACCTTCAGAGACACATTCACATTTACCCCATAGATGGCCTATAGATATCAGTAGTCACACTTACATTTTGTCACACATTTCCCACTATCACCACACAGACTCTGTAGACACCCATACATATTCCACAAACACTTCAGAAATATACCCCCAAACCCATGTCAACACAGGCCTCCCACAGATTTCCCACACAGTTTCTAACTTTATCCCACAATCTCCCAAGCAGACACTCAGGAATTCCCTAGAAAGCCCCCTGCTCTCTACACTCGACAGGCCCAGCACAGTCACCTCCAATACCTCTCACAGGCCAGACCACACATAGCACCCTGCTCAGACCCCCTGCTCATGGACAGCCACACATCCAGACCTGATGCACATGCACACACAGCCTTGTCCACGCACGCACACAGGCACAGTTCAGACACACAAGCATGGCCACCCCTCTCCCTGCACTACCACACCATCTTCACAGACACTCTCAGGCTTACCTCACAGAAATACTCACTCAGACCCATGAACATGGAAGCTCACAGGCGCAACAAACACAAAGACACAGACACCTCAGCTTAATGTCTTCAGCTTGTCATTTCAAGTGGTCTTCCAGTTGTCAACTTAAAAAATCAATAACAGTTCTTTAAAAGTTGTTTAAGGACAACTGAGAATATGGTGCAACCCTCTCTGGTCCTGGGGAAGGGGACAGAAATCCCCTGAAATGAGGTCAAATGGTGCCCATAAGAAAGCCAGCAAGGGGACACTTTCCACTGTGCCCTTCAAGAGTGGCCAGCACTGCCCACGGGCCCAGGTGTGGCTTCTGGGAACTTCTGGTCTCTTTGTCCCCCAGGGACCTCATTCAGGAGACAATCTGTCCTGACCTCTTTCTCACAGGAGACTTTGTCCTGCTCCCAGAGACAGCTTTCCTCCCACACAGCCCTTTAGCTGGTCTCCTCACAATACAAAAGCAGAAGAAAAAAGAGGTGATGCTCTAAAAAAAATCCTCAAATTCTCTTAGAAAAATAGGTGCTTCCAAAGAGGAGTAGATTGTGGTGGCTGCTAGCAGGAGGAGGGGAGAGACAAGATCAAAAAGAAAACCAAGAGGACGGATAAAGGGATTAGGATGCAAGAAATAGCTCAGGCCAGCTGGTGGCCATCTGGGGGCTGCGGGGAAAGGGAAGAACAAAGTTGCCGAGTTTCCAGCAAGTGGGTGCAGTTTATCATGAGAGGAGGTTACTGCTTTGAGGAACAGGAAAGAAGCCAGAGACATTTAAAAACAGTCGAGTGGTTTCCCTAAGGATTGGACTGCAGGTCTAAAGTAAACTAGTTAAGGACATCATCATTTAGAGGAAAGTCAGAAGGTGTCTGAGGTATGGTGCTATAGAGACCTTGTCTCTGGTTGCCAGTGGGAAAATGGACAGTGGGAAAATGGGAAAGGAACTTAGGTGTACCTCAGATTAGACTTCTTTTAAAACTTCAAATAAGATCCTAAGGATGGTCAATGACCAATAAGCCATAAATTATTATAATCCATTATTTTGCTTTTGGTAAAAATTTTAGGTAAATTGAATGTATTTTCATAGAGGCTACGTATAGATGGGGCTTCCCAGATGGTAAAGAATTGGCCTGCCAATGTAGGAGACACAGGTTCGATCCCTGGGTCAGGAGGATCCCCAGGAGAAGGAACTGGCAACCCACTCCAGTATTCTTGCCTGGGGAATCCCATGAACAGAGGAGCCTGGCAGGCTACAGTCCATGGGGTTGCAAATACATGGGAAAGAAATAAACTATAAAATCAATATGTACTGGGCAATATAGAAAGACTGGTTCCACAGAGAACTGAAGGTAACCTCCCTGTGTCTTTGTCATGCACAAAAAATTAGCATGTCTTCCCTTTCCTCCAGATCCAACGCTGGCACCACCTAGCTTCCACATCCAAATAATTGGTCACCAAGTCCTGACAACTCTGTTCCCTTAATAACTCTAACGGGAACCCTGCTTTCTCTCCCCACAGTCACCGCCCCATTCACATTGTTGTTGTCTTCACAGCAAACCCCTAACTGGCCTCCCGAGCCCTAATATCACACCCCTGTACATCAACCTCCATATTTTCATAGAGTGGTTTTGTAAAAAAAAAAAAAAAAAAGCAAATCTAATTTCTATTCATTCTATATTCGTTCTAGGTTCTAGGTATACAAAACAAAGACATCTGCCCATAGACAGTTTAACAGGAGGAGAAAGACAATAAACATAACATTTTATATGATACCTTGGAAAGTAATAAATGCTGTGGAAAAGAGGAAAAAAGAAGCAGGGTACAGAGGGTTGAGAGTGCAGAGTGTGTGTGTGTGTGGTTTTAAGCAGTGTGGGCAGGACAGGCCTCATAGGTTGGTATTTGCTCAAAGCAGGGGAGGGGGTGAGCCCCATGCATATCTGAAGGGAGAGCATTCCCTGCAGACATAATAGCCAGAGAAGTGCCCCATGGGGGAATGACCTGGAAGGCTTAAGAAGGAGCATGGGCCAGAGTACTGGAAGCAGAATGGATACAGGCTGAGAGTGGAAGGCATGAGTTCAAAGAGCTAGGGGAGGTTGGTCACATGGGGCTTGTAGCAGGCAGGTCCACTGCAGGGTTTGGAGCAGTGGGTGACATGCTCTGACTTCCATACTGAACAGTGACAGACCAGGGGTAGCAACAGAGATTGTGAGAGGCCGTGTTGTCTCTGTCTTGCTTAGAATCCTTCAGTGACTCCTCTAAATTTCAGATAAAATCTAAACTCTGTCTGTGAACATTTCAGGATGGGGACCTTACTTCTTCTTCCAGATTTTTCCTGGCACTTTCAGCCCGCAAGCCCTGCCATGCTCTGGTGGCAGATGAGCTTCTAACAAGCATCTCATCTTTCATGGAACCAGGCACCTGCGTAGGTGGTTTTCCCTTCTTGAAGACAGTGTCCTTCTGGGCCTTCACTAAGCATCTTCTCCTCAGGGAAGCTTTTCTCTCTTCTTGGAACCACACATCCCCAAAGCAGCCTATGCGTACTTTAATGATTGGGATTATAGCCCCGAGTCAGAATATTCTGTCCCCAATCTGTCTCTCTCACCAGACTGGGAGCTTCTACAAGACTTAGAATAGAACTCTTATTTTTGAGTCCCTAGTAGACGTGGATGGATGGTTGAATGGATGTGTTGGGGTGGGGGGTGTAATTTCCTCTATTCTGTCTTGTCGCAACAAAAATTTGAAGCAACAGAGGGACCAGTGTTACAGCTCCATGTTACAGCTCAATTTTATTTAGAAAGGAAAGGAAAGGCATGAGGGAATGCCGACCCAAAAGACACAAAGAGAAGAGAGGCCCTGGCCCAATTTTGGCTCCTGTTTTCATATGTTTTTTCTCCTCCCGCTGGGCCTGCCTTGTGTAAACTGGGCTAGCCAGAAGTGCTGTTTGTTTCACCTGAGGGCCTCACTCCGGTCCTCAGGCCTTCCTTTGTTCTATTTTCATGGGCTTTTCCCTTTGTCTTTTAACCACCGCCATTTTGGACTCCTTTTTCCTGTTCTAACTACCTAATAGATGAATGAGTGGATGGATGCTGGCTCTTTCATCAAATCTTGAAATCTTGGGTTTTGTTTAAAATTAGTTAAGCAATAGAAATGCTTGAAAACTGACTGTAAGACATTAACTCGCTAACTTCTCCATGGAGGATATGGCTGAACATGAGAGCATGTTTGCACGTCAGCTACGCACAATGACTGGTGATGACTGATGGCTGGAAAGTTGCATATAAGAATGGTTTTTATAAATTGCACCTAATTTGCCCATTGACCAGTATAAGTTCAGACATACTTTACTTTGTTGTTAAGCTGTTCAATTAGCAGTACCTCATGCTGTAACTTTTAAGTTCCTTATATTTAACTCATCTTTCCCTGTCAGCCACTGTCAGATACATCGTTCAGCTGAAAATGATTGATTTCTGTTAGCAAATGCTGAGGAGAATCCTTTTAGAACATGAGGGTCTTTCTGCAATACCTAAGTATCTCTCAGTGCCTCTTGTTTTCTGGTGTTGTCCCTGTCCAGTTTGGGTTGGGCTTTAGGGTCTCCATTTTTATCTTGAGAAACGCTGGAAAATGCTGACTGTATGTGTTAGACCAGAAGTGGATTTCTTCCCCATCACCCAAGAAGGCCCAGGAAGGAGGGCCAGGAAGCAGTTGACAATGACTAGAGACTGACTCCTCATCACCTGTAATCTTTTGATGGCAGAACTAGAAGAGACCAACTTTCCCCCAGGTGTCACTTCTTCACCAAAGCTCTTCCTCTACAAAATACCGAGTGGGCTATACTGGAAAGTGAAAGAAAAATGAAAGCCTGTTTTCTCAGAGATATCTGGATATGAACGTTACTCCCAGCCTAGAATAAGCACAATGTAATCAGAGTTTTAAATGAGTGGAAAGGTCCCAGGGAGGCACCTCATCTGACTTGGACCACCCAGAAAAGCAGAAGCCTCTCTGCCACATCCCAGAGAGGCAGACTTCCAAACTGGCCTGGTGGTTCAGTGGTAAAGAATCTGCCTGCAATGCAGGAGACCTGGGTTCCATCTCTGGGTCAGGAAGATCCCCTAGAAAAGGGAATGGCTACCCACCCCAGTATTCTTGCCTGGAGAACCCCATAGACTCAGGAGCCTGGTGGGCTACAGTCCATGGGGTTGCAAAGAGTCAGACACGACTGAGCAGCAAAACTTTCCACTTTTCAACAACAACTTCCAGGAAAGGGGAGCCCCTGCCTCACAAGACAGCCCCTAAAGCTGTGGATTATTTCCAGATATTAGAAAACAGTCCATTAGGTGACTCCAAATAAGCCTTCCATACTTCCAGGAAGCAGAGTAGGCTGAATTCATGCACCTACTTTAATTCCCTCCTAAATAACACTGGTCTCAACCATGGAAAGGGATTTTTTGTCCTGCGGGCACAGTCCCACAAGGATGGGGTGAATGAGAGGAAACGGCAGCAATAAAATTTGCAAGTTGGAAAGCAGATAAAACAAATGGTAAGTGACTTAGGAAGCCCCAAAACACTAAATCCTTGAGATCAACTGTGGGAAAAACTGAGAGTCAATTAATTTCATAAGACAGAACCCACATCCTCACCCTCCAGGCCCAAGAATAAGCAGCACTGCCTCCTAGATCGCTGACAGCCATATTTTTCCCTTCTAGGCAGGAAACAACAATAAAATGCCATTATTATCTTTGGAGAGACAAGATGGAATCCATTAAATAAGATGCCAGTACAGAGGAAAATCCAGAGGAGGAAAAGAATTCTTGGAAATTAAAATTGTGATTTTAAATATTTAACTAAATAAAATGGTTGAGAGATTCTCCCAGAAAGCGGAACAACAATAACAACAACAACAACAGAAAAAAAGTGAAATAAAGAGAAAAGATTAACAAAAACCATACTACCAGTCTGGGAAGTACAATATTCAAATACTATGCACACAAAAAGAGAAAAGAGAGGGGAAAAAATAATCCAATAGTTTAAGAATATTTTCCAAAACACTGAGAGCAAAGAGAAGATTTTAGAAGTGTCCGGAGGAGACAAGTAAACTCACCATGCAGAGGATCAGGACGCCGTAATGGATTTGAGCTTCACCACAGCAGAATTGGGAGCTAGAAAGCAAAGCAGCAATTCCTTCAAAAATATAAGCAAAATTGTCTCCAGTGTGGCATTCTATATCCTGGTAAACTATTACTGAAATTTGAGGGTAGAATAAAGTCATCTGCAAAGATATAAAGTTTCAAAAAGTACTTCCCATATAGGTATCCTTCTCAAGAAACCAATGAAAGATTTTCTCTGTAAAGTGAAAGGGAAAACTGAAAAGAAGACCTGGGATAGGAAAACAGGAGATGCAATGAAGCAGAATAGCAAATAGCATCCTCAGGATGATGAGGAAGCTAGGAAGGAAGGACCTGAAGGGCAGTAGAGTACATTACCCCAAATATGCCTGTTTGCCATAAGGATTATTTCAGGCTGATTATTTTTAAGAAACAGCAGACACAGGAGGAGCTCTGGAAGCCAAGTAGAAGTTACCTTTTTGTAAGAGCACTTTACATTTATAAGGGGAATCTCCATGTGTAGGGGTGTCTTCCTGGCATGCTGCAGTCCATGGGGTTGCAAGAGTCAGACATGACTTAGTGACTAGACAACAACAACCTCTGTACTGAAGGGGAGGATGACCAAATCTCTAGAAACTCATATGAGTGGAGAAGATGATGACCTAAATCTGTCTAATGACCTTACCATTATTTACTGTGCTTTGCCTTATAATCTCCCATGACTGACTCCCTCACACCCATATTCTTTACCTTTAGCTGAAGATGGTATTTAAGGTGATGGCTTGGGCCATTTGGGGGAATTATTCACTTTTCCTGACTATCTCCCATATATACACATTCTTTTACTTGTTTGGTTTTCTCCTGCTATTCTGTCTTCTATTAAGGGGGAGGTCTCAGCCAAGAACCTAGAAGAATTTAAGAAAAATTACATTTCCTTCTCATCCAGACCTGAGATGGCAACTGTGTACCAGGCATAAGGGTGGCCAGGGCCCTTCAGAAGATGAAACCAATGGAATGAATATCTGATGGAGCCGAGTATCTTGAGTAAAGATTAAGATGCTTGGTAAATATGAATGCTAAGTGCTCAGAAGTCTAAGCAAATGAAAGTCCAGAGTCATAATATAATATCCCAAACGCAAAAAACCAAGAAGAAGCATAGCAAGCATACTATTTAGAGACATGGAATAGATACCAAATAGTCACCTAAAAGAAAGAAATGTGGAGGTTTTCAGGGGTGGAAATGAAGAAAGTGGTCAAGCTTCTTAAACTTGCAGAACTATTTGACTCTTTAAACAACTGCATATAATTTTGTTGTTGAGTTGCTAAGTCATGTCCAACTCTTTCGCAATCCCATGGACTGTAGCCCTCCAGGCTTCTCTGTCCATGGGATTTTCCAGGCAAGGATACCGGAGTGGGTTGCCATTTCCTTCTCCAGGGGATCTTCCTGACCCAGGGATCAAACTCTTGGCTCCTGCTGCATCTCCTGCATTGCAGGCAGATTCTTTATCACTGAGTATATAACTTATATAAAAATAAAAATTTTTTAAAAAGGAAAAGAAAAACAAGCAAAACATAAAAACATAACTTCCCCCAAAAATCTACATTTTCAAATATTTGAGAATGACTAGATTTTCCCTTCTCTCAGGTAAACTGTTCTAGTTTTCTCAGCCATCCTTTATCTGACTTCATTTCAAGATATCATGTCATCCTGAACTCCCTTCTGGAGAAAGGCATCACACAGCCCATCAACACTTTACTCACTGGCATATTATCTCCAACTTTCAAGCTATGCATTCCTCATCCTTTCTCTCTCTCTCTTTTTTTTAACATTTATTATTTACTTGGCTGTACCTGGTCTTAGTTGCGGCATACAAACTCTTAGTTGCAGCCTGTGGGGTCTAGTTCCCTGACCAGGGATTGAACCTGGGTTCCTTCCATTGGAAACATGGTATCTTAGCCACTGGACCACCAGGGAAGACTCTCCTCATCTTTTCTTTATAAATTGAGGTTTAAACCTAAACCCAGGGCTTTCATTCTTGCTAAATTTCATTTCATTGATTTTCTTTTGCACCCTAATTCTATTTGGTTAAAATAATTTTATTTTTTGTCTTTTATTTATTTATTTATTTTAATTTTCTTTATTGTATTGGTTTTGCCATACAATGACATGAAACAGCCATGGGTTTACATATGCTCCCCCTCCAGAACCCCCTCCCTCCTCAAATACTGGTAATACCACCCAGTAGATTGGCATTCTCTCTCTCTCTCTCTCTCTCTCTCTCTCAGCTTTGTGTCATCAATAAATTTAACAGTATTTCTCTGAATTTATCCAAGTCTTATAAAAGATCATTGAACCCAGTACAGTGAGAACAGAGTCCTGAGTCACTAAACCTTCCCCTGGGTGGCATTCACCTGACATTTACCTGGCACTTCTCTTTGTGTAGAGGTGTTTATTCATTTGCTCAAAGATGTAACACAAAGACACTTTTGGGAGAGGAATGGGAAACAAAAAGTACTGGTAATGATTCCAGGAATTATGCCTTCTAAAGAGTCAAAGCAGGACAGTTCAGAGTATCCCTCAGTTGCATTTGGATGAAAGGGAATGAATTTGTTGGAGCTTTTCCCTATAATGGATAGACAGCTCCCCACCCACAAACACACAAGTACTGCTGGGAGTTAGAGTCCCACATGTCATAAGCCCTCCACAGCCATGGAGCCGGGGTGCTGTGCCCTTGTGAAGTGAGGAAAGGTGCCACACTTCACCACTTCTCAGGGCACCTGGGTTGGGGGCGTGAGTCTTGAGGTTCCAGCTGCAATGACAGCCTCCTCCAGGTTTCTTTGGCAATTCATGCTGGTGCTTGGATAAGTGTTAGATTATTTTTTGACAAGCTGAAAGATGAAGTTCAAGGTGAACAACTGACTGATGACACAAATGTACTCAAAATCATAAAGGCAGCACCACATAGAACTGTTATTCTGATCTAACCAAACCAATTTCAAAGTAGATGAAAAACTGATAGAGCAAAGACTATTTAAATCTCCCCCTGTTAGATGCCTTCAAAAAGAAACAGGTTGTGTCATAAGTATCTCAGGATATCTATCTGCTTTATGTTTGGTGGAGATTTTTTAAAAATACGTGATTCTTATCTAAATTAAGAAAATACTAGTGAATAATTCTGAAACTATTAACAGAATGAAAAATAAATCACAATCAAGTCCTTGTTTTAAAGACTCTGTCCTCATCAGTTAATTCACACACAGGAGACTGAATTCATGTTTCCAAGCAATAATTCCTAAGAATTAAAAGATTTTTCCCAAAGTTTTATCTGTTGAGGTGTGAATGAATGTTTTAAGTCAGTTACCTTTGGTTACTGAGTACCATCACCATCTCCTTAATCTAAGTCTGTAAATTTGGCCGATTTTTCTCTTCTGACGTATTTTCTGTCATGAAAATTCCTCCCCAGAAATAAATATATACAGAGAAAGGTAACATTGATGATGAATGGTATTATGGAGTGGCTAATGGAAGTGGGTCAGAAAAGTTGTTATTCGAGGGAAATTTAAATGAGAGAAGATTAATTGACAGTAAAGCGAGTTGCAGGATTCTCAAGGTACCACAAAGAAACATTCAGGCTGAGGAGACTTACTTATTATTCACTTTACTGTCGGTGAACAGGCACTTCTTAAAGTAACAAAAGCAGACTTTGTTAACTGCTTCTCGAAAGCTGCTTTTTAAAGAGAGAAGTTCCATTAACCAGCAAGATCAGAGTTTGTTATAGAAGCCAAGTGAATTTAAACTGCAACATAAATCTCAGAAGAACAGTACCATGGGCAAAATGGAGATTATTGAGTACTCCGGATTGGTTTCTGAAGTGCCTATAATCTGAAAGCAAACACAAATGGGTAATGGGTCTTGGGAGTTCTGAAGTGTGGGGATTGAAATCTACTCAATCTATAATTCTCTGACTCTTGGCTTAAGAGTGTAGGGGATAAGGAGGCTTGGATGGAAAGTTTGAGAAAACTCAGAAATAAAGAGCTTCATCAGGCAAAGACAGATGAACAAGTGTGTCAAGACATGAAGAAGAAGTTCAGAATGAACCCCGACAGAAGTTCATTTGGAGAGGAAGTGAGTGTTCACGTAGACTGCCCCTAAGCACTCTACAGTGTGAGGCAGATTCCCAAAAAATAGCTTTTTAAAATTTCATTCATTTATTTTTGGCTGCACTGGGTCTTCGTTGCTGCCCACAGGCTTCCTCTAGTTGTGGAGAGCAGGAGCTACTCTCTGCTGCAGTGGACAGGCTTCCCATTGCAGTGGATTCTCTTGCTGTGGAATACAGGTTCTAGAGAATGCAGGCTTCAGTAGTTGCAACTCACAGGCTCTAGAGCACCAGCTCAGTAGTCATGGCACAGGTCTTGGTTGCCCCTTGGCATATAAAATCTTCCCAGACCAGGGTTCGAACCAGTGTCCCCTGCACTGGTAGGTGGATTTCTTTGCCACCAGGGAAGTCCAAGATATAGCTTTTGAGTCTACTGAAATTTTCAAGTTTAATACTTGGAAAATATTCAAAAGTAATGAGCAATTTAAATGAAAAAAATATATACAGTCATACTAGCAATTAAAAAGTGCAGAGAGAACTTTACAATGACATAACCTATAATAATAATAAAACATTAGAGGAAAAAAACAGTATTGGGACTGCTTTGGGAGAGTCAATGCACTTCTGTAATTGCTAGCAGTATGTATTAAAACATCTTGCCTACAGTTTTCAGTGATACATAGGTCACCATTCCAGGTTCCATCTACTTTAATATTTTCAAGGTCATCTGAATAACACCTCTGAGCTCTAAATAGTTCCACAATTCTGGGGCTTGTTAAACTGTGAGAACATCAATTATAGACTGTTGTGTAGAGTTATCCACTAAATATACTTCAAGCTGCAATCTAGGCTGCTTAGGCTTGAATCCTGTTGCTGCCACTTGCTAACTTTGGCAGATTATTTAATATCTTTCTGTGCCTCAGTTTCCTCCCTCTGAAGGAATAATAATAGAGCCTTAAAAAGGGAGTAGTAATAGTGCCTATCTCATAAAGTTAAGGAGTAAATGAATTGATACATAAAGCGCTTAGAACACTGTGCGACACATAATAAGAAATTGATAAATGCTTGCTATTGTAGAAACAAAAAACAACTAACAGGGTAAAGGAGTTATCTTTCATTAAAGAAATATCAGGATATAGATGACTGCTGCACTGGTTTAGCTAATCAATGGTGTCATCACGCACCTCCAATCTCCGTCATGTCACTTCAGCATCTTTAGTGCGCTGGCTTTTTGTCCTTCAGCCCGTGACCTCATGGTCTCAGAATGGCTGCAAATATCTCACATCTCAACTGTGCTTAAAATCAGAAAGAACAATACCATCCAGGGGAGAGGGAAAAGTGAGAAAGAAAAGGAGACTATCTCACATTATTTCCACATTTTATGAAGGAGCGAAATATCTTCCCAGAGAGCCTCAGTTGATTTCACCTGATCTCATTGGCCAGAACTGAGTCACAGGTCATCCCTGAAATCAAGAGTTCGCTGTCTTGGCTTTTTTTTTCTTTTTCAGAAATCTTCGTTGCTGTGCAGGCTTTCTCTCATTGCGGCTACTCTCTAGTTGCAGTGCATGGGCTTCTCATTGTGGTGGTTTCTCTCATTGTGGAGCACAGTGTCTAGGGTACTTGGGCTTCATTAGTTGCTGCCCATGGGCTCAGTAATTGTGGCTCATGTGCTTAGTTACTCCACGGCATGTGGATCTTCCCAGACTGGGATTGAACCATGTCTCTTGCAGTGGCAGGTGGATTCTTTACCACTGAGCCACCAAGGAAGCCCTCTGCTGTGGTTTTGTTGGCAGAAGAAAGGGGAGAGAGTCTCTGTTAGGAAGACAACCATGGGTCCTCCACAGTTAATCACTCCTGTTATACCAGCTGCTTTGTTCCTGCTTTGGCTGCAGAAAGGATCGTGTGTCCCTCAGAGAATTCATGTGAATTAACCAATGATCACAGAGCTCTTGTAACATATGAGACCACTGATAGATACCACTGCTAAGTTCTTCCCATATATGATGGGAAGATGAGCAAGGCCCACTTCTTGTTGAGATGGACCTTGACCTCAGTCTCTTCTTCTTAAAGGCTGTTCAAATCCTGACTAGAACACACAGAGGTACCCAGTGGAGTCCCTGCTGTCCACTGAGCCTCGTGGGGCTCCAAAGGAAGCATCATGGCCTTTGGGTTGTACACACACAGATGAGAAAACAAGAGCAGCACACATCAGGCATCAGTTCCATGCTCAACCCTCCTGGAGTGCTGAAAATGGAGCAATCGAATGGTCTGGCAGAGAGGTTCCCATGGAGGAGTTGCTGAAGTTGCAGTGAATGAGAAGAATTTGTGAGCCAAGGAGAGGAGGGCCCTTCCTGATCAGAAGGGTAGCCTACGAAAAAGCTCCTGAATGGAGTCAGCAGGACATGGGAGAGACATTCATTCTTTTTATATTTTTAAGGATCTAAAATTTATTTATACACACTTTGTTCAACAGTGTAAGCTTTGTGTGGAGTATGCTCATGATTCCCATTCTGCATATGAAGAAGCTGAGGCTCTAGGGCAGTCCATTTGTTTGAAATCATAATAGCAGAAAGGGGGGTGGACATTCATTCCTCTTCTTTTGAGATTTTTGTTTTCTCCTTAGAACTTGGAAGAAGCTGCCTGGAGTTGAGAACATGCCAAACATTAACCTTAATAATGCTGTGAACTCTCCAAACGTAAACTATATCCGCTGGCAAGTGCACAGGGACTGGGTTACTCAGGTAAAAAGAAGAAGCAAAAGTAACTTGTAATGTGCCACCCTACATCTTTCTCCAGGGGTGTCACACAAGCAATCAAATAACAGTATATGTATTCTTTAATAAGTCATCACTGGTCCTGAGGTAACTTTATTAACTTAGCTAAAAACAAAAATAAATGTCACATGATATACCCAGAATGGCACAAAGAATGATTTCTAGAAGTGAGTGAAAACCATCAATTTGAACTTGCTTGCATGTTTGTTCTGGGAGTTTCCACCCAAGATACCCTATGGGTCTGGAGACACTAGGTTGTTCTCCTTCATCTTGTAGGAGTGAGACTCACTCAGATGACTCAAGTGTCTGAGGACCCACAATGTGACTATAGACTTGAGAGTTGTTCCCTGAGATATCCACTGGCTCTTAGAAGCGAAGTTAGTGTTTCCCAAGTGTGTAAAAAAGCAAGACTTTGTCCTTTATGTTAAGACAGCCCAGTCTAACCAAGAAAAATGGAAAATGTGTCCACATAAAAACTTGCTCCTAAATGTTCATGGCAGCATTATTCACAGAAGTCAAAATCTGTTTATCTGTACAAGGAAATATTATTTGACAATAAGAGGAATGAAGTCATGACACAAGCTGTAACAAGAATGACACTCAAAGCATTATGCCAAGTCACAAAAGATCCCAAATTATATGATTGCATTTATGTGAAATGTCCAGAAAAGGGAAATCCATGGGGACAACAAAGCAGATTAGTGGTTGCCTGTTGCTGCTAAGTCGCTTCAGTCTTGTCCAACTCTTTGCGACCCCATGGACTGTTGCCCACCAGACTCCTCTGTCCATGGGATTCTCCAGACAATAATAGGGATGAGAAAATAGTGGGCAAATAGGGAGTGACTGTTAATGTTGAGGGTATTTCTTTTTCTTTTCTTTTTAAATCTTTTTGCCTGGGTCTTCATTGCTGCACACAGGCTTCCTCTAGTTGCTGCAAACAGGGCCACTTCTCATTGCGGTGCATGGGCTTCTCATTGTGGTGGCTTCTCTTGTTGCAGAGCACGGGCTCTAGGGTGTGGGCTTCGGTAGTTGTGGTACACAGGCTTAGTTGCCCAGCAGGGGTCAAACCCAGGTACCTTGTATTGGTAGGCAGATTGTTAGCCACTGGACCATCAGGGAAGTCCTGGCATTTCTTTTTAAAGTGATGAAAATGTTTTAATATTGAAAATGGTGATGGTACACAACTCTGAATATACTAACAAAACACTTTAAATTGAAAAAAAAAAGGAAAAAGCCCAGAAGCCAAACACAGAATGGACATGCAGAAGGGAGAGCAGTGGTCCTTCGGAATTGATGGGGATCCTCCCCTGGGGGAGGATAAAGACCCCTCGTCTCTTTATAAACACATCAGGTTGAAACCAGGTAGTGAAGATGTTTAATAAAAAAGACTAATGCAAGAAAAGAAAGGTAGGGAATCTTATTAGGTGAACGGAAAAGAATCAATCATGTGCTAAGTGAAAAGGAAAATTAAAGGGGAAGAAAAATTGGACCTGAAAAATCTTGTCTAAAAGATTAAACCAACAAAGTTTCGAAGAGAAGAAACTAGAACACCATCCCACAGTAGAAAGGAAATGTGAATTAAGAAAGCTAGAAAACAGTAATCTGAACAAGAACACGTAAAGTCATGTAATTCAATGTGTTTCTCAAAAGCAGTTGGAACCAGGTTATTTTTTCCTTCAATTTGTTTGAGGTACAGTTTACCTGAGAGCTTCCCTGGTGGCTCAGTGGTACAGAAGGTGCCTAAAATTCAGGGGGCCTGGGTTCAATCCCTAGATCAGGAAGATCCCCTGAAGAAGGGAATGGCTACCCACTCCAGTATTCTTGCCTGGAGAATTCCATGGACAGAGGAGCCCGGAGGGCTACAGTCCATGGGATGGTAAAGAGTTGGACACAACTGGGTGACGAATACTTTGTCCTTACTAGGATTTCTGCAGGCGAAGAAGGTGGCCTGAGAGGAGAGGAACTCCTGAAATCCCTCCCAACCTGTTTCCTTGCCCCCAAAGAGTGGCCCTGCCCTCCCCACCGCCAACCCCACCCACCCCCACCCCATTCATGGTCCTGCCCGAAAGCTCTGCCTCCCCACCCTCAGCACCTGCCACTGAGCCCAGCACTTCATTTTCAAAGGCTGAGGAAAAGAGGTCATTACCCTTCCCAATATGACACAGCATAGCTTCCAACTCAAATCTGATTTACAGTGAAGGATACACTGCTGTCTCTATGAAACCCCTGCAGCTATGCAGGGAGCATTCTAATTTTCTTGGAAATATCTAGACGAGGTAGTAGAAACTTGGGCACAGTCTATCTTACAGGACACCTAGGAATTGCTTGTTCCTGTACTAGTCTTGAGCGAGTATAAAGGCAAGTGAGCCCGCTGTGAGCTTGTCACCCACCACGCCGCCCACACTCAAATGTGGTTTTGTAAAGACGCACCTGTCCTGTGAACAAGAGGTTCCCTTCTCCCTCTTAAAATATGTGTTGAAAGAACACCTTAGATATTGTTATAGACTCTTACTTGACCTGGTGTATGATCTTCTAGTTAATATTTCTTTTCTCTTTTTCATTTCTAGCTGAACTACTATGATTCTCTCAAAGCTGTCATTTCAAGCCCCAACCATGAGCCCACTGCTCTAGTCACAGGTACTGCTTGCACTTGAGTTTGTCATGTTCCCTTTTTGTGTGTCAGACCCTTGGTTGTCTCCCACCTTTAGAATTTCTACATTGCAGCAGACATCCCACACTTGGATAATAACTCCCAGTGCAGCTCAAAGTGGGACATCCTCCCACTACTGAGTTTTATAAGCTGCCGGGGAGGCAGAGGGAGGGTGGGCAGGCCTATCCCAGCCTTCGCTCACACCCAGAGCTCGATCCATATCTGTATTTGTTGGGTTGAAATAAAAGCAAAATCCACTTCAGGCAATCTCAGGCCATACAATCTGAGCAGCTGTAAGGTGCTACATGATATTAAATATATGGTGGAATCGACATAAAACAGTGGTCTTGGGGGCATTTGTATGAAATAAGATTTGGAATATTTTAAGAATTCAAAAGGCACGCTTGATATAACAACTGTCAGCAATGGCAAGAGGAAGACCCAGAACTTAAAGGCCTTTGTATTTTTCTGGAAGCTGGCCTTTGATCAAGTGAATTCAGAGAAAGGAGAACCCCAGTCCCTATCCACCTGTCCCTCTTCCAGGCCCAGATGTGTGGCAGTCTGGGCGTGGACTTGACCAGACTGATCTGGGGTCTTTGGAGCAAGAATCTGACGAGCCTGTGCTCTTCATGTGGGAGTCACTTTGTCTGGGCCAACCAGAGGATGTATGTCCTGGTGCTGGATTAACTCCAGGAGATCGGCTGATTTAGGTTTGACTCAGGAGCCAGTCTCTTCACATGGACAATTCCCTGGAGACCAGCTCATGGTCTAAAGTAGATGCAGCTTCTGACTAGTCCTGGGCATTCTAACTAGAACACTTACCGCCAGGCCCCACACAAAGCTCCTTCCATGCATTCTTTTATTTAATCTCCATCATGTGCTCACTGCTCAGTGCTCAGACGCTCAGTTGTGTCTGACTCTTTTCAACCTCATGGGCTGAAGACTGCCAGGCTCCTCTGTCCAAGGGATTCTCCTGGCAAGAATACTGGAGTGGTGTGCCATTTCCTTCTCCAGGGGATCTTCCTGATCAGGGATCGAACCCAAGTTTCTTACATCTCCTGCATTGGCAGGCAGATTCTTTATCATAACCTTGTGAGTAGATCCCACTACAAGCCTCATCTCACAGGTGAGTAAACTAAAGCACAGAATAAGTAACTTGTCCTCAGGTATTGTTCAGGGATTTTTCTCTCTTTTTTTCATCTGCCCTTGAAAAGAACTGCGGAGCACTTGTGTATATGTCAAGGCCAAGAGGTATCCTTTAATCACAATAGTACATTTTTTACTTAATTTTTTGTTTTTTCTGTTTTAGTCTATTTAAAATAATTTTTCCTAATAACTTGTCACTTGAAAATCTCAATTCTTCACATTTACTTTGTTGAACTTCATTCTTATTTTGTGAAGCTCTTGATAGCATGTTGACAAGCTTTGTCCACTAATTCAGTGTCACTGTCATCATATTTAATTTGTCAAGGTGATACTGGTGCTGATTCCTTACATGTGTTTGGCACTTACTAACTTTTAAAGAATTTTCACATTTATCAGTGGTTCTCGGTCTTGGCTGCCCTTAGGGATCTTCTGGGGTACTTTATCAAATCTGATTACTACCTGGGTCTTGCCCTCAGAGATTCTGATTTAACTGGCCTGGGGTGAAGCCTGGGCGTTGGGGCTTTTATGGGGGGTGTGGGCTATGCTGGTCTCAGTTGCAACATGCAGCCTCCTCCAGTTGCAATAAGCAGGCTTTAGTTGCCCTGAGGCATGTGGGATCTTAGTTTTACAACCAGGGATCAAACCTACATCCCTGCCTTGGAAGTGAAGTGAAAGTCAGTCAGTCGTGTCCTGCTCTTTGTGATCCCATAGACTATACAGTCCATGGAATTCTCCAGGCCAGAATACTGGAGTGTGTAGCCATTAACTTCTCCAGGGGATCTTCCCAACCCAGGGATCGAACTCTGGTCTCCTGCATTGCAGGTGGATTCTTTACCAGCTGAGCCACAAAGGAAGCCCAAGAACACTGGAGTGGGTAGCCTATCTCTTCTCCAGAGGATCTGCCCAACCCAGGAATTGAACCAGGGTCCCCTGCATTGCAGGTAGATTCTTTACCAACTGAGCTATCAGGGAAGCATTGGAAGGTGGATTCTTAACCACTTGACCACCAGGAAGTTCCTGGGCATTGGGACTTCTAAAAGTTCTCCCAGTGATTCCAATATGTGGCCAAGATTAAAAGCACTGTCCAAGGACTATGGCTGAGGCACCAGTATTTTTTAGATACTTCCCAGTGACTTTAATTTGCAGCTAAGATCAAGAACCACTCACATGTATGTATTATTTGATCTTCACAGTAGGAGGTGAGGTATACCTGTGTGCACTCCCATTTTACAAATGAGGATACATACGTTTAGAGAAGTTTGCCTATCAGGTCACTTTGCTGGAAGAGGTATGCCTTGACTTCAGTTTTCCTGACCCCACTGCCAGTATTCCACCCTTAATTCCCTAGACTTGGACTGGTAAGGTCCTGTCCCTCAGGTTCTGGGACTTGTTTTGGCACAGCCTCATTTCAAAAGGACAGGAAAGCCTGGTGTGCTGCAGTTCATGGGGTCGCAAAGAGTAGGACACGACTTAGTGACTGAACAAAAACGACATTTCCAAAGAAGATTGTGACCCTGGAACAAAATAAATCTCTGAATCCTCATCATTCACTCTAGAGCGGTGAGAAAGTGTTAGCTGGCAGAGGCTGCCTTTGATCTCTGTGATCTCTGGGTAGGGTCCCTGTACACCTGGGCAGCAGCATTTCTACATGAGATCGTCTTTCATTCACTACAAAGATCTTCACCTTTTCCTCTTGACAGTCCTAAATGCCTTCTCCCTCTTCCTCCTAGATCCATTCCTGGCCTCATTCCTGGATTTTAAGGGCCTGGTTTCACCAAGCAATGCATTTGTAATGAATAAAATATTTAACACCGTCTTCAGCAACTCAGAAGTCAGCCACCCACGTCATGATGAGTCTTTCTTTTATGAAGCCTTTCAGCTGAGCTGTGCCTGAGCATTTCTGAGCTTTGCAAAAACTGAGATCTTAGGGTTTTTTCCCCCTCCTTTCCTGTAGAATCTTGTTCCAGTGGCCACTGAACATCTTGGAGAATCAGTAATGAGTCATGGCCGAGGTCTCCACCGCCTGTGAAACATCTTCTTGCTTCTTCTTGACAGGAATCTGACATTAGCTCCATCCACTCACAGCCTTGGAACTCATATTATCTTTCAAGGAAAACTCCCTTTATCAATTTCTGATTCACTGACATTTAAATCACCAAAGTGTTAGCAAGAGATGTGCTATAAGAAGTTTCTTGGGAATTTTCATTAGACTTTCTGGGAACTAGGAAATTATGATTTTCTAGAACAGTAATGGATATGAATCTTAAAAAACTGAAAGTCAGCCTTCAGAAACTGCTCAGAATTCAGTGTTTGTTTTGGCAGAACAAAATTCAATGAATAGGAAGGAGGGTCTCTGGGTTCCAGCCCCAGCTTTGTCACTCACAGATCCTCATTCTGCTGTGAGACCCCTGTCCATCCCCTCCTCCTCCTCACATCATGGAAAGCAGGGGCCACTGCAGTTGCTGACAGCTCTAAACCAGTGTGAAGTGTCTCTAGAGACCTAGATAACGCTAGTGCAGAAAGAATTACTTCTCCTCGATCCCCTGTCCACATTGTCAGAGTTTCTCTGTGTGTTGAGCATTTATGATGTGCCTGGGATGGGACTAGGATGAGAATGTGGGTGAACCTTTGGAGGAAAACTCCTGGGAAGAGTTGTTTCTACTTGCCCTCTCTTTTCCCTGTCCTTCCAGTATTTCTAAAACCCACTCCAGCCTGGCTTTGTCCCTGTCATGCCACCAGAAGCACCTCTGTAAGGGCCACCCACGCCCCTCTTGTTGCTGGGTCAGTGACCCGTCCTCATCCCACTGGTTCTCTTAACACTTGAAGCTGCAGGTCACTCAGCTTCCTTCCTGTATGCCTTAAAAAAAATTATTTATTTATTTGGCTGCACCGGCTTTTAGTTGCAAGCGTGTGGGATTAGTTCTCTGACCTGGGATCGAACCTAGGCCCTCTGCATTGGGAGTGTGGAGTCTTAGCCACTGTACCACCAGGGGAACCCCCTGGTGTTTTGGCTTGAGAAATGCAGCCTCTCTTGGTTTCCCTTCCATCCAGCTCTTTGCTCCTTCTCTGACTCCCTTACTTGCCCCCTCCATGCTGTAATGTCCAGGACCTAATGTCGGAGGCCCCAGAATTCGACCCTCAGTTCTCTTCTCTTCCACACCTGCATCTCTCCCTTGATGATGTTATCAGATCCCAAATGCACATTCCCCTGAATTTCAGTCTGGTATTTCCTGCTGCCTTGGATCTATGTTTAAAGGATCTCTCCCACTTGGGTATCTCACAGACATCAAAGTGAAGCCCAAACCTGAATCTAGATCATCTCCCTCAGGCCGTCGAGCTCATTTCAGTTGGCTCTAAGTTCATCCTTCCAGTTGCTCTGGCCCGAATCTAGTAGTCATCCTTGACTCCTCTCTCTCTCTCTCACAACCCATTCTGACCTGTCGATCCCACCTTCATTATACACCTGGAATTTGGCCACTTGTCCCCAGCCCAACTTCTACCATCTCGTGAAAGTCACTGACTTCTCCTCCCTGGGCCACTGTTTCCATCCTGCCCCTGTAGTCTATTCTCCATGCATCAGCCAGAGATATCCTGTAAAACGAGAAGTCTGATCTGTGTAAATCCTGCAGTGGGCGCCTGTCTCACTCAGTAAAAGCTGGGTCCTCCAGAGCCCCGTGTGTCAGCCCAACTCTTACATCTCTGGCTTAGTCTCCTACTTCCTCCCCTCAGTCTCTCTATGCTAGTCATACAGTCTCCTTGAATTTATTTAGGATCTTTACACTGCTTCTTCTCTGTGCCTAGAAAATTCCCCCTCAAATGTCTGCATTGCTCACTCCTTCAGCTCTTCGGGGTCTTTGATCAAACTTCTCAGTGAGGCCATCTTGTCCACATTATTTTATAATGGAACAGCTCAGTCGCTGCCCTCAGCATTCCCTATTTTTCCTACCTTGTTCTGCCCTTGTTCAAATCCATGCATTTAATCACCTCCTAATACACTATATGATTTATCTATTATGTTTGTTGCTTGAGGTCTGTCTTCATCAGAAGACAGAGCCTTGAAGGCAGGAGTTTTGTCTGTGTTAGTCACTGTTTTGTCCAAAACACTTAGAATAGCACATGGCACATAAGTAGGTGCTCAATATTTATTGAATGGATTTCTTTTTGAAGTCAGAATACATAACAAATGTATCTCTCTCCCAAAGCAGTGCTCAAGGCCATACACACCAGGAGAGGTAAGATTCTGTAGTGCCGAGCTGGTCAAGTGTTTCCTCCTGTGCCCTCTCCTCCTGTCTCCCCACTCACCCCCACCAACACATCCCCACAGTGTCCTACACCTGTGTCACTGCTCAGTCGGATATGTCTGTGTCCCACACACTCACACACGCACTCACACACTCTTCCACTGTGCTATAGGACTCACCCCACCCCACCCCTAAATGGAAGAAAGTAGACGGTTCACACCATCCCACAGTCCCCTTCAAATCAATTCTAGATTCTATTTCTGGTCTGTCCCCTTCCGCAGCCCCTAAGGGACCGCCCTTTACATACTCCTGAACTTCAAACCTCAGCTTCAGGTCAGCCAGCTGTCCCCAGACAGGATCGCCTCCAGCAAGAGGGAGAAACCTTAACAGAAGAGACTAACACAGCACAGAGGCTCTGCGTGAGGCACAGGAAGTGCTTTCAAGCGCGTTTGCTCCCTTGCAGTGAAGGAACTCAGGAATTGCTTGCTTGTTTTCGTTATTCATGAGCATGAAAGGGGACATGTCTTGATCAAGGCCATAGACAGACCAGCCTGGGCCTCGAACGCAAACCTGAGCAGCATTAGGTTCCACCTAGTGACTGCCGATTTGTGGGCTCCTGCCACACTGAAGAAAGATGGAGCGAAGGGAATGAAGTACAGGGAGGGATAAGCAGGAGAGGCCACCTCAGAACAGGAAGAATAAGGATCTGAGCTTTGCGGAGGACACACTCACCTCAGTGCTGACCCCCTGGGATGCTCTAAGCCCGTGACCATGAAAGTGGCCTATGGGTCAGACCTGATACTAGCAGCTGCAGGGACAGCCAGAATTCACCAGGACCCCAGCACCTGAAGACTTAGCTGCTACTTAGTGTGCTGAGATCTGAGCCCTCCTTGAATCTGCTCTCAGTTTCCATGGTGACTGCTTAAACTTTTCATCATCCTTCTTTCAGACCTTGGGGGAGAGGAATGCTCTCTGGTTTCCATGACAACCACTTAAACATGTATCTCTTTCTGGCTTGGTTGGAAAAGAACCGCTAGAGATCATGCAAATGAACTGGCTGCTCTCCCTTCGCTTAAAAAAATTAAAAATAAAGTGACACACCTGCTTAGATGTTTCAGATCTCTGCTCACAACAAGAGGGGTGAAAGTGTTGAACTGGTGTTTGTGGAAGGTTTGCTGCATTGCTTTGACATTTCAAGTGCTCAGATAACGCAGGCTCACTCTGTCGTCTGAAGTAATTATCTACACTCAGCACTTGTCCTCCCTCCCCTCTGCCTGGCAGATGAAAGAGCTGCAAGTTCAAGGCTGTTTACCTTTCCTGCTGCAAGCTACTGGAGAAAGGAAGTACAGGGCCAGAGGGACCACCTGACCCAGCCCTTGGCCACCGTGGGGAGGAGCCATGGAGGGCAGTGTCTTCACCTCAACTCACTGTCCATAAACCAGCCAGGGATGACTCTGGACTCAGGTTATATAGTCTCAAATAATGTGGACATCAGAGACCCCGGTTCAGAAGTGATTCTGCTTCCCCATTGCAATTCAGGGAATGGAGAACAGCCACAGGACTCTGAAGAGAAACTCTGAAGTGGAAAGAGGAGGGTTCCCTTCCCCCAACTGTGACACCTGCCCGTCCTCCCTTGCACAACACACCCTAACCCAGAGGCCCTAAGAAACAGCCACAGACAGATTTAAAGCATGTTTTTAAACTGGTCACCAACATGTAAAATTCTGGCAATATCCAGTGAAAAATGGAGACTTCCCACTTCTATGGGAAAATGGGCAGGGCTGCCTCATGAGGGTCCTCTGAGTTGCACCACGCCCAGGAGGTGGAAGCCTCCACTCGCCTTGAGGGAACTTTCCTGAGTAGCGTGTTCTTCACCCTGAATCCTGGAAGAAAGCTGAGTTGTAATTCGTGATAGCAGGCACAAGAGCCAGACCAAATTGATAATACTTCAGCCAGTTACTGAAGTCACAGATGATGAAAGAGGATTCTTACTTGGGGGTAGAGGGATTCGGAGGGGTTTGGGGAGGGGGGTGAAGACAGTCGTTCTCCCACCTTCCTCCAAGGTCCTTCAGGCTCCTTGGATGAGGCGGAGGTCAAGAGGGAAGTCAGACAGGTGGATGGGAGAGGCACTGGTGAGTGTATTTCGGATTTCCTTCATGATCATCTTCTGGTGAGACTATTTACCCTCTCGGGTCCTAAGACTCTTTAATCAATAGGAATTGATAAGAAGCCAGAGGAGGAATACAGGCAAGGCTTTATTGGGATTTGTGTTACAGCAGGAGGAATAAAAACAAGTCACATGTGCCTTGCTCACTCCCCAAGAGGGGGCAAGCTGGTTCCTTAAACATGGTGAGGGTGGGGCCAGATGGGCAGGTCAGGCAGGAAGGGTGCCTTAGGTGGCCTGCCCACCCCCTTGGTAGTGCTGTGTGCAAGGATCATGCACAGTACCCTAGTTTTTCTCTCCGCACCTCAGAAGCAGTGGTTGGTTTGCAGCCTTTTTGTATCTTATAGTTCATAGTTGCCCTAACTGGGCTTTCAAGTAGTTATTTTGGGCTTTCCTGGTGGCTCAGTGGTAAAAAAAATCCTCCTGCAATGCAGAAGCTGCAGGAGACGCGGATTCAATCCCTGGGCTGGAAAGATCCCTTGGAGGAGGGCATGGCAACCCACTCCAATATTCTTGCATGTAGAATCCCATGGACAGAGGAGCCTGGCGGGCTACAGTCCATGAGATCACAAAGAGTCAGACACAACTGAAGGGACTTAGCACACATGCACTGACTTAGCACACACGCATGCAAGTTATTTTTAGTCTCTTAGAGTTTCTTGTATTTTTGTTGCTAGAGGAGACTTTTATTTAGATGCAAGAATTCTAGTCAAGGGTCCTAGGTCCCAGCCTGTCTCAAAACCAATGTCTAAAGTCTACAGGAAGGCCCTTGATCATTTCTGTGTGGCACTTCTGGGTGATGTTACTATTTTATTCTATTGTTCCGTGGATTCATAAGCCCAAAAGTCATTTAAGTCATTTGACTCAAATATCTGTCAGAATAGTTGTAAATGAAATTAGCTGGTTAGTTGATGACACCTGGAGGCCCTGATCTAGGAGTCATATGGTGCTTCCTTGGCTCCAGTGTCTTCTTGATGACAAGTGTTTAACCTCTCTGTGTAAGTTTTCTCACCTGTAAGGTAGCGGTAAAGGTGCTTACCCCACTGAGTTTCTTTGAGGCTCAAACAAGATCATGTATGGGGAGGCTCTGGCCCAATGCCTGGCACTCAGTAGAGATTTGGGGAAACCTTGCTTTTCTTATAATATCATTTTCACTCTTCAGACTATCTATGGTTTAACACCTGGGGTAAAAAAGAAGAAAACACTATCATCACTGAAAATGAGCCTGAGATCTTTAAAAATTAGTAACTTGTCCAAAAATTGACTGATCATGTGGAGAAACTGTTTTGCTTTTCTGCGAATATTTTTAGGGTGCACTATGGGAACAACAAATGTCAAGCAAAAGATGAAAGAGATAAAGGATGTTGGGGAAAATGTCAAAGCAAGAAAAGACCAAGCATTCCTCAGTTTGCCCCAAAGGCGAGCAGAATGTGATCAAACAGTTTTCTGCATCCACAAAGGAGTTAAGACATTTACGTTCTGCAAGGGAAAGAGCTTGCTGTTGACAGGTGGAATGGATCGGATAATTAGAGTCTGGAATCCTTATCTGCCTGGGTAAGTTTTCTTTCTCTCTCCAGCCAAGGGTGCCCTTGACCTCATAAGTACAGGAGAGCCAGACTGAGGATCACTAAAATTCCCCTTTAATTTAAGAGCCCATGTCCAAAACTGACCTCCCAGACACACAACCCAGGAAATTTCTCCTTGTGGCTATTACAAAGTCATTTTAGGGGGTTAATAAGCAACTTATTTAAAAGGCAAATAGCTCACAAAGACACAGAGATCGTGTAGAGCCATCATTCACTCACAACTGGGAGGATTTTCTTTGATCAGATTGCTATCTTCCCTAGGATGAATGATGATCAGTTGTAGAGAGCGATTAGGGATTCTGATGTGCAATCAGTGTCCCTTCTGTGCACCTCACTCAGGTGACCCTAAGCTCACCCTCACTTGTCTGCTGGAGTTGTGTGCTGCTGCTGCTGCTGCTAAGTCGCTTCAGTCGTGTCCGACTCTGTGCGACCCCATAGACGGCAGCCCACCAGGCTCCCCCGTCCCTGGGATTCTCCAGGCAAGAACACTGGAGTGGGTTGCCATTTCCTTCTCCAATGCATGAAAGTGAAAAGTGAAAGGGTAGTCCCTCAGTCGTATCCGACTCTTAGTGACCCCATGGACTGCAGCCTAAAAGGCTCCTCCATCCATGGGATTTTCCAGGCAAGAGTACTGGAGTGGGGTGCCATTGCCTTCTCCAGCTGGAGTTGTGTAGCCCCATCTAATTTAAGGACTCCACCACCCCTGAAATATAGCAGAATTGACCTAAAAAACCAGGGATTCTTCTGGAAAGCCTGGAACTGGGGTAGCCAGGGCAGCAAACTGTTTAATCAGAAGAACAGCCTGTTGCCATCACCCCTTCAGTGTGTAATTATCATACTCCTGAAGAGTGTCCCCTCACCTTCATGTGGGTCCCTGCAGAACAAGTCTTAGTAATGCTTTCTTGGAAATAACAGAAACTGCCACTTTGCTGAGCACTTACTTTGTACTGGGCACTGGACATTCTCTCTAATCCTCACGTCAACTCCATTTACCAAGGAAGAAGCTGAAACTCAGAGGAGCTAAGTAATTTGGGGGTACTAATGGCAGAATCAGGATTCAAATGCAACTTGGTTGCTAAAAGCTGTGTCATTTCTGTTGACAAGTCTTGAAGAAGGAAGGAGAGGAGGAAAATGGGGAGTTGATATGGGGTTTGGAGTAAGAACCAGTCACCTACAGAAAGCCGAGGTTACTGCTGAGCCTCTGCACAGACAACAGTGAGGCCCTGCCAAGTGACCCCTGCCCCCTCAGCTGCTGGGCAGTGCTCCAAGGCAATGAGCTCATGGACCCAGCCTCTGTCCCGCCTCTGTCCCTTTCTAGCTGAATGATCCTGAGCAAGGGCTGCAGCCTCCAGTCCCTCTTTGACAATAACAAGAATATCCACTCCTTGATTAGTAGTAGTGTTGTTGTTGTTCAGTCAGCTAAGTCATATGGACTTCAATCCCATGCACTGTTGCCCACTAGGCTTCCCTGCCCTGCACTGTCTCCCACAATTTGTTCAAACTCATATCCATTGAGTTGGTGATGCCATCCAACCATCTCATCTTCTGTCGTCCCCTTCTGCTCCTGCCCTCCATCTTTCCCAGCATCAACGTCTTTTCCAATGAGTCAGCTCTTTGCATCAAGTGGCCAAAGTATTGGAGCTTCAGCATTAGTCCTTCCAATGAATATTCAGGGTTGATTTCCTTTAGGATGGACTGGTTTGATCTCCTTACTGCCCACGGGACTCTTGGGAGTCTTCTGTAGATTAGCAGTACAGATCACAAATGAGCCATCCATGTACTGCACTCAATGCAATGTCTGATGCCTAATAAGAAGGAAAGAAATGGAAGGAAGGAGAAAGGAAGGAAGAAAGAAACAGGATTTTTCTACCCACTTCTATTACCTTAGCCTCTTGTTTGTCAGAAGACTGAGAAAAATTTGCTTACTTCCCAGTGATGTGGTTATAAAAAGACACTGTTCTCTCCCCGTCAACCTCAGCCCTGCATCCCTTTTCCTTATCCCTCACCCTCCCACAGCACACGCAGCGCTGCACCCTTCAGGGCCCTGCGATCCCTCAGAACTCCTTAAAATAAACTCTTATTAGAAAGACATTCATGCCAGATCTGAATACTGCATAAAGCAACAACCTGTGTGGAGGCTCTTCCAACCCCACCCTGCGCTCTTCTGAGCTTATTCCTTTTATAGAGATATTGTCAGCCCTGGGAGAAACAAAGCCCAGGGCTTCATCTCAAACCGAGTTGTGTTGCTGTAACTGCATATTATCTGCTTCACTCCTTTTATCACACAAGATATATACGCGTGTCGTTTCAGAGGGAGACATAACCCTCCTCAGGCTGAATAGAGCTGCCAGATCCGGGCCAAGTTTAGTCTTGCATTTTTATTTAGAAGCCTCAGCTAGAACTGCCTGGTGTTCATCTGTTCTTTTTCCATTCTAGAAAACCAACAGGTATGCTGAGAAGCCACACAGCTCCAGTGATTTACATCCATGTGTCTGCTGAGGATAACAAGATATTTTCCATGTCCACCGACAACACTATTAAGGTCTTTGCCCTGTTATGTTTCAATGTGTTATCCAATGCAGTTTCAGACAGAAAAGGTGTTCCTTTCATGTTTTCATTCTCTCTCTGGAGCCTTTGGGGCCTCTGATTAGCAGTTACTCGGATGGTATTTGCTTCCATGGATCTGCTTTTGAAAGGGAGAATAGGCAAGCAGGGGAAGGGCAGCCTCTCCAAGAACTTTCTATACGTGCTGTTTTGTTGGGATGAGTAAACATTATAGCACTGAGCCCTCTGCTTACATTCCGTCCAGAGATTCCTTATGAGAATACAGGTTGGGGATGGAGAGGGGAAGCTGGGGACAGAATGGGGACAGGAGTCAGCAGTCCTTTGCCACTAGAGGTGATCGTCTTATCTTGGAGTATACCTGGAGCAAGTGGGCCCTTTCTGAAATGCTGTCTCTAAGGCTTAGAATTTAAACCTTTCTGACCCTGGCAGAGGTAGCAACATCCCTACCTTCATTTTGTTTGCCTTCGTACCTCTTTTTATACCCAAGGTCCTGTCTGCCTCTAAAGCCCAGTCACTCTGTTATCTCTGGAATACACTATTTTTTTAATTAAAAAAGAAGAAAAACCTCACTGAATTGTTTCATCCATCACCTCATATGCTTTTCCAGTGAACATGACAAGTTTCCATGGCTCATCCACCTGCTTTTCTGGACTGTCACAGGGCCAGAGGATGGGTGTTGAGAGCAATGTGAGTTGCTGGAACCTCAGGACAGAGATCAGAGTCACTGCAGATTCATAAACCAGCTCATTGGCCCCTCACATAATAAATGATTGATAGACGCTGAGCTGAATTGTGTAATTCATATGTCAAAGTGTTAACCCCCAGTACTTTAGAATATGGTTGTGTTTACAGATAGGGCCTATAAGGAAATTGCTGGGGTTTTGCTTAGTCACTAAGTCAGGTCCAACTCTTTTGAAACCCCATGGACTGTAGCCCGCCAGGCTCCTCTGTCTGCAGGGTTCTCAGGCAAGAATACTAGAGTGGGTCACCATTTCCTTCTCCAGAAGATCTTCCCAACTCAGGGATTAAACCCAAGTCTCTTGCATCCCCTGCATTGGCAGGCAGATTCCTGACCACTGAGCTGCCAGGGAAGCCCCTATCAAGAAATACTGAAGGTTAAATGAAGTCATATTGGTGGGCCCTAATCTAGTATGACTGATGTCCTTATAAGAAGAGGAAATCAGGACACTTAGACTGAGAGGCAGCCTTGCACGGACACAGCAGGAAGATGGTCTTCTGCAAGCCAAGAGAAAGGTCACTGAAGAATCCAAATCTTTCAATGCCTTAATTTTGGACTTAAATTTCTTACTTCACACTGTACAAAAAGATTAACTCAAAATGGATCATAGACCTAAATGTAAAAAGAGCTACATCTACAAAACTCTTACAAGAAAACACGAGAGTAAATCTTCATGACCTTGGTCTAGGCAATGATTTCTTAGATATGACATCAAAAGCATGAGAGACTAAAGGAGGAGGAAATGAGCTGATTTCTTCAAATATAAAAACTTGTGCTTTAAAGGACAATATTAAGAAAGTGTTAGACAACCTACAGGATGAGATAAAATATCTGCAAACCATATATCTGATGAGGGACTTGCACCTAGAATACAAAGAACTCAATGTTCAGCAATAAAAGCACAAATAGCTTATTTTTAAATGAGCAAAAGACTAGGACAGAAAGCCCTTCAAAGAAAATATTCAAATGGCCAATAAACACAGGATAAGATGCTCAACATCATTAGTCACTATGAAAATTCAAACCATGCCTGTTAGGATGGCTAACATTAAAAGATAGATGATAACAAATGTTGGCAAGGAAGTGGAGAAATTGGAACCCTCGTGGATTGTTGGTGGGAATTTAAATGCTATAGCCACTTTGGAAAACATTTTAGAAGTTCTTTAAATGTTAACCAGAAAGTTAACATATGATCTAGCATTTCCACTCCTGGGTTTATACCCAAGAGAATTGAAAACATCTGTCCACAAAAATACTTATATAAGGATATTTATAGCCAAAAAGTAGAAATAAACCAAATGTCCATGAACTGAGGAATGGATAAACAAAATCCAATCATCCATATAATGAAATATTATTTAGCAACAAAAAATAGAAATGAAGCACTATCATATGATACAACACAGAAAACATGAGAAACTCTAAGTGTTAAGTGAAAGCCAGTCACAAAGGGCTGTGTACTGTGTAATTCCATTTACATGAAGTGTCCAGAATAGGCAAATTCAGAGACAAAAATGAGCTTAGTACTTGTCAGGGGGTGGGGTGAGGTGGGAATAGGGGGTATCAGTTAATGGGTATGGGGTTTCCTTTTGGAGGAATGAAAAAAATTTTAAATTATTGGCGATGGTTGCACAACTCTGTGAATATGCTAAAAACCACTGAATAGTAAGCTTTAAAATGCAAATTTTGTAGTATGCGGATTAAATGTCAATAAGGCTATGATTTTTTTTTTTTTTAAAGAAGAAAGGGAGTGAGGAGTCAAGGATGACACCAAGATTTTAGGTCTGTGATGAGGAAGGTGGTGGGTGGGAGGAGCATAATGTCAGGAGCCCAGTTGTGGATGTGCTGGAAAGAGTCGTCCTGAGAGAGGGGAGATGTCAGGGCTGGAGATACAAGTTTGAGAATCAGCATTTAGTTGGAATTTTAAGCCATGGAGTAGATGAGATCATAAAGGGAGCATCTTGTCTGCTTAGTTGCGTCCAACTCTTTGCGACCCTTTGGACTACAGCTTGCGAGGCTTCTCTGTCCATGGGATTTTTCAGGCAAGAGTACTGGAGTGGGTTGCCATTTCCTTCTCCAGGGGACCTTCTGGCCCGGGGATCAAACCCTCATCTCTTGTGTCTCCTATACTACAGGCAAATTCTTTACCTGCTGAACCATCAGGGAAGTCTCATAAAGGAAGCCAAAGTGGGCAAAAGAGAGAAAAGCCCTAAAGATTGAGAACAGGGGCCCTGTGACACTCTGGGATTTTATTGCTTGTGGGGTCCAGCATGGCTCCTGTGTAGTGAGCTTAGAGTCCATCTCATGGCAATGAAGAGCATATTTATATAGAATTAGGTGTTAAGACCACAGTCATGAATACAACCAGGACTCAAACTCAATTCAGTCCTCCAAGAAAAACTGATTAAAATGGTAAGATTTATGGACTTTAGTTTTTTATTTATTTTGAAAATCAAATTCATCCAAAGGCATTCTCCAAATCCACAAAGTTGGAGATTTCATATTTTTAATTCACTTTTTTTTTCAAAACTGGCTACCATCAGATAATCATAATTCTGTATGTGAGGACACGTCTTCTATCCTATTTCTTTTCCTAATGCCTCTCCATTTTCTTCCAATCTAAACTCATGACGACAAGATTAGCATCTTGCCTGTGATGATTCAGGCATATTGAATCACTTCCCAAAGTGTGTTTAAAATATATTGAAATCCTGTCTTGGAAATAGGGTGTGTAATTTATTTCAGAATATACTATTCCTATCAAATAAAAACTAATCAACTAGGAAGCAAACAGCTAAATTTCTACCATGCCTGATCAGATAGTCTTCGTTCTTTGGTTGATATTTTTTTCAGCCCAAATATTTCATGTCTGTAAATCATGGGGACCCACAAAATGTTTCAGGAGTCTGCTAGTTTCTGGCATTCTCTAAAGAAGAGCAAAGTGACAGATTCAGATTTCCATTTTCACTTGTTATTTTTTGTGCATTCAATATTGCATACCACAAAGAGAGCTGTTTTATGTCAACAAGAATTAGGGTGGAAAGAAAGCTATTTCTTGGAAGGCAGATAGCATGGTGTGTTAGTTAAGGTAAGGCTTGCCACTGTAACAGATAAACCCTTATTTTCCATAGGTTGAAACAATGTAAGTTTATTTCTGTCTATAGCAACAATCCAGCACCAGTGCTTCTAGTGAGGGGCACTTTTTCTTCCTTCAAGAACAGGGCTGTCAGGACTTTCCTGGCAGTCCAGCCATTAAGACTTCCTGTTTCCATTGCAGGAGATGATTGCTCAATCCCTAGTCAGGGAAACAAGATCCCCTGTGCCACACAGTGCAGGCAAAAAAAAAAAAAAAAAATAGTGATGAACAATAGTAGCATTATTCTAGCCATATTATACCATTTTCTAGCACTCCATCTTTTATTAAATGTTTAGATTCCTTAAAACAATTCTATAAGGTAAATGCTACTATAATTCTCCCCATTTTACAGATGAAGAAACTGAGGGAAAGCAAGTGTAGTTATTTGTCGAACACCACACAGTGATTAGGCAGTACAGCTGGGATTCCCATCCAGGGACGGGGGGTTATGCTCTCAACCAAGTTACCCAGAGGTTTCTTGCCTGTGTTCTCCAGGGATGGGTTTTAAGGACCTATAGGAAGAAATGGGGGCATATCTTGGGGACAACAGCAGCTCTGAGCCACAGATCAGACCCATCCTGTGAGTCCCCACCGAGGAAGCTGTGTCAATGGAAGAGACTGGTGGGAAAGTAGAGCACGGCTCTGGGGAGCATAGCTGCAGTTTCTGGGCAGCTTCATCCTGGCAGAAGGGCTCAGGAACTCAGTCCCCACTTCCTGCTTTCTTTACAGACAACTACTTTTCCTCTGGCGGAGGTGGGAGGAGGGGCAATGCATGAATTTTGCACAGGCCCCAACTGGTGACGGCTTTGGAAACCCAGCAAAACAGGCTAGTCAAGAGCTCTGATCACTTTTTTCTCACTTCCTCCTTAGATCTGGGATCTGGAGACCAACAGCTGCTTGTTCACTGCCTCCTCCAAAGCCAGAGGCATTCGGGGTGACCCCGGGGCCTGCCTCTATCTCCCCGGTCCCAGAGCCCTGTGTGTGGCCACTGATAGCCTAGCACTCCTGCACCTGAGGCTGAGGTAGAAGGGTATCCTCTGGGCCCTGGCAGTCAGCTCTCCAGAAGGTCCTGCAGAGCCCAGTGCAGCTGTGTAGGACCTTCTACCTAACAATCCAGAGCTAAGGACTCTGTGTGAGCCCCCGGGCATACGCCCGACACCCTAGAGCACAGTGTATATCTGGTGAGCTCTCTCCCTAACATGCCCACTGGTAACTCTGACACCACCTCCCTATATCATCCTGAAGACTGAAATCCACCCCTTGAGCCTATTCCACCCACCAGCCCAACCCCATAGGAAACTGTCCTAGAAACCCCGGGGCTGCTTACTCAGTCTTAAGGCATCAGCCTACTTGCAGTCCCACGGTCCAGCAGTGCCCATACCTGAAACCCCTGTCCCTCAAGCAGGGCAGCCACTCGAGGACACAGAGGGCACTGCCAGGTCATCACTCCAGCCAGGCCTGGAAGGCAGGCTCTTCACTCAAGAGGCCAAAACAATCAGCTGAAAAACAGGAGCATCTCTCAGTCAAACTGCTGTTTGTTCTACATGGTATCACTGTGTAGAACAAACAGCCTGCTGAGTTGATTTTTTTGGAGCAAAGTGTCTGAAATTCCACCTCACAGCAAAAATAGCCTCTTCTCTAGCACCAACACTTGAATGCCAGATACTGTCTGCTGGTCCCATGTTTGGGGAGCTTGTGATGTTGACCAGGTCAGCCAACAGCCTCCTGCAGACTCATCTGTGACATGCAGAGACCCTGCTCCCAAAAGTTCTAATCGTCCTTATGCCAAGCCCTGCTTTGCCCTCACTGAGACTCTTTTGGCACTAAGTCTGAGGTTTCGAGTCCCCTGAATCTCTGTGAGTGGCCCAGGCTTGGGGCTGACCACTGCAGGGCACTAAGGGGAGTGAAGGCTGGTGATCAATGTTTGGTTCTTCAGTGTCCACTGCATGCCAGCCTTTTACCTCCTTCCCCACACTTCTTCCTCACAAAGTTTCTATAAAGGATTCCATTTTACAGATGAGGCGATGAGTGCAAAAGTGGCTTAAGAGGCAAAGTGAGCCCTATGCCCCTGTGTGCCAGTGGGAGGCACTCTGCGGGGCCTCCCGGGACCTGGCATGGCCTTGTCCCTGATGTGAGGGAAAAGCACTGCCATTCAGGCTTGGGGACTCAGAATGGGGCTGTACAGCTTGTGTTTGTTTGCGTGAAGATGTGAATTAATAGGGAAGAAAGTCTACCCTGCAGTCTCATGAAATCACACCCCTTGCCCCATCAAGGAGACATGGTATCAGTTCTCACGGTTAGTGGCTGCTCCTCATTGCACACCCATCATGTATGTGAGGTCCTGTGCTAAGGACATCACGTTGGCCCTCTTTGTCCGTGGGTGCTGCATCAACGCAGTCAACTAACTGGAGATGTAAGAAAAACATTATTTTAATTCCAGAAATTTCCAAAAAGCAAAAGGACCCCAAAGTTGAATTAGCCACATATGGCAACTATATACATAGCATTTAATTTGTATTGGTTTTTATAAGTAATTTGGAGATGTTTTGAAGTACATGAAAGAATGTTCATGGTTATATGCAAATATAGTGCCATTTTACATAAGAAACTCAAGAAACCATGGATTTAGGTGTCCTTGGGTGTCCGCAAACCAATTCCCAACCCCCACGGATACTGAGGGATGACTATATATATGGTTTCTCATTTAATCCTCAAAACAATGTTTTAAAGTAGATACCATTATACCTATTTAATAGATCATAAAAGTAGAGTTTTGAGAAGCTAAGTGACTTGCCCAAGGTCACAGACCCATCATTTGAGCTCATGACTGTCCTCTTAATCAAAGTAATCGATGTGTCATCCCAGGTATGCATGTTGTGTACTCAGTTCAAGTTTTCACCCTCTCTCTCTCTGTTTTTCATGAACAAGTTCTCCCCACGAGCCTCACCCAGTGGTTTCCCACAAGGAGCCCGTGGTATGCTGCCAGTACAGCCCCACATTCAGGCAGGTGGTCAGCTGCTCAGAAGCATCTGTAAGTGTCAAGTGTTAGTCTCTTTAGCAATGATGTGTTTGCAAGCGTGGCCCCACTGTCCTCACCTTCACAGGGAGCAGAATGTCCTGGGAACAATCTGTCTCTAGAAGTGAAAAACAAGAGGTTCAGTTCTGCTCTGCTGACTACCTGTAGTGTTTGGACGCCCTTCTGTGAATGCTCACATGGATGCAAGAGCCCACAGATTCTGCGGGACTTGCAGTGTGAGCTATTTGGAAGGACGGTCTGTCTGGTCCTATGGAATGGTTAAGACTTCATGGAAATGCTCTTGTATGATATAGGATGATCAATGTGCCCCTAACCCACCGTAAATCTAATCTGGGAATGAGGGTTCAGAGCTTGCTGTCTACTTCCCCTCTCACCAGGGCTCATGAGGGCCCTGCTGGCCCCACCCTGGAGGACCCGCACAGTGTCTGGCCCACAGGAGGGGCCATAATTAGTAATCATTGCTCTTTGAACAAGGAACTAGAGCAGGGAAATACAGACATCTCACAACTCATGTTTTTCTGTCCTTGAGGCAATGGGAGGATACATCCCAAGTACACTGGTGCTGCTGAAATGTTCTGAAATCTTCTAATATTAGTTCAATCATTTCCTTTATTACTGACCTAGGCTCTAGCATTGCAAGTGAGTGTCCCTGGCCGTGTGGCCATGACCTCTTCCCTCATTCCTGCCAGAGCCTGGTGCATCCTGTCTTTAGGATTTACAGCATCAGGAGCATCATAGGCTGCACACATCCTCTTCCTGTTCACACTCACTTCAGCTGCACTCCCAGCATCTCTTCTTGCCGAGCTTTTGCTCCAGGAATTAGTGGTCACCATGGTCTTATTAACTACCAAAAGAAGTAGATTACCTGATCTCTTGGTCAAAAATTTTTTACAATGACTCAGTCTCAGTTCGTCTCAAAGAAAGTGGGTTCCTGCATAGTTTGGGTTCAAGCTTATAGAGAAGCATTTATCCTCCAGATTTAGCAGAATCGTCTTTGACTCCAAGGAAGTCAGCCTTATCACCTTTCTCAGCATTCTACACATTCCTGTGCCTGGCTCTGTGCAAACTTTTCCCATCTCCACCCTGGAATTTCCTACTTCCTGCTCTTTTCCTACACACACCTAAGCAACCCTTCAAGGTCCAACTCAAGTCCTATCTCCACCAGAGAAAACTTGCCTTCTCCACCCTGACTTGTGCAGGCACCTGCCTCTTCCTTTTTTTTTTTTTTAATTTTTATTTTTTATTTTTATTTTTATTTTTTTCTCCCTTTTATTGTTTTTGCCATACAATGTCATGATATCACCATGGGTTTACCTGCCTCTTCCTGATCACCTACTAAGCCTTCGATATGGTGTTCTGCTCTGTTTCATGTGTGTGAGCCTCACCTCTCAACAGTTTCTTCAGGCGTTTGAGGGCAGGAATCAGAGCACTTATGTTTCCCTCTTCTTTCCTTCTTAGTATGTCAAAACCCTTCTTTAAGGCACAGCTCAGATACCAGCCCCTGTAACAGTCCTAGATCCCCTCCCACATCCCTGCAGAATGAATGGCTCCATTAGCGTTTGGGGTCCTAATTCTATGCTAACGCAGTCCGCCTCCCTCAATGGCATTATACTGGTATGCAAGGCTCCCCCAAGGGTGGGTGGTAAGTGGAGGCTGAATTGAGATATAAAGACTCTACAATTATAACTGTATTAGGCACATGCTGATAATAAGCACCCCTATACTTACTGAATTATTGATTTAAGTATTTGCTCACCTTGCACATCTGTTGCTGTGCAAAATCTTTGTAGCATAGTCATGCCCATCATCACAATCTATGACATCTAGATTCCATTGCCCAAGATCTTGATAAGGCCTGAATTTATGAATACCGCTATATCACATTGTATTCATTCATTTGTATAAGCTGAGCACTAGGGACCACCAAATTTTGACACCTCCAAAATGCTTGTAAGCTGCACAATGAAATAATAGAGTTCAATTAAATGTTTGCAATATATTATTTATGAACTGCAACTTAACACATGCATAGTTATATGTAATACCAAAGTTTATCAGAATAACAATTTTGGGGACTTCCTTGGCAGTCCAGTGGTTAGGACTCTGCTTCCACTGCAGGGGGCACAGGTTTAATCCCTGGTCTGGGAACTAAGATCCCATCATGCCATGGCACAGCCAAAAAAAAAAATTTTTTAAGATGATTTTCATTCAAAGAGTCCTCAAGAGATGGGGCGAAAAGAAAATAACTCAAGACTAGAACAAGCTGGACTGAGCAAAGCTTTAAAGCTGAGGGTTTACATATCCTTCCCAGAAAATGTGTCATCTTTCCTATTCAGCTTGCTTTGGTGGCAAATAAATTTGGCTGCTCAAAATTCAATTCACACCTGTCTTCTCTGAGTTATATGGTCAGGAGATTTTTACCCAATACTTCTAAATTTTCTGATCTTTTCGGTCAGTACTATGGACTGAATTGTGTTCCCCTCAAATTCAAGTGTTGAAGCCCTAATGCTCAGTACCTCAGAGTATGGTTGTACCTGGAGACAGTCTTTAGAGAGGTCATCAAGTTAAACTGAGACGGTGAGGGTGGACCCTAATCCAATCTGACTGGCGTTCTTATAAAGAGAGGAAATTTGTACACATAGAGAGATGCTGGGGTGCAGAGGCACAGAGGAAAGATCACGTGAGGACTCAGTGAGAAGGTGGCTGTCCACAAGCCAAGGAGAGAAGCCTCGGAAGAGACCAAACCCTGCTGGCAACTTGATCTTGGACTGTGAGAAAATACATGTCTGTTGTTTATGGCCCTAGTCTATGGCATTTTGTTACGGCAGCCCTAGCTAACGAACACACTCAGGTAAGCCAACTTGTATTAAAAGTACAGAAACCTTCAGAGTAAATGCTTATCTTTCATATCTAAATATGAATTCTCTAATATATCTAAATATAAATATAAATTCTAATTTGATAGCCAGTGTCTCCAGGCTACTTTTTTCAACTTCCTGTTACAGGTGGTGAAAGTATGGGACTTTGAAATGGGAAGACTGTTGTCTGAATTTCCTGGGGCTCATGGCAATGCTGGAATCACCTGTCTGACCTTTGACTCAAGTGGAAGAAGGTATGTGCTTTCGTCAGAATCTCCCACTGTTAGGCAGGATGACCCCTGACTACTGTCCTGATGGAGGGTTCTGCTTTTTAGGCTGGTTACTGGGGGCAGAGACGGCTGTCTGAAAATATGGAGCTATAACAGTGGACATTGTCTGCATACTCTGAAACATGGTGAGTCACCTAACAAGGGTCCCCATAAAATAATGACACATGTTAGGCATTTGGGGCAAATGCAGGAGAAATCAAATGAGACAGAATCTAGGATGCATGTAACAATGTTATCCTTTCTCTCTGGTATTTTGTTGCCACGGACTCTAAACTACAGGGCCGGAACATACTTTACATATATGTTTGCGCTCCCATCCATAGCCTGTGCATTTGTTCCTTCACTGCCTGGTATAGACCTGAATTCTTTAAAAAGTTTAACCTGGAACTTCCCTTGCAGTCTAGTGGTTAAGACTTTGCCTTCCATTGCAGGGGGTGTAGGTTTCAATCCCTGTCAGGCAGCTAAGATCCCACATGCCTCACAACAAAAAAACCAAAAGGTAAAACAGAAGCAATATTGTAACAAATTCAACAAATGCTTTAAAAACAGCCAGGCCCTTCTGTCTATGGGATTTCCCAGGCAAGCATACTGGAGTGGGTTGTCATTGCCTTCTCTGGGGGATCTTCCCAACCCAGGAATCGAACCCAGGTCTCCTGCATTGCAGGCAGATTCTTTACCCGTGAGCTATGAGTAAAGCACCCTCTGCCCCTCTAAAAATCTTTAAAATATTTAATTTTTCTAAACATTTTAAATATCACATAAGTCAAACATCACAAAGTCTAGATGAACTTAGATGAACTAAAAGCAAGTCTTTTTTATGGGTCATTGTGATCTTTTTTTCAAGGTTGCTTATTCCCTTTGTTCACGTGCTGGGTCTATTCCTGGTAAAATTTCCACAATTCTGGGCTGTGAAGCTACGAGGAAGATCAGAGGCAAATGTTCTTCAACTATCGGAGGAAATAAACGAAGTCCAAATAAATAAAATAAAAGTTGCTCAGTGTAATGTGTGTACAGTTCGTAGTTTTGACTTTGACTTCATGAGTTTGTTGCTGGTTCACTGTCAGTAAGTGTCAGGCACTCTGCAGGAGAAGGTGAGCCTCTTCCCACAGCTGAGCCAGGGCTGAAACAGCCTTTTAGGGCAGTGAGAGTGGCATCAGCTGTGTTTTGGTGGCTTGGAAAGACACCTAACTGTGGTCTGAAAACCAGAAAGCAAGTGCTGAAGTTTCCCCAGTCATCAGTTGGATTAAGCCAACATATGTAAACTGATTCAAGAGCTAATAAAGAAAAATTTTTTTATCTTATTTACTTGGATTTCATTTATACTCTTATGTACTTGGGCTCTAAGTTGATAATATTATCTTTCTAGATGGAGAGCAAGGTGAGGTCTGTGATTGCACCTACTTGGAAGTGAACCAAAATAGGTGAGTTACATTCAGCTTGAACATAAGAGAGACAACTTTGAATATTTGGTTGGGTATCCTTTTTGACACAAACTTTGTCCTAGGGGAGGATACTAAAGATAGTAAAGGGAATTTTCCAGAAGGAAATGTGTCAAAGAATTCCCCAAACTGTGGTTTCTCCCTGATGGTAATGTAGGCAACTCGTCTCTTCCAGAATATTGGAAAAAATTCTCTTCACATTTTGATAATGGTTTAGAGGTAGAGATAGGAGACAGTGCATCTTCCACCAAATGCTTTATCAAAAAATAAATCACAAACTAGAGTAGCTAAATTTAGCAGCCATAAGTCAAAGAATAAAAATCCAATAAATTCCCTCCTGGGCATGAAAGTGTTAAAAAGCAGTGCTTGATCATTTCTATTTGTGTCCTTGCCTCCATGGTTCAGGCAGGCTCTCAGGACCAAGTAATCCTCAGAAAGGCAGCTGCTCACAGAACAGATCTTGGGAACAACAGAGTATCCTGTTTCTGTTCCTAATCCTTTAAGAGCCAGTTAAAAAACTGACCCTCATTTACCAAATCATGTTTTATCTTGCTCTTTATAAAAAAACAGAAGAGGTGACTTTCTTGCTCTCTTCCTATGTCTCTCACATAGACATGGCAAAATCAAGCCACAGTGCTGATTCCATGCAAAAATTAAGCAAATGAAAAGCTTAGGTATCAAAATGTAACCATCTGTTATTGTTCTAGGTGTATCATAGCAGTTGGATGGGAGAGAAGAATAAATGTGTACTTTGTAAGTGAAAATACAGAATTATGATGTTTCAAAACCCTGCTTCAAACTGATATGCATCTCCCCACCCCCACCCCCTGCTGAATCTTTTCTCTCTAAAATCAGATTTTGGAGAAATTCTTTATACCTCTACCTGGTATAAGTCAAGCAGGGATACAGAAAAAAAGTGTTTCCTCCTTCCTTCTCTCCCCCTTATCTCCTCATCTTTCCTCCCTCCTTCCCTTTAAAAACCTTCACTTTTTCTCCTTTGGTTTCTTTAGTTCTTTTCTATAGGAAGAAATGTAATGACACTACATTCAGTTCTGATGTGTGGGGGCTTTCCCAGCAAGCCATTCTCCAACACCAGCTGGTACCCTACGGTTCTGACCCTGTCTGCCTGGGGAGAGCATCAGATTCCATGGGGCAGAGTTCACTCTTCCAAGACACAAGACTCCCAACCCTCCACTTCAGACACCATTTGCAAATCCTGTCCAACTGACTATAGACTAGAAGGTCCAACAACCCCTTCCTTGGATTATTTTAATTCTCTTGAGCATCTCACAGAACTTAGAGAAATACTTTACTTAATGGATTATCATTTTACTACAAACGGATATAACTCTGGAACAGTCAGATGAAAGAGATGAGACAGTGAGGTATGGGAAAGGGCAAGGAGTTTCCATGGTCTCATCACTCAAGAAACTGCAAGGTTTTAGCAACTCTGTGCCAGAATGTGGACAAAGCCCAAACAGATACTTCTTATTACAAATCACAATATCACAAAATACTGAGTATAAAAGCTCTTGGGGGCACAGAGGGCATCTCCGGGGATCTAAACCAGACTAGCCCTGACAGCTGCAGCTCCTCACACCCTGCTGGTCTTGTCACCCTTTGTGCAGGTGGCTGTGCTCCCCTCTCCGTGCAGGGGCTTCTAGCTACATCTCTAATACCCTCACCCCTAAGTGAAGATTAACAGATTGTCAACTCTCTAGCTCTTAAAATTCTTCCTTCTCCCTCCCATCTTGTCTTTATTTCCTGTGCAAGTGTTAGTCAGTCAGTTATGTCCGACTCTTTGCAACTCCATGGACTGTATCCTGCCAGGCTCCTCTGTCCATGGAATTCTCCAGGCAAGAATGCTGGAGTGGGTTATCATTTCTTTCTTTGTGCCCCAGGCCTTCTCTAAATGAGAAGAGGAAATAAATGCCATCTATAAGCATCTCTGTTAGAAAAAATTCTTTTTTATGACTTACAGTTGGGAAAGAGAATTAAGAGACAGGGGAAGATGAAAATTCTGACTTAAAACTACATTTTAAATCTACCTGTGGCATTTTATTTCCTTTGCTTGCTATGCTGATGGTTCTGGATTTCCAAAGTCTTTAAACATTGTAAGTTCTTTATTCATTTGAAAGTATGCTCTATTTTACAGCCTAAGCCTAGCATCCTCAGATGATTTGCAACATGACTACCTAAGAGGTCTTGGCATTGAATTTGCCCTTTGGTACTATAGGTTCCTGGGCTGATGGCTTTTGTTTTAGCTCATGCAATAATTATGGATCTTATTATGGAGGTGAAGCTATGCAGACCATCCAAGGAGAGCTTGTCAGTTGGCATATGATTTGCTGAAATGCAATCACCCAAACGTCAGGAGCGGATTGCTTTTTATTCCCACTAGCACTAGGGGAATTTGCTTTGACATTTCGAAAATCTACATCACTGGTGGAGTGAGGGGTAGGGTTGTAAAACGTGCCATCACCTCTCTCTGAAGCTATGAGTATGTTGGCAGCTCATTTTACTGCTGGTACAATGTCTCCTGTTTGGCTTTGGATGCAGGACACACTGGGCGACTTTCATCACTTCTGGAAGCCACAGCCACATTGGCAAGATGACTTGGTGAGCCCTGGTCCACTGTCCGACTCTCAACCCAAACAGTGGCACTGGATGGGGATGTCATTCCCTCCAGAGGCTCACCCTGAGTCCCCTGAGCCTGCCTAGGGTGGTCACAGCATCTCAAGAGCCTCCGATATGATGGGATTCATGATTGGGTCCAGGTAGAGCCAGGAGCCCTGAGCTCCAGGCAGCTGCTTCTACTCCACAAGGACTGATGGCCTGTGCTCAGTTTGGGGCATGAGGCCCAGGAGCAAGTCCACGCAGCTCTCCTTGAATTCAGCCTGGAGTCCTGTTGTACAAGAATGGCAGCCCAGGACCTGATGGGGGTGACTTTCTTCAAGGAAGCATCCACTTCCTGCTTCTGCTCCAGTGAAAAACCATAAGCATTCACTGTGCCATCCTTGGGAGGCCAGGGAATCTTAGCAATGACATTCCTGCTGCCCCATGGCTTGTTAGGGACGCAGAGCCAGGGGACGTGTTATAATTCTTATTAGCACTCAAACTGCCCCCAACCTTCTCTACAGGTTCCCAGAGCCAAATGATCTCCCTCAAAACTGTCTGGATTCACATTGTTGTAGTACAGCAAAGACCAATACAACATTGTAAAACAGTTATCCTCCAATTAAAAATAAATTTTAAAAAATGTCTGGATATCAAGCCATTAAGACAAGTATTAAGAAAGGAAGGTCACTGTGCACAAGCATTTCCCACCAGCCCACCCCACCTTATGCCCTGTAAATATTCCAAAAGCCACAAGTCACTAGAATACAAAGTCATGAAGACAGACCGCGTCTGCTCTTTCCAGTGTATTCCCAGGATGTAACTCAGTGCCTAGCTTATATTAATAATAGGCTTTCATTCAACCAACATGTGTCAAACATGCACCCAGCCTGTGCTGGTCACTGAGCTTGCAATGATGAGCAAAGTGGTCTTCACATGGTCCCTGCCTTTATGAAGTTTGCAAATGAGTGATTACTAAGTGAAAGAACAGAGTTTGCAGAAAATGTCCCTAGGAAAGCCATGGCCATTGTAAGGGCAGAAATCATGCAAGAGTCAGTGAAGTATTAGTTCATCCAAATATTTATTCATTCAGTTATCAATTCTTTCAACCCCTACTTATCAAGCACTGACATAGTGCCATCCTTTGTGGGTAGGCACATAGAATACAAACATCCTGGGACTAGAGTGTGATTCCCAGCCCAGAGTCTCAGAGACTGGAAAGGAGATAAACTAAGGAAATAATCATTATACAATGTGACAGATGATGTAATAATGTATGAAATACTAGAGAAACCCAGGGGTGAGAACTACCAATTTTGCTCTAACATCATGGAGGATATTAAAAGATTACCAGGATTTTTCTGGGAGGCCAAGTAGGAAAAGGCAGTCTAGATGAGGGAGATGGGGAGAGGCCTGTCTGGAAGCAGGAGAAGAATGTTGTCTGGAAGGACTATGAGTAGTCTGAGGGGCTGGAAATTCAGGTACAGGAGGGAAATGAGGCAGGAAGTTAAACCAGAGCCTGAAGCCATCCAAGGCATGTAAACTGCCGTGGGGACCGTGGAGGGAGACCCTCCAGACACCAGTGCTCACAGACCTCAGAAGGAGGTAAGATTTGGAGGCAGAAGACTGTTGGGAGGAGAAAGTCATTGACTTTCTCTCCAACTGTCTGTCCTTCCCACCACCTTCCCAGCTGCTTTCAGTCAGAAGGGACGTCTTAGCCAATACAGAGAGGTCCTCAAGGAACACTCTGCGGGAAGCACATGAAGACAAGGGAGAAAGAATATCCTTCATAGCCCCAGGAGAAGTTCTCTTCACAAGGGAACTGCACCCCAGGGAGAAAGTTTTAACTTTCAACCTTCAGCTGGAGAATAGTCAGGCACTCCTTGAGCTCTGCAGCTCTGGTCTGAAAAACAAAATCTTTTTCTGTGTGTTTCTTATCTTTCTTAAGCACACATATACCCAAATCCTCCTTTCAGGGAGAATAGGTAATTCCAATTTCTAAGGGCACTTGTAGGCCACACTGGGGGCAGAGTGGAGCCCTGGAGGAACTGAGCTGAGGGACTCCACACCCTGGAATTTAGACCTGGGGTTCATGGGAGGCCAGACCCCCTTGGCCAGTGCTTGAGTTCCGTTGTCACATTCCCATCAACATTTCAGCCCCAAAGAGGGCTCCTTGCAGAGAGCCTCCTTGCTAGCACTGGGGATGGTAAGGAAGCTGAAAGAAGTAGCACTTCCCTGGGGAAGGTGATGAAACTGACCCAGGAGGATGCAGCTCTTCTCTGGCTGATCTGTGAGGGTTGCCCTGACCCCCTGGGCTGGACCACCAGGTTCCAGGGGTAATTGCAGGAGGAACCCCTCTTCCTCCTCTGTCCAGGCGTCAAATGGAGGAAAGTGAGCTGTGGGTGATTGGGGATTGGGTTTCTCTATTCCCCTCTCTCTTTCCTAGAACCATGGGCACAAGGAAGACATCCTCTGTGTGGCTCATTGTCCACCTTCTCTCCTCACCACCTCCAGTTATAATGGGGAGATTATCATCTGGAATGTCATCTCAGGCCACGTGTACTGCAAGCTGAATTCCCCCAGTCCCTCTGATGGCACAGAAGATAGAGAAGGTAGGGGCGGCAGGCTTGGGCTCCTAGCAAGTTGTCTAAAAGGAGCTCATCTTTGGAATGCTTCCCAGTTATAAGCGAGTGGCCTGGTTTCAGGTCTTAACTTGTGAGATGGAGATTTTCAGAGCTGGGGAGGGCGGAAGGGGTGGGGGGAGCTTGAGAGTTCAGCTATAGCTCAGTATACGTCCCCAGGCACCTGTCCATTAGAACTCATCTCACACACCCCTGAAACTAATACAACATTGTAAGTCAATTAGGTGCTTGTGCGCTTCAGTCGTGTCCAACTCTTGCAGCCCCATGGACGGTAGCCCACCAGTCACCTCTGTTCATGGGATTCTCCAGGAAAGAATACCAGAGTGGGTTGCCATGCCCTCCTCCAAGGGATCTTCCCAACCCAGGGATCGAACCAGCATCTCTTATGTCTATTGCATTGGCAGGTGGGTTCTTTACCACTAGCACCACCTGGGAAGCCCCGTTACTTATATGCTACAAAACTTCCCACTGTCCCACTGCACTCTTCCCAGTTCTTCTGCCCTGGTCCCAGTTCTTCAAGGCTGTCTCTCTGTGTATCTGCTAATGTAATCATGGGTCCATTCACTCACTTATTCATTCAAAGAATATAGACAAGTTCCTGTTATATGCCAGGCCCAGTGCTAGGTCTCGGGCTGGTAATTGCATCCCTCTCTCCCCACGAGTCCTGAGCCATGTGGAAAACACATGTGGGCAGGTCCACTTATCAGTTCCATTGCTGGTGGTGCTGGACCGTAAAAGTGTCAGGAACCCAGAGCCACACAGGTAGCTTCTTACCACTGCTCTCCCCACGTCCAGAGTCCAGCTTCATCCTTCCCAAGTGGCCATCTGCAGATGCTCATCAGCCAACAGCCAGAGGTCCCACTCCTCACACCCAGGGGCCCCAGCAGGAGAGACACAGACAGAAGTGCTGGGCATTTTTGCATAAAACTGGGGAGTTTCTGCATCTCCAGAAGCCAGACCAACCCACCCTTAGAAAGCCATGGGCCTCAGACTGCGATCCCTGCTTTAGGCATGTGATTACTTAGTAGCCAAGGAAAATCTCCAGTGACTCCTTGGATCAGAAAAAATGTGTGAGCCACTCCCACAGGCATAACCGCATGGGACATGTATACCAGAGGCTAGGGAGAGACGTGAGACCTGGTGCTATACACACCAAGGGACTCACAGTCTAAATTCAGGCACAAGATGTGATGCTCAACAGGTAAAATGAGGATAAAGCAACACAGTCAGCCTGCTGTGCTTGAGAGACGCTCCGGAGGGCAGTGGTTAGAAACCGAAACCTTGTACACCATGAGATTAAAAAGAAATTCTTACCTGTAGATTTATGATCCTGTCTATTTCTAGTCCCTTTGCTGCATATAAAAAAAGATCCTTCTGTGAAGCTGTTTCTGAGAGTGCCTAAGAGTTTTAAAAATCTTTGGGGAAAAAGTGGTGGCATTTCCTTCTAAAGGTTTATTTTCATTGCATTAAATTGAGAATTAAGTCACTGGCCAAGAATGCAACGTTGACCTTTCAGCCAGCAGTTCTAATTTAAAACCCTCTTTGCAGCAGCATTTATTGCTTCAAGTTATGTGGCCATTGGTTTTTGAAAAACTCCTCTTCTCCAAAAATGCAAAAGCCAGCCCTAGTTCCTAATTATTCACATTTCAATGGTGCAAAAAAAATGCACAGATTAGATGGAAAGATGTGAAAGTTGCCACGGCCTCCCAGAAAAGAGCAGCACTGGCCCTGCCTGAAGGTCAAAACAAAGCACGGTGGTCCTTTTCATATGGCATTGGTTAAGAGGCTGCTGTCTTATTTGGAAAGCCATCTGGACAGTTCTTCTGAAGTCATTCTCAGTGGAAAGGGGAGCTAAGAGAAAAAGGCAATTGTGTGAGCAAAGCTGATGAGCTGAAAATACATTCTTTCTGCCAACTTTTCTACACTTTAGCTTCATTCTCCCTTATGCATATTGAGAATTGTTATGTCTTCTCTGACATCAAAGAGAAAGAATTTGAGAGTGAAAGAGAGAGACCAAGAGATTTCAACCATGCTAAAATCCAGGAAATTTGTGAGCTCTCTGGAAGGCTTTTCCTTCTTCTTTTCTAATTGTGATAGAATACATGTGGGTTTCCCAGGTGGTGTTAGTGGTAAAGAACCTGCCTGCCAATGCAGGAGATGTTAGAGACATGGGTTCAATCCCTGGCTCAGGAAGATCCCTTGGAGGAGGGCATGGCAACCCACTCCAGTATTCTTGCCTGGAGAATCCCATGGACAGACGAGCTGGACACTACTGAAGTTACTGAGAACACATGCAAAATATACATAATGCAATATATACCATCTTCACTATTTTTAAGTGTAGAATTCAATGGTTTTAAATACATTCATATTGTTATGCAATCATGCTCTCCATCCTTCCCCATAAACTTTCTTGAAACTAAAGCTCTTTATCTATTAAACAATACCTCCCCATTCTCCCTTCTCTTCAACCCCTGGCAGCCACCATTATACTTTCAGTCTTTATGATTTTGATTACTCATGGAAATCGAATCATACAGTATTTGTCTTTTTGTGACTGGCTTATTTCCCTTAGCATAATGTCCTCAAAGTTCATCCATGTTGCAACATATAGCTGTTTCCTTGCTTTTAAAGACTAAATAATATTCCACCATTTATATATGCCACAGTTTACTTGTCCATTCATCCACTGATGAATAGTTGGGTTGCTATTTATTTATTTAGCTATTGTGAATAACATTGCTGTGAACATGGTTGTACAAACATCTCTTCAAGATCCTGCTTTCAGTTTTTTTGGGTATGTACCCAGAAGTAGAATTGCTGGGGAAAAAAGTGAAGTGAAAGTGAAAGACGCTCAGTCGCGTCCGACTCTTTGCAACCCCATGAACTATACAGTCTATGGAATTCTCCAGACCAGAATACTGGCGTGGGTAGCCAGCTGTTCCCTTCTCCAGGGAATCTTCCCACCCAGGGATTGAACCCAGGTCTCCTGCATTGCAGGCAGAAAACTTGGACTCACCATACTGTTTTCCCACATTGGCCCTGCCATTCCACACTCCCACCAACAGTGTACAGGGCTCCAGTTTCTCCACATCCTGACCAACACTTGTTATTTTCTGTTTCTTCGATAATAGTCATCCTAATGGATGTGAAGTGGTATCTCATTGTGGTCTCGTCCTGTTACCTGCTTATGACTATTTTATATCTTCTTTGGAAAGATGTCTGTCCAAGGCTTTTTGCCCTTTTTAAATATATATATATATATTTAATTTATTTATTTGGCTGTATTGGGTTTTAGTTTCATCAAGCATGATCTTTCATTGAGGCACACAGACTGTCTAGTGGTGGCACGTGGGCTCCAGAGTGCATAGACTTCGGTAGTTACAGCGTGTGCAAACTTAGTTGCTCCAAGGCATGTGGGATCTTAGTTCCCCAACCAGGGCTCGAACCCATGTCCCCTGCATTGCAAGGCAAATTCTTAATCACCAGACCACCAGGGAAACACCCCTGTTCATTTTTGAATCTGATTTTCTTGTCATGGCTTCTTAGAAGTTCATCACCAGACAAATGATCTGCAGCTATTCTCTCCCATTCTGTAGGCTGTCTTTTTACTCTATGGATGGTGTCTTTTGATGCACAAAAAGATCAGTTTTTGTGAAGTCCAGTCTGTCTACATTTTTCTTTTGTTACCTATGTTTTCGGTGTCATATCCAAAAAATCATTGCCATGTTCAATGTCATGACGCTTTTCTCCTATGTTTTCTTCTAAGAATTATCTTGTTGTAGGTTTTCCATTTAGGTCCTTCATTCATTTTGAGTTAATTTTCATACATGACATTAGACAAGGGTCCAGACTTATTATTTTGCAGGTGGTTATCCAGTTTTTCCAGAGAAGGCAATGGCAACCCACTCCAGTACTCTAGTCTGGAAAATCCCATGGATGGAGGAGCCTGGTAGGCTGCAGTCCATGGGGACATGAAGAGTTGGACATGACTGAGTGACTTCACTTTCACTATTCACTTTCATGCTTTGGAGAAGGAAATGGCAACCCACTCCAGTGTTCTAGCCTGGAGAATCCCAGGGATGGCAGAGCCGGGTGGGCTGCCATCTATGGGGTCGCACAGAGTCGGACACGACTGAAGTGACTTAGCAGCAGCAGCAGCATCCAGTTTTCTTGGCACCATTAGTTGAAAAGACTGTCCTTTCCCCACTGAAAAGGGTCTTGACAACATTGTCAAAAATTATTTGACCAAAAACATGGAGGTTTAGTTTTGGGCTCTCTATTCCATTCCACTTTTCTACTTGTTTTTATACCAGTACCACACTGTTTTGATGACTGTACTTTTTGTACAGTCAGTTTTGAAATCAGGAAGTATGAGTCCCCAAGTTTTATTCTTCTTTTCCAAGATTGTTTTGGCTATTTGGAGGTCCCTTGAAATTCCATGTGAATTTTAAAATGAGTTTTTCTATTTCTGCCAAAAATGTCTGAGATTTTGATAGAAGTTGCACTGAATCTGTAGATAATTTGGTGTACTCTCATTTTAACAATATTGTCTTCCAATTTATGAACATGGGATGTGTCTCCATTTATTTATGTCTTAATTTCTTTCAACAGTGTCTTGTAGTTTTCATTATACAAGTTTTTCACCTTCTAGGTAAATTCCTCAGTGTGTTTACTCTTAATGCTATTGAAAATGAAATTTTTTTCCTTATTTACTTTTCAGATTATTCCTTGGTCATATATACAAATGCAACTAATTTTTTGTGTGTTGACTTTGTATCCTGCATCTTTGAGGAATTCATTTATTGGTTCTAAGAGACTAAGGTTTTTTTACTTAGGGAAACTAATAATATTTACTTAATTTGTAAGTAATAATATTTATTATAACAAAACATTTAATATAATTTTAATAAAATAATATTTAAATAGTGTTTAATAATAGAATTATAATGAAAACAATAACAATATGTTAATAATTATATAAATGAAATATTTGATTTTATATGTAATTTTCCTGAGTGCTTTTAATGTTTTAATTCACTTAGTGCTCACACTGACCCAGAGAGATAGGTGCTCTTGGACCCATTTTCACAGGTGGGAACTGAGGCTAGAGACTTAACTAACAGCCATTATAACAGTTACCATTTGCTGAGTGTCCTTGTGCTCTGAGTACCTTAGGTTCAGTATCTCCATTCAGCCTCCACTGCATAGCCATGGAGCAAGATTCCCATAGAGTCTCTAATTTAATCTTCACTGAAACTCTGTGAAACAGGAAGAATTGTCTCCCTATCACAGGTGAAGAAAACAGGTTCAGGGAAGTAAAACACTCCCCAAGACCACACATGGGTAAGTGGAGAGGCAGTACATATGCCCATTTCCCAGGACTCGGCAGCCCTCCACCCAAGATAAAGTGGGCAAGTTAGGGGCGGTTATCCTTATTGCACCTCCCCCTACTCATCATTTTCCTTCCCGCCACCCCGTAAGTCAATTCCCCAAGAGCCAGATAACCTGAGAGTAAGGTGACCCTTAGCCCAATCACTGACTGTGTGTCCCAGGCACCAGGGAGGACACCATGTAGGTGGCCCTCCATCTGCCTCTGAGAACCTTCAGGCCCCCAGGGACAACCTTCAGTCCCTCAAGGACAACCCTCAGCCCCCTAAGGACAAACACAGAGCCCAATATCAAGGGCATGGGCTTTGGATACAAACACCTCTGGGTTTGAATGTCAGCCCTTCAGCTGTGTGACCTCAGGCAATGTGGTTCTTTCTAAACCACTCTCACTGCTTGATAAAATCAAGAGATAAAGTCTAACTAGGATTATTGTGATCACTGAATACGGCACAGAATGTTGTGTTCTAGGTGGGTAATCCAACTTGTGATTGTGGTCCACCTGAGGGCGGGGCCTGAGCCTGCCGCATCCACTGCGGCTTCCCAAGTGCACAGCACAGAGCCAGGCTCAGAGTCAGGCCCAAGTAAATGCTGCTGAACAGTGAATAGCCTGGGTCGTGGGTGTCCCCATGGCGCAGAGACAAGGGAGCAGCACGTCTTTATTTCACTCCAGCACCTACCCTGTTATTTACATGAGAACTTTCACCTCCAGTCGAGGAAAGTCATCCCTGAGCCCACAGACTCAAGAAGGTTGAGATAAAGAAGCTCCTTGCCCATGTTGTAACACCCAAACAGCTATGTCCTTTGTAGCTCTTGGAGGTTTGCATCTAAGTAGGTCTGCAGGATTTTTATGCTAAGCTCTTGGAGAGACTGGAGATAAGTGGGAAAAAAGACAAATGTGAGCCCTGTGTTGATGGTGCTTCAAGTCCAGCAGGAGGAGTGGAAGGTAAGGAAGTAGAGAGGTGGGTTTAGAAGTTATTCCAACACCCTGGGAGAAAGTGGAGGACAGAGGAGCCTGGTGTGCTGCAGTCCATGGGAGTCACAAAGAGTCCGACATGACTGAGCGACTGAACAGCAACTAATTCCCATCTAGGAATTCTAGAGAGTAGGGACCTCCTGGGAAATACCCATAGAGTTTCCGACTTCCCTACCACCTCTCTCAGCCTCTCCCTCAAGCCCTAACCAAGTTCCCCATCCCTGACTCTCTGCAAAAGCCCTAGGGTCCTAGGGCAATGCAGGGGTGCCCTGGATTGCCTTCACATCTGACTTAACCCCCCAGCCAGGCTGGGCTGCTTCTCAACAGCGAGGCCACCTGTGCGCCTGTGTACACATTGACTGCTTCAACCCAGGTCCAGGGGCAGCTCTGAGACTCTGGGGTCCTGGGGCAATCACCGGAGAGGACGAGAGGAGAGCTGGGAGCTGTGTGGGGAGCACAACAAAAACCCTCTCCTTGTCTCCAGGCCCAGACAGAAGTGTCTCCTGCCTCGCCTTCCTCAAGACTCGGGCAGCCAACTTGGAATCAGCCTCCGCTTCCCTGATGGCCAACAGGCCCCGAGGTGAGAATGGAGCCCACACTGGCCATCGGCTCATCTCTAAAAAGCGGCCACTGCTGGCCCGGGTTCCAAGAGGAGGGACCCCCATGCATTCGGGACTCCCCAGGCGCTCCCTGGCTGACTCAGCCTAGCCTGCCAGCTGGGGGAGGGCAGATTGCTCCCAGTTGAGTCTCCCTGCCTGCTGCCTCCCAGAGTCCCCTGGTGATTCCTGCCGGGACCTAGGGCTCACAGGATGTCATTTGGTGAGGTTAAATAAACATCAGATGTTTACTTAGCCAGGGAGGCGTAGACTGCCACAGCACCCACGGGAGGCCTGACAGAAGAGCTGAGAGTCATGTAATGGGGGTCAGCCTGCAGGGGCACAGTCATACCCAGCCTTTTTGGCACCAGGGACCAGTTTTGTGGAAAACAATTTTTCCATAGACTGGGAGTTAAGAGATGGTTTTGGGATGATTTATTGTGCAGTTTATTTCTATTATTGTTACATCAGCTCCATCTCAGATCATCGGGCATTAGATCCTGGAGGCTGGGGACTACTGGGGTAGAGGACGTTTCCTGAGGCCGCCTCCACCACTAACTAGCTCGGTGATGTCACATAGATGACAGGACCTCTGGCTTCAGTGAACTGTAAGGAGGGGGCCAGTGTCCTGCTCCAAAGCACAGGAATTTCATTTTAAACAGTGAGTCAGAAGCAGCCACCTGTGTTATTGTGATTGCAAGAGCCCAAGTCCCAGGGCATTCGGTTGTTTGTAGTCTCCTCACTAGAGGAGACCGCCTCCCTGCTCTGCTGCCACTCTCAAGGGGACTGCCTCCTCCCGATGCTGAGCCCTGAAGCTTCCAGCCTGTTGGCACCAGGTGCCCTCCACCCTGGGCGTCCCTCACTTCTGCTTTACCTGTCAGCAGTACAGGAGCCCCTCCCCTGAGAGAAGAGGAGGATCCCACAGTCTGTGATTTAGGGAGCTCCTGAGGCAAAGAGGTATGCATGGGGTTCCCACTTCACAGGCTTGCTGTGAATACCCACCAGCAAAGCACTCAAGAATTGTGACTGACAGGCCAAAAGAGGTCCCAGAGAATTCCTTCGACTAGACAAGTCCCACAGTGTGTTTAAAAGACATGCCTACACACACAGGTGCCTGTGTGCACACATACACACACACATTAATTGTCGCCATAGCACAAACTTCCATTCCTCCCCTCCACAGCCCAAGCAAGGAAGCCTCCTCTGTCCGGAAGGCTGCCTGGAATAGCGGAGAAGGGAGAAGCTATTGAGATATTTAATCCAAAGCCTCCAAGAGGAGCCCCTTCCCCAGATACACACGGATCGATCATTCAGCTGGTCAGATTAAGCCAAGCAACCCAGGCGCCACCCTGGAGTCCTGAGATTTTGGTGCTTCTCAACAGAGACTCCCAGACTCTGCCCAGGAGCTCCAGAACTGCAAAGCACCAACACCCAAGTGCCCTCCCTTCTGCTTCCCTCCTCCCAGGTTCTGTCACCTTCTGGAGGCTGTTCGGTGGGGCCCGTCCTATTGCAAACTTCACTCCTGTTAAGTTGGGTAGTGGGTTGGAAATAAGGTCCATTCTTCATGTTTGAATTGGTTTGTTTTTTGACACTAGCCTGTGTCCAAAAAACTAGTGTCTCTCTTATTAAGGAGAATATATTTCACTTGCTATTGTCCGACAGGTAAGCTTTACCGCTGATGGACTGTGTGATGGACCCTGTGTGTGTGTGACTCTGTCTGTGATGGACCCTGTGTGTGTGTGTGTGTGTGTGTGTGTGTGTGTGTGTGTAATGATCCCTGCGTGTACGTGTCTTCAGTCCAGAGACAAAGCCCGGATCAGCAGCATGGTGGTGACAGCGGGAAATGCCTGTGCCTACGTGGCTGACCAGCGCAGCTTTGTGCACGTCTATGACATCGAGGAGTACGGCCTGCAGGGACAGGAGCTGCAGCCTCCAACGAGTAGGCGTGAGCTCTCCACGTGAGATGCTATGATGAGCATAGCTTCAGTTTTAGTTAAATATTAGATTAAATAAAATTTAATATTTTTCTAGAGAAAAATATTTTCATGAAAGTATTCAGTATTGGCAAGGTGAGAGGAAAATGGCACTCACACACTCTTGGATGGAGGGTGAATTGGTATATACTGTCAGAAGGGCGTGAAGGGCAAGGTGACAATGTGCATTAAAGCTTTGAACCAGCAACTCTACTTCTAAGGATTTGGCCAAAAAAGAGACTCAGAAGCATAAACAAAGACTTGGTTATAAGATTGTGAATCAGCATACTGTTTATAAGAGAGGCAGAAGAAAATAATAGAGAAACCAAGCTGTCTGGGATTAAATATATGATGGTATAGAATAGAACATATTGAAATACCATTGAGTTATTGTGTAAGGATGCCATATGTGAAAATGTATTTATAGGGAGAATATTCATGGCAAAATAGTTCAGTGAAAAATTAGGTCACAAAACAACATGCAACCCTTGTTAAAACGGAAGATTGAAAGTCTGGAAAGATATACATCAAGGATGTAACAAATCCTTATTTCTTTGTACATGAGGTTTTGAAAAGTGAAAGTCACTCGGTCGTGTCCGACTCTCTGCAACCCCATGGACTATACAGTCCACAGAATTCGCCAGGCAGAAATACTGGAGTGGGTAGCCTTTCCCTTTTCCAGGGAATCGTCCCAACCCAGGGATTGAACCCAAGTTTCCCGCATTGCAGGCAGATTCTTTACCAGCTGAGCCACAAGGGAAGCCCGCATTGAGGTTTTAGCTATACTTTTATTTTCTTCTTTTTAAAAATCTACCTTTTCTAATTTTTCTAGAGATATAATGCTTTGGTAATAAATGTTTATAAATGGAAAAATATGTTTAAAGTGTTAAAAGCCTTTCATACAGTTGTAGAAATGCTCATGTTTAGAAAAAAAAATCAAGCAGCATGATAGAATATAAAAATGAAAAGCAGCAGTTGTTTCTTTGACCTCCTCCATCACCCAGCCTGACTTTTCTTCATCCTAGCAACACTGTTAATGAATTTCAATTTCCTTCCAGAAAGTTTCTATGCATATATATATATATATGTATGTATATATAAAATATATACAGGAGTACATACCCACACACCCACAATATATCACTTTCAGGACTCATTTTTTCCTTTGTATCTTAGCCAGCTTTACATATAAGCATATTTAGGGTTTTTTTTAATAGCATATTTGAATAGCTACATAATATTTCATTAAATATATTTCTGTAAAGCCAATTTAGAGGTAAATATTCACCTACCTCCCCTTATTCACTTTTTCCTGTTCCATCACAGGAGAAGTTTAAATGCTAAAATGTGAGAAATTGGAATTTAGAAGTAAGAGTGATCGGCCTTGCATTGGTCTTTACTCTGAGTACTGGGAACGTAGGTTTCACCAGGCTGTATTAAAAATTATTTTTGATTACTTTCCCACTCCTGCATGCTTACCAAACCCTAAGTACTAAAGGAAACTATAGGGTGAGGACCTTGAACAAGCCCCATTTTATATACCTTTGGAGCTGGCATAGGGTCTCGCACATAGTAGGTGCTTGATAAACTTTTATCAAATTAACGTAGCAAGACCAACGACTTGTCATGCCAGTGCCTCTGTCCCTGCTGGGCACTCACTCAGGTCTGACCCCACCCTGTAGTGACTGTTCTACAGCATCTGGCATCAGGGTGTGCCCCTCCCACCATACTCAGGTGTGCTCTTTTCTCTGATTTAGATGTGACATTCTGGAGGGCCCATGTCAGCATGGTGACATCGTGAGTACCATCCGTTTTAGAGTTTAAGAGTGTATAAAAGAGTCAAAATACTTTTCACAGCTTTGAGTAAATGGATTCTCTCAGAAGCCTTCTGAATTAATCAGAAGACGAGGGCAGTATTAAAATTCTGCTGCTGCTGTGAGAACTGGATGTTTTATGTTCCCTACACAGAGTAAAGGAAGATATCTGAAGTCAATTTTCTTATAAATGATGATTATTTTCCTTGAATTGATCCAGTATTTTAGTATAAGTGTAGATGCTTAGTATGTTTAAGATTTTTTTTCCCTGGAGTTATAAGGGGCCAGTGCTGGTGTGGGGCCTGGACCTGGTCAGAAGTTTCTTTCCAACCTCTTGGTGTTCCCACAGACCCATCGTCCGTAAGATGTTTCCAGTATATCTTTTCTGATATCTTGGGATTGGAGTGGAGGAATCTGAAGGGGGTGTGGCCTGGTAGGAGGCAGGAAGAGGATGGTACCAAGAATAACCCAGGAGATGAACCTGGCTTCTATATCCCAGCTGTAATTAATGGGGTATTGACGCATTGAGCCAATGTCCCTTTCTTGCTGGGGCACCCTCAGCATCTCCCTTCCCCTTTCATCTCATTAGTTTGGCGCTGATAGAAGAAGAAGAGGTTCTGCTCTCATCCTCCCTGGACTGCACCGTGCGCCTGTGGAGCAGGGTTGGGGCGTTCATCGGTAAGGACCGTCCACCTGGCCATCAGCTCAGTACCAGTTTGGGGCCTCAGTTGAAGCCTCCATCAGGTCATGAATTTTCTAAGGTCTAGGGTGTTAGTCAGATTAGGCTGACATGATGAAATAACTACCATGGACTGGGCCGCTTAAGCCACAGAGTTTCGTCACGTGTTTGCTATCCTGGAGACTAGAAGTCTAAGATCAGGGTCCCAGCATGGTCAGGTGCTGCTTAGGGGGCTTTTCCTGGTTTGCAGATGGGCTCCGTTTACAGACACCTTTTGCTGAGTCTTTTTATGGCCTGGGGGCTTCCCTAATAGCTCAGTTGGTAAATAATCCACCTGCAATGCAGGAGACCCCAGTTCGATTTCTGAGTCAGGAAGATCCACCGGAGAAGGGATAGGCTACCCACTCCAGTATTCTTGGGCTTCCCTGGTGGTTCAGCTGGTAAAGAATCCACCTGCAATGCAGGAGACCTGGGTTCGATCCCTGGGTTGGGAAGATCCCCTGGGGAAGGGAAAGACTCCCCAGTCCAGTACTCTGGCCTAAAGAATTCCATGGACTGTATAGTCCATGTTCATAAAGAGTCAGATGTGACTGAGTGACTTTCACTTTAACTTTATGGCCTGGAGAGAGAGGAAGAGAGAGAGAGAAAATGTGAACACTCTGGTGTCTTTCCTTATAAGAACACTGTTTCTATTGGATCAGGGTCCTACTCTTAGAGCCTCATTTAACCTTTGCTGTTGTTCAGTCACTAAATCGTTTCTGACTTTTTGTGGCCCCATAGACTACAGCATGCCAGGCTCCTCTGTCCTCCACCATCTCCCCGAGTTCACTCAGATTCATGTTCATTGAGTCAGTGATGCTATCTAACCATCTCATCTTCTGCCACCTCCTTCTCTTCTTGCCCTCAGTCTTTCCCAACATCAGGGTCTTTTCCAATGAGTCAGCTCTCTGCATCAGGTGGACAAAGTATTGGAGCTTTAGCTTCAGCATCTGTTCTTCCATTGAATATTCAGGGTTGATTTCCTTTAGGATTTACTGGTTTGATCTCCTTGAAGTCCAAGGGACTCTCAAGACTCTTCTCCAGCACCTCAGTTACTTCTTTAAAAGACTTACTTTTTAATACAGTTACACTAGGGTTTAGGGCTTCAACATAAGAATTGAGGTGAAGGGTACCAAATTCAGAATATACCTTAAAATCAGTTTACTTCCACAAAATTTATCAAAATTAGATACATCTAAATTTAGATAAATCTGCTAGACTGGTGAATTTGGTTCAGAAACATGTTATGATGTTTTGCAGGAAAGATTCAGGACTAGGGAGCTATGAGATGGGAAAGGTCTGGCCTGAGTGGGCTATGGTGATAAGATTAACCCAAGTTACTGCTCAGAGGGACTCTACCTGTTTCAGCAGGCTCTCTTGTCTCCCTAGCTGATGTTTCTTGATGAAGGTACCAGAACTGTTTTGGGTTTGTCGTGCAGCTTCTTAGTACATACTGAGTTGCTTGTGCCCAATGCGATACATTCTGTAGGAGGTGTTTCTGGACTAGACCTCCAGGGCCAATTTCCCTGGAATTGTTTCTTAGGAAACTACAGGACCAGAACTGAATTTGATTAAGTGGACCTAGCAAGGGTTAAGAGAAGACAGGTTACCTCCCATCTTAGGCTTACTATTTACCAATTTACTTTTCCAGGGACCTTTGGGCAGAGCAGCCCCTGGGATATTTTCACTCCTGCTCCTGGAGCCACCCTAGAGTGCGCCAATTCACCTGACAGATCCCCAGAGCATGCCTGCTCACCCAGTGCTAGAAGGAGGTGTTCCTGCTACGTGCAGAGGAGAAGAGCAAGACAAGGCAGTGGAGGGCAAGGCCAGTGCTGAGGTTGGTCCTGGCACATACAGTTCACCTGGGCTTGCTCATAGCTCCAGGCAGAGCAGCACCAGTTATAAACTGCACCCTGAAAGGGTCAAGGTGTGACCCAGAGAACCAAGTCAACTCAGGAATAAAAGTATATCCCCCGATACTGCTACTGGCCAGGGCTGGAGGTCTTATTGGTTCATCCGGGGGTAGTTGGAGCTGATCTCCCAGCATCACTTGACTGTCCCTGTTTCTCACCAGTGAAAAGGTTGTTGTCTGTGGCCTTGGAACACAGAGAGACTTAGCACCATGCTTGACCCCCGTCACATCAGAGAGACAGGCACTGAATCGCAGCCCGCAGCACACAGTCCCTATTAGGAAATACATTTTAACACAGGGATTCCTGAGTGAAAGGGAGGAATAACGGGTTTAGTGCCTGGGTCCATGAAAGTCAATGTCAGAGCAAGAGATGGTGAAAAGACCCTGGTAGATGCAGTCTTGATTTAGAGCTCAGTGAAATAAATGAATTTCCAGGAAGTGCTTGCCCTTTAAGAAACTGAAAAAAAAAAAAAAAAGGTCATTTCATGAACTATTGCTCACTGGTTATGTTACAATTCAAGGCAGAACACCTGCTCTGCCCACAAAATAATGTGTCTAGGATTTCGTATTGGCAGCCTCTTGGAATACTGATCACACAATGGATCCTCGTCACTGACGTCTTCATAGAGACACACTCAACGTGGGGAATAGAGGGACCAGGTGAGCATCAATCAAGAAAGCCTTCTGTCTTGTCAGGGGCTCCCTCATTTCCCCCATGTTGTTTTCATGAGCTTAACATGGTGCTTTCATAGCTCCAGGGAGGCTCAGAATGCGCCTATGTGGTACTATCGGCCTATTTAGAAATACAGTCATTTTGCTGTGCATTTGATATAGAGAAAACAAATGAGTTCATTAATTTAGATAGGCCCACCATTTGGAAACTAAAAGCACAAAGAGGGGTGGGAAGAGAGGAAGAAAGACGCAAATGAGGGAAATACGCTTGATGAGCACAAAAGCCAGGGTACATGCTATTTACCACAGCAGACCTGGAGAAAATCATTTGACTGTGACACAGAAAGGATCAGGCAGAAGGAGAGAGGGGGGATGGAGAAGGAAGAGGAAACAGGAGAAGGAGAGGGGGAGGTAAGGAATGACACTCAGTTCAACATGGTCCAATTTCCTAAATCCTATGATGTGAAAGAGGGTCAAGCAACAGACTTCATGAATGACCTTGATCTTGTGTAGGGAAAGCTGCTTTGACATTTGTAGTTCTGTCCAACTTGACTCCAGATGCCTCAGGAAACACTCTGTAAATTCTTTCCAAGAAAAATGAACACACACACACACAAACATACACACACACACACAAACAACCTGAGACGCTCTTGCATAGTACATCTGGAGGGAACTTCCCTGGCAGTCCAGTGGTTAGGACTCCACACTTCCACTGCAGGGGGCACTGGTTTGATCCTTGGTCTGGTCGGGGAACTAAGATCCCCTATGCCTCGAGGCACAGTCAAACAAAAAACAAAGCCCCCCCCCCCCCCAGAAAAAAAACCCAAGAAGCAAAGTGTTTGCAGTGCTGTTTATGAGTTAGGGTTAACTAAGGTCTGCTCTGAAGTTCACCTTCATTAGCTGTGTGACCTCCAGGAATCACTTCCACTGATTTATAAAATGAGGAGTGGGATTGGCTGATTTTCCAGTTTCATTTCAGCCCTAAACATGTGTTTCTCTGCACGTCTGTTGTGATTGGATTCTGTATGTCTGGAGTGATTTTTACAGCATACCAGCCTATCAAACACAACCACAAACTAAAATAAGCTGACTGAATGCAGAAAACAATTCACCTGGAAACTATCACAAATGATTTTGAGAGTTAAGTGAAAGCTCAGGGGAAAATGTTCTTGTTATCTCATGGATTCAGCCAGCCAGGGTCTTGTTCTAACACAGAAGCTCCATGTAACTAGAGTCAGACTTGCTCCCCATCACAGTGTGATCCTGGGTTCCTCTTTTCCTCTTGCCATATCTGCTCCATCTCCTTCCAGCCTGATCCTTGCTCTCCAGGAGACTGCATCCTTGAAGTGAAGGAAGACTCCTGCAGAGGAGATAGATTCGGCAGTGACAGGTGAGCCAGGCTGAAGGTGAAATAAAAGGCAGCCTTTCCTGGCTGAGGAATCCAGGCCACTCTGTCATCATCATGAGTCATCTGTCCCTAAGCCCCATGGCCTGTGAGTACAGCAAGGTCACAACTCAAATCTCACCAGTTTGATGTCCTGCCTGCTCAGCTCAGGACACTCTCAGAAGTCCCTGTGTTGTCTGGCCGTCACATGCAGTGAAGGGCTAAATCACAGGGTCTTTGTCTTGAGTTTTGTGGCAATCATTACTGCCCACCAGGCTGTGTGAGGCTGGACCATCTCACTGTTCCTTCCTCGGGAGCTCTGTGCAACCCCTGAGAGGGTGGGGGGTCTGGGCCTGGGCTTCCAAAGCTGGGAGAGTCTTTGGCACCCCCTTCTCCCCAGACTGGAGCCTGGCTTCTAAGAGAAGTAAGGTGAGTGAATAATACCTCATTCCAGTTCCCCAGGCCCCACACCAGGCTTCTTGAGGTCCCATAACCAAGGCAGATATAGAACAATCCCTTCAGTGTTCCCTGCCATGCCTCTCATCATGGGGCTAAGATCTAGGTCGTGCACCTGCATAGGGGTGACCCTGCCCCCAACTCAGCATTCCCACTTTCTCGGTGCAGCAGCTCCATGGTCATGAGCCCAGGTCCCTTCTATATGCTTCTGCCCCCCTCTCAGCTCTGGCTTCCAGGTTCACAGTGCCATATGATCCAGACAGCTGCTGGGGCCTCCTGCTTGCACCCACACTCCAGGCAGCAGGAAGAAACAGGGGTGTGCAAATCAGGGGTCCATGACAGAGAGGGTGCATGTTCCAGTTAGATCAACCCCCTTTACAGACTTTTCCAGGATGTTCTGAACACTTCTGCTCATGTCTTGGTGGCCAGAACTTAGTCACATGGCCACATCTCCCTGCAAGAGAGGCTGGAAGTTCTGTAAAGAGGAAGGCAGGAGAGGATTAGGGTAGACAACTAGAAATCTCTGTTCTGGGAGGTCAAATAGTTAAATGCTTTGGATGACATCAGAGTCAGAGGGTATCATACACATAAACAGCATTCATCATGTATTTCATGGCAGAGAGTCGTGAATTTGAAGTTTTATTTGGGAGACCACTCGGCTTATCAGAACGTGTCATAGGCTTTGGTTACAGTCACAGGTCTGTCTTTGAAAACAGTGTGACCTCAGGTGAGACATATCAACTTCCTGATTGTACATCTGCAGATCTCCCAGTGGGTCTGTGGTCTCATTAGATGGTAAGCGTTGATGGTGTGTTGGAGTCGAGACTAGGAAGGAAGGGGGATCCTCGGGGGTTTGAGGGTGTAGCATCATCAATAGCATCTTCCTCAATGGTGGCAGCAGGATCATAGACATCCTCTACATACCTTCCCAGGACCTGCTGTGGTCTTAGTGGCCTCAGAGTATTAGCCTGCCCTGGCTGCTGTGACAGAATACCAGACATTAGGCAGCTCAAGAAACAGACATTTACTTCTCACAGTCCTGGAGGCTGGAAGGCCAAGGTCATGGTCACTGCCAATTCAGTTCCAGTAACAGGAGGGCCTTCTTCCTGGCTGGCAGGCTGGCACTTTCTCTGTGTCCTCACAGGGTGGAGAGAGAGCAACCGCCATCCCCTCCTCCTCCTGTGAAGCCACTAATTCTATCAGAAGGGCCCCAGCCTCACGACCTCATCAACCCTAATTAGCTCCCAAAGGCCCCCTACCTCCAAGTACCATCTCACTGGGGGATAGGGCTTCATCATGTGAACTCGGGGTGAGAACCAATTCTATCCAAAGCACTGAAAGTGCAGTGGGAGGTCAGGTGGGGAAAGACTCTGCAACACCATAGTCTAGCAGTTCCCACACAGCAGGAGGGGCCACAGCACACTCTCCTACTCTCTTGCTTCCACCCTCTCCAGGTAGAGGCAGCACGGGAAGTCGGCTCTGAACTCAGAGCTGGTTCTGATTCACAGTCACTCTTCAGTGAGGGCCTAAATGAGTGGAAGGGAAAGTGGAGATGTGTGCGGTGAATGAGGCCAGAATGGGGCTGCTTGGAGGGCCCCAAACAGGAGGCTGAATGGCAGAAACCCTCTCACCCAGCTGGATCAACACCAGTGCTTGCTGGGTTAATTTAAAAAATATAGACTTTGAAGCAAGGGGCCATTAAAACATGATATGTACATCCTGTAAACATTTTACTTCAATTTGCAAGAGTAGAATGTACATTCATCCCCAATCTTTCGATGTAGGGCCAAAGCTTTTTCTTCACATAAGAGGAAAGTTCAGCACAGTCTGCCATAAATGCATTATTTATCGTTTTCAGTTTCTGCTTGTTTTAAAGTAGAGCTAGAACTTAAAGATATTTGCAAAGCAATGAGAGAGCACTAGACTTCTAGTTTTTTCTTTTTATAACTTCCCCTAAGCTTCAACAGTTGTCTCGTCTATCCTCAGTTCAACATGACCCTGCATCTAGTCTTTGCCAACTATTCATCTTAGTTTTCACAAAGTTCTTTCACACTAATCTCATCAATTTTCATTTTGTTTAAATAAGTTTATGATCACAATAAAATGTATAACTGGCATTCGCAAGTTTGGGAGCAAACACAGCTGATTCTTGTTAAGTACACGACTCAACCCTGCCAGCCATTGGGAGCAGACATGAGTTTCTAGAGCATTCTGTGGGCGTTCGGCAGGGTATTTACAGAGTCAGTCAACCCATCAGTTCAGTCAGGAGAGTGTCTACCACACGTGATCCCCTGAGCAGCAAAGAGTCCCTAGAAATCAGATGGGCGCTCTCCCTGGAGAGCTTGGCTACAGCACGGAAGCCAGGGAGGGAGAACGTGGGAGGAGGAAGGTGATGTCCTCATGGTTAGTCTCCCAGGTTAGTGTTACCTCACCTGCATCACCTCTACCTCTGTGCAGCTCAGTCTCCTCTTACAGCACCAGCCTCCTTCAGTGTCAACCACTGTCCAGAGTCTTCCACCAGGCCCATAACTGACAGCAAGGTGGGGAACTGCTACATGACTTGGCTTCATCCCCGCAGGCTTCTGCGGATGTACTCCTTTTTATCTTTAATTTATTTTGTATTGGAATATAGCCAATTAACAGTGTTGTGATAGTTTCAAGTGAACAGCAAAGGGACTCAGTCATATAGGTATCCATTCTCCCCCAAACTCCCCTCCCACCCAGACTGCCACATAACATTGAGCAGAGTTACTTGTGCTATGCAGTCAATCCTTATTGGTTATCCATTTTAACTTCATTTTAGTTTTTAATTTTTATTTATTTTTGGCTGTGCTGGGTCTGTGTTGTTATGCACAGGCTTTTTTCTAGTTGTGGCAAGTCAAGGCTGCTCTCTAATGGTGTGTGGGCTTCTCACTGTGGTGGCTTCTCTTATTGCAGAACACGGGGTCTAGGGTGTACAGGCTTCAGTAACTGTGACATGTGGGCTCAGGAGTTGCAGCTCCCAGGCTCTAGAGCACAGGCTTAATAGTTGTGGCACATAGAATTAACTGCTCCATGACATGTGGGATCTTTCTGGATCAGGGATTGAACACATGTATCCTGCATTGGCAGGAAGATTCTTTACATTGAACCACCAGGGAAGCCCCTGGTTATTCATTTTAAATATGGCAGTGTGTACATGTCCATCCCAAACTACCTAACTATCCCTTCCTCCCATCCTTCCCCTTGGCAATCGTAAGATCATTCTCGATGTCTATGTGGTACATACTCCTTGCTATCTCCACCTACAGATGAGGAAACCAAGCCTTAGGGATGAATTGTGATTTGCCTAAAGTCAAACCACTGGTCAGTGGGAAGGTAGGAACATGGTCCCACCATCTGTCCACTCCCCCACAGTGAAAGGACCAGGCCTTGGAGAAGGGCTTCTGTATGAGCATAGGAAAGAAGCAAGTAGAAGCTGCTGGCAATGGGCAGATTACTGTGGAATGAGGACTCCTCCCCAGAGGGCAGGTCCAAGTGATGGTATCAGTGTTACTTACTAAGACACACCAGGGCCAGGGTTCCTGGAGTGAACGTGTACAGAGGTGGCCAGGAGTAGGTGCTTTCCAGGCTGTGCAGGGTGAAGTGAGGTCAGGAGAGGCAGGCGGGGAGACCACCTCCAAAAACACTCACCAGGAGGCCAGTGGGTGACAGGCACTGTGCATGGAACTCAGGGCTGGAGACACCGCTGGGCTCCCCAAGAAGCAGTGGGTGCTGAAAGAGCAGGGTTGAGGAAAAGGCCAGAGAATCTGTGATCAGATGGAGAGTTGTGCCTTAGAGACAAACCCTGTGCTGGTTAAGATTCCCCGTGCCCCTGATGGGTCAAGTATGTGCTAATTTGGTCTCAAGGTTTGTGAGAAATTGTCAGTGAAAATTGCTAGTGAATATTTTAGGAAAAGTGTGTTCAGCATTCACTCTGCACTGTTTGTTGTGCTCCGCTATGCTCTGCTGGGCGTGGGGCTGCGATGGGACCCTGGGATATAGCCAGGAATGCAGAGGAGCCTGTGCCCTGAGGATCTATGCTCTGGGAGGGCAGAGGGGTCTCTGGGCTCCACCCCTACTCTGCTGGGATCTCCCTGAAGGAGGGTGCAAAGCATTGTGGGAGCACCAGTGGCAGAGGTCTCGGAGGCCTCCTGGAAGAAAGGAATCCACGCTCAGACCCGAGAGATGGGTAGGATGCAGCCATTCCAAAGGAAACCCTAAGAGAGGGAAGGGCTGCTACCACATAGACGGACGACGAGGACATTGTGGTTATAGAAGGACAAATGCTGTGTGATTCTACTTACACAGGTTTCTAGAGTGGTCAAACTCACAGAAAGTGAAAAAGCGGAATGGTGGTTGCCAGGGGTTGGCGGGGAGGGGAAGGGTAAATTCTTTTCTACCGAGTACAGAGTTCCAATTTTGCAAGATGTTAAGTGTTCCAGAGATGGACAGTGGTGATGGTTGCATGACAATGTGAAAGCACTTAATGCCATAGAGCTGTGCACTTAAGGTGGCTAAGATGGTAAATTTTATGTTCTGTGTTGTGTTAGTCGCTCAGTCATGTCCAGTTCTGCAACCCCATGGACTGTGGCCTGCCAGGCTCCTCTGTCCACGGGATTCTCTGGGCAAGAATACTGGAGTGGGTTGCCATTCCCTTCTTCAGGGTATCTTCCCACCCCAGGGATCAGATCCAGGTCTCCTGCATTGGAGGTAGACTTTTTTTTACCATCTGAGCCACCGGGGAAGCATATTTTACCCCAACTAAAAATCAGAGAGAGAGAGAGAAAGAAATAAAGGAGGAGCATGAGGCCAGGCCCCAGGCAAGGCAGAAAGGGGAGCTTCTGGGAGCTCTGAGCTTGGTTGGCACAGAGCTGGGCGAAGGTGACACTGGCAGGAACCCAGACATGAAAGGAAGGTGTTTGAGGGGTGGAAGTAGATGGCTTTTCAGTGTGTTCAGACATAAACAGGAGGAGAGACCTGGTGATGAGGGTCAAGCAGTAAAGATCAGTGTTTACATGTCTTTGCAAGTGGACAACATGCTTTGATGATGGGACCCACGACACTTGACCCAGGGCTTAGGTAGAAGCAGGGGGCAGCAGTGAGCCCCCAGGTGCCTGAGGAATCTGTACTCACCTGCTTCTTTTACTCCAGGCCGCCCTTGGAGCAGAGCAAGCCTCCCCGGGGCACACCTGCGCCGGGGACCCTCAGCATCTACCAGAGCCTCTGGTGCCACCAGGTCCCCTGCCCATCAGCGCTCCTGGAGGAGCCGGATTTGTCCATCCTTGGTGCAGATTTGTTTAACTTAGATTTTCTAACACAAGAAAAAGAAGGAAGTGAAGCTGCCCAGAAAGAGTACTGATCACATAGCAGTTTCCTCATTTGAGTTCTGAAGAAACCAGCCTGCTGTTTTCTTTCCTTGGCAAATTCTTCTTCCCCAGTTAATCAAGAAGTCTGACTGAGATTAAGCTTTGCCCGACAGGGACCAAAAAAGAACAAAACAAGAAATTATTTCAGCCAATGTGGGCCTTTTCCCAAAGCAATTAGAGCTTGGATTTAAGCAAACAAATCAGATTCAAGGTTCTCCTTCCTCAGAAGCCGTTATTCCATGGAGTGAAGATTGCCCTGGACAGATAGGTCCTGAAACAGCTCCCCTAGAACCCCGAATATTGCAACAGCAGCTCCCCACGGCTGGGCTGAGGACTGCAGGAGAGAGAAGGGAGGTGTTGATTTAAAAAAGTAAATAACAGCTTTGAAATCCTGCTTTGTGCCAGGCAAACCTTGGTTAAGATCTTAGATGGATCATCTCGGTCACTCCTAACAGAGCTGCCAGGAACAGATGCTGTTATTGTCCCATTTTTCCAACAGGGACACTGAGGCTCCAGGAAGCAAAGTGACTTGCCAGTGGTTCACAGTCAAGTAAATGATACAAGGAAATCAGAGCCCAGGCTCCTGACTATCAATAGCAGTGACTCTCAGAGAAGAGGGAATAACATCAGAGGGACAGTGGGTCTCTCCTTTCCAAGCATGGCCCGACAGCAGTCACTTCAGAGCTGTAAGCCATCTCAGCAATATTAGAAAAAGAACAACACAGCCGCTGCCGGTTACAGAGCACTTACTATGCTGAAATCTTCATGGACATCATTTAATATTCAAAGCCGCTTGGAGAGGGTATGTCCGCACTTTACAGATGAGAAGATCAGTCCCTCGGTGAAATTAAATACTTTGCCCAAAATCACACAGCAAAGAGATAAAAGCCCTCAAAATTCAAATCTAAGTTTGGCCCCAAACACTGGATTATTAATCTCTGCCTCTTAGAGCCATCATTTTACAAAGACCTTGTGGCAAAGAGAGCCCACAACTACACAGCTGGGTAGTCTCCTGCCCCCCTCCCCCAATCCAGCATGTTCTAGGACCAATTCACCCACCTTGGGTCAGCCTATGACTGTATCCTTCTCAGAGGGGCAGGATGGTGCTGTCCTAGCCAGGCCCATTTCACTGGACCTGGGTTCTATAGGACCAAGGAGAAGCATCCCCCCAGAGCCTGCACCCCCTTCTACACCATGCTGCAGATCCCAGGAACTCTAGATCTCATGCCCAGCTGGCCCCGAGTCCATGTTCGGAGCCTGAGCAGCTTCCCTGGGACCTGTCCATCCACAGAAGATCACACAGTCCCAGGCTTTCAAGGTGGCTGAGGGGCAGGGTTTGCTGGGTACAGACAGATATTGGACATTCTGGCTGGGGGTGCCTGCATATTCATGCTGAGGTCCTCAGGGTTTAGGGAGCAGGAGGGCCAGCCAAGGGCTAGGAGCCAGGGGCCGGCTGTCCCTGCATTGCCACATCCGCCATGGAACTATGAGGACTCCAAGAATTCTACATCCAAACTGGCCTTCCGGCGCTTCACGGAATGGCCAAGGTAGAAAGACCGAACACTCGCCATGTGCTAAATATTTTATTTCACAGTTTGTTAACCTGACAATGTTTAAAAACTGGGTTTCCATCTGTACTCTTGCCCTGGATTTCCCAAATACTAGTGGCGAGATTGCCCTGACTTCCTGTTCATTTATCGGACTCCTTTAACCCCACACCTCAAGACCCCAAGGACTTCAATCCTCGACAGACCATCCTTGCCAAGACTACTGGATCCTCACTGGGTGCGTTTTAGGAGTCCCAGCCCTGCCTCCACCCCCACCATGACAGACAGTTCTCCTGTGTCTGAATTGCCAGCTGCTCTGCTAGTAAGTTAAATTGCTTGATTTCCCCCATGATCTTTCTGACCCAACCAGCCAGGAACCTAGACCTGGGCCCCTCCAGCTGGTGCTTGTGGAGAACCTTCACATCAGTGAGGACTTACCCATGAGGAAATCCAAGCTAAACAAACTTAAGCAAGGAAAAAAAAATGTATTGACTCCTAGAACTTCGGGAAAAACTATGGCCAGGCATTTAAAAACCCCATCAGGACTGGCCTTCCAGCTCTCGCCCCTGCAGTGCTGCCCGTCTTCTCTCTGCAGACCAGTTCCCTCCACGTTGCAGGAAACAGGGCCACAACAGTCTCCAGGTTTAATCTGCAGCCTTAGCTTCACAGACGGATTTTGAGTTCTCTCGGGTTCCAAGTCCCAGATTCCTAGCAAGGGCACTTGCTGGCAGATTCCCAGGTCCACACTTACTTTGGCCTAGCCAACTGTAGTCTTAGGCTGGTTCCTTTAGAATGGCTCTTCAGGGGTTCAGCAGTTAAGACTTTGAGCTTCCAATGCAGGAGACAAGGGTTCAATCCCTGGTCAGGGAATTAAGATCCCACATGCCACTGGGCCAAAAAATTAAAAGAAAAAAAAAAAGAGCCATGGGGATGAAAAGGCCCTGTGGTCAATGTTACCCAGAAAGAAAAGAAGAGGACATTGGGTACACAGACAGTCCTCTGCATGTCCCTTAAAGTCTATGATCAAGTTCCATTGTCTCAGACTATGAGACTGTTTCTGTCTATCTGCCTACCCCTTCCCTCCCCATGCCCCTTGCCTTGTTATTCCTTCCTTCCTTCCTGACCTGGGTTTGAATCCTGAGTTTTCTCCTTCACACTGAATCCAGGCTCCAGAGGCATAGAGGGGACCCAGTCCCAGTTCTGACATCAACTTGCTAATGGGCCAGAACAAATTATGACTTTATCCTTTTGCCTTAATTTCTTCAGCTGTTAAAAAGGGAGTGGGGGAGCAAACAATTTCCCCATTCTGTTTCTAGATCTTTGAGCAATCAGCGTAACTTGTCCAGACCTCTTTTTCCACTCTACTTTTCATAAACCTTTAAACTGGATTTCTATTTTAATGAAATATTCATTTTTAATCCTTGATTTTTTTGAACCAAAGCATTCAGAGTTTAATCCTCAGGGTCCTAGCCTGCCTGCCTGGTACTGTTTTCAACTGAGGGCTCAGCGTTAACGTTCTTTCGCTGAGGGCTGTGTTGCCTCTGTTAACTAATCCCATGAGGAAATAACGCCATTATACAAAGTCAGCGGTGTTCAAAGTGAAACCCATCTTATAAATCAAGCCAAATAGGATCCCAGATACTTCCAGATGCCGCTTCCGATTGGTCTGGCCTTGTTGGAAGAAGACAGGGCAAAGTTATGAAACTAAGGAGTAAACGTCTGACTTTTCTCTGACCTGGCTCCTGAGTGGGGAATTGCCTCCTCCTCCCCAGATCTGACCCCAAGTTTGTGAGCCTGACAGCCCTGGTGTGAGTGACCCGCCATCAGTGATGAAGTCTAGTCAGGATCCTGTTCGTTAAGCAGTGGTATCAGAGGATTCGACTGTCTTCTCTCCTCTTGTCTGGACAACCCAAAGGAACACTTCTTGGCTAAGCCTCAGGACACAAGCTGTTTGTTTTTTCTATGCCTATTTGGTAGAAAATAGGGCCCATCAGGACTTGCCTGGAGGTCAAGTGATTAGGACTCCACTGCAGGGGGCACGGGTTTGATCCCTGGTTGGGGGACTAAAATCCTGCACCGCTGCCTGGTGCAGCCAAAAAGAAAGAAAAAAGAAAACAGGCCCATCAAGGAGGGACTGTGGTCTTTTCTCCACTCCAGATGCTCATGGGGAGGCTGGCTACAGTTCCTGAAAGTATGGTCAGGCCTCTCTGAGATTCAGGCAGAGCCAGGGTTATTCTTCTAGACCCTGGAGGCCACTCTGTTTCCTCAATCTTGACTGCTTGGGGGCCCCTTCCTGGGACCATCATCATCTTCCCTCCATCCCTCACACCACCACCACCATCCCCGCCCTTGCTGAGCTCAGGTGAAGCCTGGGCCCGCCCTCCCCTCAGTTTCAAGAACCCCAAGAGACTGTTTTGTAGTTGATCACACCTTCCTGGACCTCCCATCCTGAAATTCACCCATCAGCCTCCCTCTCCCTTCTGCCTCCTATTCGTGGACTCTCACGGAGAATGATGCCATCTGTGTGCGTCTTCATGATGATCAGAGATGTTACTAGCTCATTTCCTAGACAAAACCAAAGCAAGCACACTGCATCTGGGAGATGTCTCTCTGGTGAAGCACAGGCAGGAAAACATTGCAAGAAAGATACAGGCAATATGTTTGTCATTCACAGTGGAGCACTGTATGGACTGAATCATGGCCAGCCACAGATAACAAGTTCCAATTCCTGGAAGCTGTGAATGTTACCTTATTGGGAAATAAGTCTTTGCACGTGTGATTAAATTCAGGCTCATGGGATGAATTTACTAAGGATTTTTCAGGTGGGTCCCAAAGGCCATTGCCAGGTTCCTTACAAGAGGCAAAGGGAGATGACGGACACAAAGGGGGAAAGGTGAGGGAGAAACAGGAAGATGGGGACACAAGCCAAGGAATGCCTGGAGCCACCAGAGGCTGGAGGAGGAAAGGGAAGATTCTGCTCTTGGAGGGAACCCGGGCCTACCAACAACTTGATTTGAGACTTCAGGCTTCCAGATCTGTAGCAGAATAAATCTCTGTTGTTTTAAGCCACACAGTTTGTGTTTACTGGTTACACTAGCCACGGGAAATGAATAGACTCCAAGGTTTCTAGAAAGAGACATGGTTTTCCGTCTCAAGAATGTGAGCGGGACTTCCTTGGTGGTTCGGTGGCTAAGACTCCATGCTCCCAGTGGAGGAAGCTGGGGCTCAGTCCTGGTCGGGGAACTAGATCCCACATGCCGTAACTTAAAAAAATAAAATAAAATCCTGTGTGCTGCAACTAAGACCCGGCACGGCCAAATAAATATTTTTGTAATAAAAAAGAAGGAAAAGAATGTGGTATCTGGCCAGCACCTGTTATTTCATTTATTCCTTTAGTTAACATTTCACCTACGCATCAGGCTGTACCCTAAGCTCTGGAGGGCATGGATAGTATAAGAAACTTCGTGTCTTAGGAGCACACCGTGCATTGGGAGAGAGAAATGTAAAGAGATCGCTGTTATTGTCGTTGAGTTGCTTAGTCATGCCTGACTCTTTGTAGCCCCATGGACTGCAGCACACCAGCTAGGCTCCCTTGTCCTTCACTATCTCCTGGAGTTTGCTCAGATTCATGTCCATTGAGTCAGGAGCAGACACAAAGGGAGCTCCCCAGGGGGAGTTAAGGGATGTTGGCAGGAGGTTTGGCCAGAATTCCTGGAGAGAGAGGTCTAGGGAGGGGGAAAAGGAGTCGGGATGTGGGAGGTGGGACCAGTGGGTTGTGTGTGTGTGTGTTTCCTTTCCGGGAGCCGCAGCCCCCTATTCTGAGAAGTGACCCCCGCCTCCACCCCACCCACAGCTTGCAGGGCAGTGGCCGAGCTCTTACAGAGCCCGCCCCTGGGTACATTTGGTCCCCAGGAGGGTCCCCATTACAAGTGTTCTCTGGACTCTTTGACACAGGGACGTGTGTATCTGCTGGGGACTTCCTGTCCCATCCTGGAAGCAAGACTTCAGCAAGCACAGTGGGGAAGGGCAGGGGGCTTCGTGTTCAATGTTCCACAAGCTCTTGAATGATGCGCCATCAAACCTGGAGGCCTGCTTAGTATGGTGAAGGCACCGGCCCCTCCAGAGGACCCAGGGCTGCCGGGCAGAGAGAAATTCCAGGAAGATGAGCATTCCTGGTGAGTGTGACCAGAACACATTAGCTGTGCATGGGAAGTGTGTAGACCAGTTATGTGCAAGACACACACCTATGTTCCATTAAAACAATAGCAATTGTCAAGCAGAGATCTTCTGGTCTGGTTTTTAAATAATTTTTAAAATTTTTATTTTATATGGGGTATAGTTGGTTTACAATGTTGTGTCAGTTTCAGGTGTACAGCAAAGTGATTCAGTTATACATATACAAGTATCTATTCTTTTTCAAATCCTTTTCCCATATAGGTTATTATAGAATATTGAGCAGAGTTCCCTGTGCCATAAGTCCTTGTTGGTCTAGATCTTATTTTTGTGGCTGTTAAGCATTGGAACTGTTTATGCCTGGATATATATTTTGTCCTTGTGGAAGAAAGTTTATGACCCTATCACTGGATCAATCCAGTGGCTTTTATAAAGATATAATTTAACACGTGCATTCTACAAAATTTATATGAACCTTTTGGTTGATGAGCCACATTTAATGCTGCTTTTGTCTAAGTGGATACAAGTACTAACAAAAATTATTTGATAAAGAGGCATCTGCTAGTTCTTCTAATAAAGCTATCCTTTAGGCAAAACGTTTACATATAGTACTGCTAATTTTGCTGCTGTTTAGTTGCTAAGTCGTGTCTGACTCTTTGTAACCCCATGGTCTGTAGCCTGCAGGGCTCCTGTGTCCATAGGGTTTTTCAGGCAAGAATACTGGAGTGGGTTGCCATTTCCTACTCTAGGACATCTTCCTGACCCAGGGGTCGAATCCACATCTCCTGCATTGGCAGGTGGATTCTTTACCACTGTGTCGCCTGGGAAGCCCCAAGGTAAATGGAGTATAAACATTTTGAATCACTATGTTGAACACCTGAAACTAACATCGTAAATCAACTATACTTTAAAAATTCAAGTTAGAAAGTCCACGATGAATAAAATATCTCATTTTCACATAAAAACAAGTTGAATGTTAAATTTTTTAAAAATTACCCAGATTAAAATATGAATAGAGCTGAGGCTGAAAGACCTTGCCTTAGAGGAATCCACATCAGAGACAGACTCAGTTTATGTTCTCTAGATTTGAATGAGGAAATGGAGATTCAGAAAAGTTTCGCGATCTGCCTAAAATCCTCAGTGCTAGAGCCAGTGGGGATGGGAGCAGCAGTTCAGATTCTTGAATAAAAAAAACAAATCTTTTTCAACCCCCAAAATGTGCTCTTTCCACTATACTGCCACTAGTCCTTCAGCAGAAAAATTAAGGGGCCCGTGTTATGCTATAGTTCCGGGAAAGTAAAACCACCACTGACTGGCGAAACTAAATTTATCCTAAAGTTTTCAGTTATACTACACATGCTTGTATTGTTCAAAGACCACATGCAGACTCAAAAATAATTGCGCTCAGTTGCTTCAGTTGTGTCCGACTCTGCAACCCCATGGATGGTAGCCCACCAGGTTCCTCTGTCCATGGGATTCTCCAGGCAAGAATACTGAAGTGGGTTGCCATTTCCTCCTCCAGGGGATCTTCCCGACCCAGGGATCGAACTTAAGTCTCTTATGTCTCCTCATTGGCAGGCAGGTTCTTTACCACCAGTTGTCTTTTACCAAGCACCCAAGGCTAGTAAAAATTAGACCACAACAAAGCCATTCCACGTAGCAATAGCATAGGAAAACTTGTTATCATCCTGCCCACTAGGAGAAAACGAATCTCTCAAAAAAAAAGTTTTTGCACCTTGCAAAAAACTTAGTGCTCCCCATGAAACTATGACATGACTGTTTTGTGCTATCATTACATAAAGTCAAGACAGAAGTCTGCATGTAAATTGACAAGTGGTTAACATTGAAAAAAATTTCTCAAAAGCTGCTGATAAAAGTGAGTGGTCGTTGGTCACATTAAGTGAATGTGAAACTTATTTTTTACTTTAAGAAAGTAACTGTCCACAGGCTACTTCATAGAGGGGTATATTACATTTGTTTTTGATAAGGAATCAAGGACAGTGGAAATCAAGTCAGTTTGGGGGACATTACCCAAGAAAGCAAGCTAATTGTGGCTTTACCAGCATTCAAGATGAACCAGACTCAACTTTCAAAGTTCAACTACTAGAATAACTAGACATTTTCAGAAAGTCCTAAAATGACACTCTAAAGGAAAATTATGAAATCTACTCTTTGTTAAAATAGAACATTTATCCAAACTGACCTAGGTCCTGGGGATTCTAGGTGATTACTAGGTATGATATTAACAAGTACTCAAAATAGTCAACGTGACAATGTGTTCTTCCCACAGCCAAAAATGCGGTTCTGAGGTCTGCAAACTGTAGCAAGTTGAGCCATTTTTTTGAGATTTTGCTTCATATTTACAGAAAAGTGACGCCATAGAAAATTTCTGACCATTTACTGGTAGGTACTTTCTCTATTATCACCAGGTGCTATTTGGGGATGCTCCTGCTAAGTCGCTTCAGTCGTGTCCGACTCTGTGCGACCCCATAGATGGCAGCCCACCAGGCTTCCTCGTCCCTGGGATTCTCCAGGCAAGAACACTGGAGTGGGTTGCCATTTCCTTCTCCAATGCATGAAAGTGAAAAGTGACAGTGAAGTCGCTCAGTCAGTTCCGATTCTTCATGACCCCATCGACTGCAGCCTACCTGGCTCCTCCGTCCATGGGATTTTCCGAGTACTGGAGTGGGGTGCCATTGGGGATAGAAGAAAAAAAAACGTTCTCCATGCATACTTCAAAAAAAAATCTGTTTTTATGAGCTTCCTGATTGTATACAGAGCATTGTGTTTGCCTCTTGATGGGTAAATGTACACCCACTAAATGTATGTTACCATGCATTAAGAGAACATAAGAAAAACCATGAAAACCCATAGATTACATATGGGTTCCAGATGGCACAACTTAAGATATTACAAAGTGGTAAAATGCTTAACTACCTGACAAATGATTAAGATCCTTATGAAGAGTCAAAGTGTTAGTTGCTCGGTCATGTTCAACTCCTTGGGACCCCATGGATCTTAGCTCACCAGGCTCCACTAGCCATGGGATTCTCCAGACAAGAATACTGGAGTAGACTGCCATACCCACCTTCTCCAGGGGATCTTTCTGACCCAGGGATTGAACCCAGGTCTCCTGCATTGCAGGAAGATTCTTTACCATCTGAGCCACTAGGAAGAACAGAACATTCCATGCAAAAACCGATGTTCAAACACTACAGATGAGAATGAATTTTCCATTCATGGAACACTAATGAGCAAACTTAGTGTGTGACAGTTATCACTACACAAATGGAAGACGTGTCACTTAGGGTAGAATGGCTGTCCTGAGTGTAGGCTTTACACGCTGGACAACTTCCTGTTGTGATCTTGTAAATTTACTTTACCTCATGGGTGGGAACAGGTAGATTAACTCCACTACTGGTGAGGGAGGGGGCTGCTGCACATTGGTGAGCAGTGTGGTTGTCAGTTATCCATCCTAGGTATGCAGGCCTTCTCCCTACCCAACCCCAATACAGCCTCAGTTTTGTCCCAAGTTTCACTGCAGCATTGTTTAGACTATGACAAAGCCCACACATACTAGAACCGGTTAAAATATTTTTATGTATGTATGTTTTTATAATGGGACTCAGTATTACTAACAGTGAAGTGGTTTTACACCTGACCAAGAACTTCCCCTGGTGGTCCACAGGTTAATAAGACTCCGTGCTTCCAATGTAGGGGGTGTAGGTTCAATCCCTGGTTAGGGAACTAGCTCCCACATGCCACATGGCCAGTCCAAAAAAGTATATAGAACACCTGACCATTTTTTCCAAATCCTCTGATACACAGAGCTTTAAAAAACACACACCACGTTCTGGAGAGAAAGGCTGGAAGAATAACCACAGGAGTTTGTTTTTCTGGGTGGTAGATGAGTTACATTTAACTCTATAGTTTTAAAAACTTGTAATCAATATATGCTTTTTTATCAGGGCGGGGATCCTTCTCATTTACAAAAGCAATAGCATATGTAGGAAACACCAAAGAAGTTGGATTTTCACAGTTTATATCATGCTGCCCCAATTCCGTTCTTAAATTAGTGACAAAACGGTTTAGAAATGACACCATAAGATGAACTTTATTTTAAAGCTCATAAGAGGCTTCACAATCAGTTACAAACAGAAATAATGTTTTTTCCATGGTACACCTTCACATGACAACTCACTGTATAACAAGAGATATATTTTAAAGATTTTGTTCTGCATGCTGCTAACACATTTCACTAGCTTCTGCTTTTAGTCAATGGATTTTTAATATAATTAATTCCAAAGCAAAAGTCATATTCTATTGGACAGAATTAATTTTAGAAAGCCCTTATGAAATCAGACTGTCTTGTTTATAAACATCCACACCCACACACATGCTGCAATGGAGAGCAAAATGCAAGAAAACTACCTTGGCAGGAACAAATGCTTAAAGAGTTTAATCACAGCCCTCTTGAACAAGCAGTACACTTTATTTTCTCCAAAGACAAAAGTCAATTTCATCCTCAGTGATGCAAATGGTAATACTGCACAGAAGCTTAGTATGAATTCACAATTCCACAGGAATCTGAAAGTTACCAAGGCAATTTTCCCTTTTAGGATCATAAAGACTACAGACTTAAGCTTCTTCTTTTTCCATATAATACACAAAATTTCTAAACATCCTTAAAAAAGAAAATATAAATAGTCTCAGTATGTCATGTAGAATCACATACTATGGCAAAAATATTTTATTAATTGAAGGACGAAATCAGTTTCATGTCATCTAGTCCAAGTCCATATTAATGGAACTCTTCTCGTTAGGGTAACATTCTCCATTTTGATGTGGAGGTTCAGCACTGAAATTGTTTTTGCCGTCTAAGTCCTCTTCCTTTTTATCAGTACTCGGGCCATTTGGAGTTCTTTCCAGTTTGGGTGATTCAATTTTTGGTTTGGGTTGTGTTACGACAGGTTCACAAGTGTTATTCAACTCCTAAGAAAGGAAAACAAAACTAATAGTCAGACTAACTTCAATATGTTTTCAATTACTTTCCTACATACTTAAACCAGCATTTTTCAACCAACTCCAATCATACATATCTCAAAGAATTCTACTTGCTCAATACATTTGCCTAAAACTATAGCTTGAAGCCTGATCTAGATATGTAAATATTCTTCTACAATGTGTCAGGGATTTGCTAACTATTCAGTTTATTATTAACCCACTTACTCCTCATAGCAATTATTGAAAGGTATCGTCTCCTTCAGGGGAGAAGTTAAGTTAACTTAACCTTAGGAACAGAAAAAGTAGTGAGCAAAGAGCTAGAATTCAAGCTTGTAGCCCATAACCTCAAAGGCTCAAGTTAACCACCTCTGTGTTTGAGTTTTCTTCCAGACAGAGAATCTTCCTTGGTTTTCTTACCAACTTCCTTCAAGCCTCATGAACTCAGCAAGACGTTCCTTGATAAAACACCAACCTAGGACTCTCCCCATTGCCAAGTTTCCTAGTCCCTTTTGACGATTTTTCCCCCTTGGCATTTAACACAATCTGATACCCTTCCATAATCGTTTACTGTCAAGTCTTTACTGTGGAGGTCACTGGCAGGTGACCTCCACAGGAATAGGGACTTTACTTGTACACTGACAGTTTAACTCCTAGAACAACAGCTGGGCATATTGCAGAAGCTCAACAAATGTTATTTATTGAATTGGACGAAACTTACGAGGCCTTCCCACGTTTTGTAATATCAGTAACGGACTATTAATAAGAAATCTGGTCTTGGAATAGGGAAAAAGATTGAAGGAAAAATGGCTATTTTCAAGGTTCAAATCATTGCAACCAGTATCCCTAAGAAACCACAGCAGTAACCACTAGACAGTAACACTCACCTTTATTTTTGCTCTAATTTCCTGAGCACGTACAACAGGATCTTGATGAAGACTCTTTTTAGCCTGAGCATTCATGACATTATTCATCCACTCCATCACCTCATTAACAGACTTCTCAACCTTTTTCATTTCAGACTCATCAATATGGTTGTATTTCTCATCCTAAAAGGAAAAACATGGCCATTCTGTAGAATCAAGTATTTAACAGTAACTAACAACTAATTGGACCCAATTTTCCATTAAGTTCAAATCTATCAATAACTTCTTGTCTCATACACCAAAACCTAATTTCTGACTTAAGACCATTTGTACACAAAGAAGACTCCTCCACTGAGGAGTACAAGCAGCAGCTTGTAAATCCAGGGTTCACGTCCTTACTGTGTACACAGACTTACATTATTTCTAAAGTCATCTGCTATCTTGGCATAGTGTTGCAGCCTCTGTCCTAGTTCTTCAAATATTTTCGGCCTTTCTTCAGCTTCTTGAAACCGAACTTTAATTGGAGTGCCAATTTTCTAAAACCAAATGTGATAAATTAGTATTCGTAGTAATTGTATTTTAGAAGTCTACAATCTGAAACCCAAGTACCACCTTCCAGGGGAGAGAAGGGCCTACCATTAATTCTTCCAGCTTGTCAACATATGCCTGCTTAGCCTGGTCCTCCCCTTCTTCATAGAGCCAGTTCTCCGTCTCTGTGAGCAGCCTCAAAAACTTTTGATGATCCTACATACAGAACATGAAAATCAGTATTAGTGGCTACCTTACTTTAAAAGCTTTCATGACAAAACAGGCATCCTCAGATGAGTTCAAGCTCATCTTATTTCCAGGGTGGCAAACCTGATTACCTGGATTCTCTTCACTGAAATACATCAAGGTGCAAAAACATGCCACAACTTGGTCCAGACAGGATTTTACACAGGGGAGGGAGTTAGGCTAGTCTCTCTTCACATAAGAATGTTTGAAAATTTGTGGTAAACTGCTCTTATGGACTTAAAATAAACTTTAGAAGTTCGATTTTGCACAATTTGTACACTAAAATGTCGTCATAGAAGAGCAATTTTCTTCCTACTCTCCGAAACAATTAGGTCTTGATTAGTAACTTCCTACTCACTTCACAACCACCAAATGCTTAAAGGGAACCTAGCCAAGTTGACAGTTCAATCACTGCACACAACTGTCACTACTAATCAGCTCAGAAAGCATGTGGTTATATTCTAGCTTCAGGGTGAGTAAAGTCACACAGATCCACTCTGGATTTCTATAACTAGCCTAATTTTCCTCCAAGGCCCATTTCCCACAGACATGCTTCTGCTCTGGGATTTATGGTCCCTGACAAACTCTGGGATGACTGGATAAACAAGTCGTACGGGACAAAGCAATGACAGAGCAACCAAGGCTCTGAGGTCTTTAAAACCAAGGATTTTCTCCTATTTACGCTTCTGCCCCCGCAATAACTGTGATGCTGCAGACTATGAATCAAAGTGCTGACAGGTTCTTTCTTCAATGATAAAGAGTAAAGTCACTAGGATAATCTAGTATATAATTGCATACTGCTAGTTAGTCTCTCTCTCCATGACTCTTAATATGATTTCTATTTCAAGTTGTCTGTTTTCAAAAAGCTCAAGTTACACAATCTAATAGAGGTTTTAAATGTCAAATTTGGTATTAAGCACTTCAAAGTGAGATTATCTGTATAAAAACACAGCCCTAAACACACCTGTTCGCATATAAACTTTTCGTACGGTCCACACAGCTTGTCCCTGAACTCGTACACGTACTCCTCCACAGCATTCTTAGCATCATTTCTCTCCTTTTCCAACTTATCCTGCATTATCATCTTACCCTGTAAAGAACAGAAAAGGTTAATTCATCTTCTGCTAAGTGTAACTGAATTTTAACTACTTAGACTCTGGAGTTAACAAAGTCAACAATTATATGTGCCCCCCGCACCCCCAAAATCAGTTTTAACAGTTCTAACTTATACCTGGTAAGATTCTTCCAACAATTCCTACCAAGTTCTTCATCTTCTAAATACACAGAAGGGGTTTTTTTGTTTTTAACATTACATAGTAAATTGTACAGGGCTTCCCAGGTGGCACTAGTGATAAAAAATCCACCTGCCAATGCAGGGCATGCAAGTGATGCAGCTTCGATCCCTGGGTCGGGATGATCTCCTGGAACAGGAAGTGGCAACCCACTCTAGTATTCTCGCCTGGGAAGTTCCACGGACAGAGAAACCTGACAGGCTACAGGCCACAAAGAGTTGGACACAATAAATTACGAACTTTCACAATTCAGATTAATATTAAGGGAACAAAAATTATCTACTGCTTTTATACAATTTTGTTTGTTTTATGTAGTTATATGGTTGTCTCCTACTGGGATTAATACTGACCAATGTGTAATGGCCACACAATTTTGCCACCACATTATTGGTGCTAGTGGTAAAGAGCCTGCCTGCCAATGTAGGAGACATAAGGGACGCAGGTTCAACCCCTGGGTCGGGAAGATCCTCTGGAGGAGGAAATGGCAACCCACTCCAGTATTCTTGCCTGGAGAATCCCATGGACAGGAGCCTGGTGGGCTACATGCAGTCCATGGGGTCACAAAGAATCAGACACGACTGAAGCTATTTAGCATGCAGAAACAAACGTACTATTTATCAAATAGAAACAGAGATTTACTATTAAATTTCTAAACACAATGGTCTCATCTCAGTAAAGGAAAACATTTCACCTATCCAAACTACAGAGAAGCAAGATGTATTTTAACAGAAATATTTAGTGTGGCCTGAGATACCAATGGTATTGTGCTCTGTGCTAGAAAATATTAGCACTCAATTGCTTCACAAGAACCCAGGCAATCAATTTTACACCAAGCAAAATGATCTATGGTATAGATTTCTTTAATAAAGTTGTAAAAATATTAGGGAAAAAAAAAACTTGCTAAAAATATTTAACTAAAAACCACTAGTTTTTGGCTTCATTCTGCCTCTGAAAGTTGTATAAAACTTATAAAATGTTAAGAATTATAGCCATTTACCTAACAGGGCTAAACAAATAAATACATTCCAAAATAAAAATATTTAAGTGAAGTAATTACCTCTGTTTCAATATACATGTTCAGAAGGTCTTTCCCTAACTGCCAGACCAAGTTGGCTTCAATAGGCAACTCAACATTCACCACCTTTATTTTGGGTTTTTTAGCTTCTGGAGGTTGGTCAACTTTCTTCTCATTAGCCTTGGGAAGAAGGGTTAAAAAAAAAAAAAAAGAAAAATTCTTAAATAGCTCCTGAATAACAGAAATATCCCTAATCATACTTACTGAGGACTCAGGCAAAAGTGAAATCCCTAAAATCATAAAGCTGGAAGAATGTGTAAAATCATCTAACTCCCACCCACCCATTTTAAATCAGGGCTGCAATTACACTTACACCTGCCGTTACTTCCCCCTTCAAGAATTCACCACAACATTTTTCATCTCAAATTTAATCTCTCCGGCTAAAGCTTTTCTTCACAGGTCCTTAACTTTCTAATCCCTTTAACCAATGTCTGTGACTTGGAAAAGTCAAAAATACTATTAAATTACCACTTCTTTAAATTATAGTCTATAATCTAATAGTAACCACAGGTAAGACTATGACCAGCTGCTAGGCATGTTAGGATCAACTCCATTCCTATAATATACATTGGAGTCCCTATATTCCAGTTACAATCATCAGTACACTGATGAGTGCCTTTTACAATTCCTGAATCTGGACATTACACACACACACATATACATCCATCTCCTTGTTTCTATTATCTGCCTTTGAGTTGTACCACTTCTTAAAAGCAACTCTGCAAGGTCAAAAAAATGTTTACAGTCTTAAAACAGTAAATGGAATGATGTAGCAAATGCTATGTTTACTGTTAAGTTTTTCCAAAATACGTAAATACAGGGCTAAAGAAGTAAGTATCTCCTATGGCCTTTAATTTTCCAAGATGATCTTAGCATTTTCATTTCTGCAGGTTCTTCTAGACACAAATGACAAAGAGCTCAACTTCTGCAAACTCAGCTGTAGAACAGATGAGAAGAAACCAAGGGGCACTTCACGCGCCCTGGCTGGCTGTAACGGTGGAACAAAGACAGACGAGCCCATGAGGCACAACACGCACTGACGCTGGGTCGACTGGGGGAGTCACGAGGGAGGCTAAAATTTCAGACTCTCTATAAAAGAAACTGGGACTAGACAGAGGCTCAATGGCTTGACAATCACAAGGACAGAGACTGTTTTTCAGGCGTGTTTTCCAGGCTTCTGTTTCTGCATTCCTGAGAGATCACTTGTCTGTGAAGTGCTGAGAGCTGGGTCGCTAGAACGATCCTGTCAGTCAGCCTGCAGCATCCCTGTCTTCTCCCCTCCAGTGAGCATGAGGACCCCCCCAACCCCCACCCCCACCATATACTGTGCATGCTCTGGGGGTCACGAAACACAAGAAAGAAAAGTGACACCTACACCTGGCAAAAACACAAGAGTGCAACAGATACTCGGAATCAAATGGACGCTAGCCACAGGTACGGAGGTTAAGTTGGGATAAGACTAGCAGTACAACATTAAACCAACTGCTGACAAGACCAACGTATCACAAAATGGCACCCGACATGGCGTGGACAAGGGACACTCCAAGGGGGTCTGTGATAATGTCCCGAAGGGTCTGGCACTAGAGGTCCCACTTGGAGCTAGGAACATGAGATGCTACCCAGGGTCATGTTCTAGCAGGTAGGGAGACCACTGGCAGGAGCCAGTCAATGCTCAGCCCTAGGTGAAGGGGGGGGGCACTGACGTTAAGGAGCCATTGCTGCCAGACCGTCCACACCCAACTCTTCAAGAGGAGGCGGCAGCTTCTTTCAGAAATCAGAATCAGGACCCCAGAGGGCATCAGTCGGGGCGTGGGAGCTTAACACCAGATACTTTTACTAACAGTAACATGTATGTGGACCCCAATGGATCATTTGGTATTCATCTGAGGGTAAAGAATTCTATCCTCAGAATGAGAGAGAACCAAACTTCTAATGAAAGAATAATTTACATGCACCCTATACAAAGAATGAAGTTCTGCAAAGCACAGATCTGCAATAACAATGGAAACTTATTACCAGAGCATTGTAATTAATTTATATAAATTTGGCACGCAATTTGTGAGGAGAAAAAAGTGTACTAGACTCCTATAGCCCATGTATTTATCATCAGATGACTTCGAGTGAAAACTCATCATACAGCACTAAGATGCGTCTCTTTTGGGTGCTGGCATTTGCAGGCACCTCTAGCACTAGAAGACAACAAAAGCTATGCATTCGCCCCTGGTTGCCTGGAGTGGCAGTTATTCAAGAGAAGCTTTCAGGTCCAAACAGTAGGATAATTCAGCTGGAGTACCTCTCACTGGTTTCAGTTGAAACACAAAGCAAATTAACAGGAGAAAAAAATTCCTATATAGAATAAGATAACTTGGTGCTTGCTCTTGAAACTGCAGACTGAATGATATCATTAATGATCACATGTTGCAACATCGTCTAATGGAATGAACTAGAAGAATCACTCACTTTGTCAGCATCTGGGATTTTGTTTTCTTCTGAGGTAAGTTCAGGTGAAGGGGGAGACTGTGAGGTTTGATGACCATCAGTTTGTACCTGGGGCTGTGTTCCAGCTTCATTGTTGTCTTGCTGGATATTTTTCTGAAATGAAAGCCCAGGCACAAAGGATGTAGAAAGCAGGTGTACTTGTATAAATTGAAAAGGTTATAGGGCACCAAAGACAATTTCTGAAGTCTTAATAGGTGGGGGGGAAAGATACTGGATAAAAGCATAATGAACAAGTATTTGAAAACTTTAGATATTGTAAACCTGTAAGAAATTCTCTGAATGATAACAGTTAGTATAATAGTTAAATAACACAAGTAGTAGGCATTTTGACTGATGTGATGACAAGAACTCTCCTTCAAGAAGCTCCCCCCTAGCATTGCACAGATATTAATTCTCAAAAGCAAGTAGGTTTACTCCAGGCCTCTCTCCCAGAAGTAAGCTCTCAAAACCTAACTTTATCAGTGGCCATCACACATCTCAACGTATCTGCATGTCAGTGGACTGAGGAGTTACATAAAATAGCCAACAATCCATCATCTGTGGGCTCATCACTACAGTTTAGAGAGACACAAGATCCTCTCTGTCTCCACTCTCTTTTCATGACCCAACAGTCTACACCTCAAAAAAATCCCAGGAAAAGAACAAATGCTACATGTTAGTAGATGCCTCAATCCCCAGTAAATCAGAGCTTGTTTTGATCTTATCCCATTCTTAGGGAGAAGCCTGAAGCATTCTAACTTTTAACGACTGAAGTCTCTCATTAATTTTCTTCCAGAGCCTCAAGATCCTGAGGCAGACACTGCAGTACCAGAAGCAAGGCATTCCTGGTGTGTACACAGCTAACAGGTACTAAGAGACTGGATACAACGGGCATTAGAATAATGGTGTCTGTAGCCAGATGAGAAAGCACTGGTCATTTAATTCGTTACACTGAAGTTTTTCCTGATGAGAACAAAGCTAAGGCTCAGAGGTTCCTGTTCCTTAAATGTTCTAGGAATGATCACAGTGGTAATAGTTCTCTGACCACAGGGATATCACACTTGCTCATGGGAACTAAAACACTCTGCCTACCTACCTCTTCATTTAAGCTATTTCTGGTTACCGTCTAGAAGTAAACTATAAGAGCTCATCTATTTTAAAGTTTCTTAGAATTCTTTGGTTGACCATGTAAAACTAGCACTCAGGCTAGTAGAAGTCTCAATTAACATGAACAATTAACAACTTTCTAACTCTATCAGATAGTTCACTTCCTTCCTCCCACAACCCAGAAAACCATGTAAATACAAGCAAGTTATAAAATACAAAAACTGGTTTTTGCCATATGATTAAAAAACAAAACAAACAAATAGTTTTAATATCTGGTATATATTTCAATGAACAGTTTTTTAGTCTTTTATTTCTTAATCATCAGTCGGCATTTGACTTCTCAATATGTGGCCTATGTCTTAAAAAATATAATTCCAAGAAACTTTGCCTATTCTCAATCAAACTGTCACATGCTGGTTCAAATAAACCTACACAGAACTGAATCACAGTTCACCAAACTCCAGGCTGTACATTACCATCATCTAGTAATTGCTATTGTCATCATTAAGGAAAATTTTAATTATCATGAAGAAAAATACTTTAACCTTTTCCTACCCATCTCTTCAGGCTTTAAGTCAACTATATATTCAATCTCAAAGGCTTACCTACAAACTTACCTCGGCGTCTGGGTTTTCTGGTGGCCTCTGATTCTGACAGTCCATGTCGGCTTCGAGAGAAGACACTTCGTTCTCCTCGGCTGGGACCTTCTCCACCATAGACGCTGTAGAGATGGTGAAAATGCCATGGGTGTTGACTCGCACTTTGACTTTCACGCGAGACTTTTCTCCATCCTTCTGTGCCGAAACATTCTGAACAATGAAGCGGCCTACAGCAAAAAGAAACAGACAATTTCAGAACCAAATCTAAATCTATCACGCAATCAAAGGCTAAGAAAAATTGAGATTCCAAAATTCCATTTTCTCTACCAACTGAGTTAGACTTAAGCCCTTTAGCATATACCACGAACATAACCTTTTAAAATAGACTCATAAGTACACAGTGTACTTACAATACTTGGGATTAGTCTTAAGATGCCATAAACCTTCAAAGGCAAGGGCACTCTCATGACTTTCTATTTAGCACTTCTGACACAGACACTGAGACACAGACCAGCCATCCTCACCTCCTCCTACCCCATCTTACAGGTGAGCACGACCTCAACATAAAAATCCCAAGGTACGGAGAATGATATCAAGCGCTTGCCTCGTAGGAACTTCAGGGTAGGGTATACTGTTTTCTGACTGCTCTGAACATTTTCTTATGTTTCAAATAGGAGAGGTGAGCTAAAAACCTGTTATCAAAGCCTAAAATTATGATGTACTACAGAGCAGTTTCAGAGCATGACTGAGTAGAAATCAAGAGTGGTGACTCTGACCCAGACTCCCTGGGTTTGAATCCTGGCCCTGTGATGGCTATAAATTAATCTATGCTTCTGCAGTTTGAGTCCATAAGGGTTTACAGTGAGCACTTACTATGGAACCAAGTGCCACGTGTTAGTTATCACCTCTACCAATAGTATTGTTATTACAAATACCACTGAAAAAAACCTGTTTTGAACCTATTATGTGCAAAGCACTACATGGGATTTAACAGTTTTGTATTTAAAGTCCCGTTTACACACACATAAAGAAAGTTAGATTTATTTACTACGTCAGTGAAATAGGTTGGAATAGACCTTCATTAATAATCAAATCACTAGGTTCAGGAAGTAACTGTCATAAGATCCGGTTAAAGAAACAGCATTAACCAAAGAGTATTCAAGAAGACTCACAGGAGAGCGATATAAGATGGTTCTGTAAGTCTGTGCAGGCTTTTCAGTTTTGGTGACAAAATAAGAGATCTAATGCCAGGCTAAAGAGCTTAGATTTTATCCTCCATTCAATGGTGACTACAGTCCAGCCTGTCGAAATTTTAGTCTAGTCTATATTCAATGATTACTTAAACTATCAACAAATACAAGAAAAAATTTCTTTAAAATATAAAACCCTCCTGTGTCAGAACATTTTCAGTTTCAAGGATGTAAGAAAGAAAACACAACTGGCCAGGTCAGACTCCCTCCAACAATTCCACTATGAAATGGTGCTGGGCAAAGGGGAGTCCTGACAAGGTCTAGCAATACTAGCCTATTTTACTTGTGAAAAGAAATACAAGAAGATGCCTGTAGGTCTCCCACAGATTTTCAGTGTTACTTTGGGCCAAAATAGATGGACACTGTCAAACTTCTCAATGAAAAATGTACCCAAAAAATACATTTAAAAAAAAAGACTACAATACCAAGGTACCTTTCAGAGACAGTTTCAATGGTTTCCAAGCCAGGTTTTAAACTGAAGTAATGTTCTGCAAGTAACATTTCACCCAGAGCAAAGGTAAATACTAAAAGTAGGCGATAATCTTCAAGTACAGACCGTATCAAAAAGGAAAAATACTCAAGTGTTCCTACACACACACAAGTCATTTCATCTCTGTAGGCCAGTTTAGTCATCAATAACAGAAGAGACTTCCCCATCTTCATTATTCCAAATTGAAACCATCCTCACATTTTCAATTATATTCCACTTCATGTTTTCATTTCGTTCCACTCATTACTGCTAAGAGCAGAGTGTTTAAGTTGGTACACTAAATCTTCAAAAGAATAAATACAATTAACTACTTACCTATTTTTGCTTCCGGATATGGAACTCCTTGAGGATCAGAATAGAAAGCTTCCAGCTCAAAAGGCCCACTTCTTAAGAACGTGAGAACTTTGGAGAAAGGAGCAGCATGGTTTCTACTGAACACTTCATGGACACTAAGAGGAAAGCAAAGGTACTCAGTACTTCAAGGGTTCAAGCTCACTGTGCTACACAAACAGAACAAACACAATCTAAAAGCTTTATCAACCCCATCTCACCATTTATAACCCAAAATGATAAAAGTACTTTGGTAAGTTTGAGTGCTAAAAGATCTCCATTAATCAAACACTCTACCATGAATGTCATACATTCATTTTTTTTTTTATATATTAAAACCAAGTAGCTGAACGTTCTTTTCTCCTACATACCCCTCAGCATCTTCTGAATCATGGCTCCAGACCAGAGATATTGGGAAAGGAACTGCATCAGTGACAGAAAATTCTCTAACTTTAAATGCTGGGGAAAGGATTGCACACTTAAAAGAGAAAAAGAAAAAAGACTACCATGAGCACATGAAAAATTTTGCTCAGCTTTTAACATAAAGGTCAATTCAAATAGGACGGGTAGGTTCAAATTCAAAATTGCTTACAGTGTATATATATATGTCTTAAGCATAAAGTATTTATCTTCTAAACACTAGATATAAAGATAAACAATAGGGGCACATTCACTAGATAAAAAGATAAATAATACAACAAATCTGCCAATACTGGAAGATCCTTGTGTCCCCACAGCCTTATCGATTTATTGAAAAGTAACTCGCTGGTGGTGTCTGGGCACAGGACTCTGCCAGGATGTGATAAAGCAGAAGTGGTGTGAGGAATGACTCCCAGAGAAGATGCAAAGACAGTACCTGCAGTGCACACCCTCTGGCCACCGCTTCATCTGCGTTGAGCGTCGTGCTAACATCTTTTCCAAAGAATCTGGCTATTTTTTCTTTCACGGCTGGAATTCGCGTAGTGCCTCCAACTATCTCGACAGCACTCACATCCTCTACTTTGAGCTGAGTTTGTTCCATAAGCGAATAAAGGGGAACTTCTATCTTCTGCAGTAAGTCAGCACAGAGCTCTTCAAATTGTGCCCTTGGCAGTTAAGAGGAAAATGTTAAGAAAATTGATCGTAAGGCCAATATCCTGCCCTACTCTTTAAATAATTCTTATTAACCCAACAAACTTTTTTCTTCTCAGACACCCTGAATTCCATATGGGCCAGGTTTAGCCATATCATAATTCATAACTTTTTTCTCTAAAAATATACAAAATCCAGATGCAGAAGGGAGAATGAATATTAGTGACTACAGAAGAAATCACTTTTATATTAAGATTTCCATTTTTAGTCCTTAATGTTTTATGTGATCCCATTTTCATTACTTTGAATATTTCCATTCATTTCAAAATATTTCTGTGAAATATTTTATGAAAACATTTTTCGATCACTGGCCCAGAAATAATATGAAAAGGACTTCACTATGAGGACACTTAGCACAGATCTTCTTAAAAACCCTCTTTGCAGAAACAATTCTAGTTCTAATGATGCTGACAGTCTCTCAGGTAGTACAGTCTTGAAATGTGGGCCAAGACTCAGAAGACCACAGTTTGGACTGACACCCAGACTACAGTTTCAGCAAGAAGCTCCTTCTATTTAATCTGTCAGAATTTTAGACACACCTGTTCATCTTTCCCGAAACGTCTTTGTCATTCATGAAGCACTCGATGTTCAGTGGTAAGTCTGTGCTGTTAGAGCTCATTAGCTTTTTCAATTTTTCACACTCCTGATACAGACGAAGGAGTGCTCGAATTTTGGATTTTGCATCCAACTTGTACTTTGTTTTAAATTCTGCACAGAAATGTTCCACTAGCTTTGCATCGAAGTTTTTTCCTCCTAAGAAAGGATCAAAAGCTGTTCCCAGTACCTAATTTAGTTAAAACAACAAATAATCTGGTTATTTTCAATCATATTTGTAACCAAAATCTTAAATGTTGCTAACTCAAACAATCGAAGACTAATAGGCTCAAAATTCCTATTTAAACTACAACATAAAACCCAAGTCAATTAGGATATATGTCACTATAAAATCCAAATGAAATGCTACATCTCTATGATATTTTTAATTCTAATGATTACATAGAAGATAATCTTAGAAAGTTTTTCTTTCCTAAGCAAGAACAATTAAGAGTAGGCTAAGACAACTGCATTGTCTTTATGGAGATCAACCTTAGGAACAACTCTGTTAATAGCTTTATCCCAAACTCTTCATTACCCAAGAAGCTCAGCAGCTTAAAGTAACAACAACTGTCACACATTAATATCTGGGTCACTTAGTTCCAATGTATGACCTTACCTTCAATTTTCCCTTGTTAAAGGCACAGGCAGAGACTTGAAAAGCTGAATGTCCCATATCAACAAAGACCACTATTCGAGGTTTCTCATCCAGGCTTGGGAGATCCTGCTTATAAATTCCATAATTCAAAGCAACTAAAAGGAAATTAGTATGTTTCAATACTTTGGTTCGCATTCTTTCAGTAATTTCATAGTTACCGATATAATTACACATGCAGGGAACCTGACTATACCAATTAAAGGTGAACACATTTCTTTTATATCTGACTTCACACTTCATCCCTTTCTGATTTTAGAACAATGTTCCATCACTTTTAAACATATGAAGAGATGTGACAGAGTAGACATATGTAATGCAAAAACAATGGCGATTAAACCACATGAAACCACACATAGACAATATCAGACTCATTACACAATACTTACATTTGAACCACAATCTGCTAGGAGACTGCTTATCCAAAAGAATTTAAGAATTTAATATATACCTATAGCAACTACAGTTCCTACCAAGCTGGATTCAAAGCAAATAACTGATCTACCTTAAATAGTCTATGGTTCGCTTTTTCTGAATTTTGAAACCACTTTGTATATACTTAAGAACACACCTTTATCAATACTTTAAGAATCCTTAAAATATCTATTAAAAATATGCTAAACAAAATCTTATATGCTTTGCTTGAATACACTAGGGTGTAATTGACTTTGAGTCCATCCTTAATCACAATAAACTGACACAAGCGCTACTGAGTACTTTGCTCCCCACCAACTCATTCCTAGCAAATGGCACAGCTTAAATCAACATATGACACAGAAGAATGACTGACTCCCAATACCAACAACTGGGAAACATATGAGAGGAAAAAAAGTGTTCTGCTAAATCAGTAGTCAAGGTAGTTCTAAAACCCCATAATAAGGCTGTGGGAAAACTTGTTTCTCAACTATAAAAACAATATAAGGAAATTAGAAAACTAAACCCAACACAACTAATTCAAAATATATACACAAGGGTTTCCTAATGAAAACAGATTCATCCATTTGACAAAGTCCCAACTTCTCATTAAAATAAGCATCTGAAAGACTAGAACTTTTGCTTTCAAATCTAAGTTTTTTAATAGGTGGTATTTCTACATGGAAGTGTTTGATAACAGGACCACGTGTGTCTTTAGTTTCAACAGTACGTTAACTTTTACACAAAAACAGTTCTCTTCTTACCAGCTGTCATGTCATTCATGAGTCTTAAGCAGTTTAAGCCAACAATCTGTGCAGCATCTAAGACAGATCGCCTCTCAGCATCTGTGAAGAAAGAAGGGACCTGCAAACAAGAAGGGAAAAAATTTTAACTTACCTAGAAAACCAAAATACATACAAATCCCTCACAACCACCAGTGATCAATTCGTAACAGTCCAGCTCCACAGGTGCCTAGCCACATCATGAAACAGAAAAAGGACTTTAGATTAAGTTGCTGGCAAGTTCTTTAAGAAACAGTAACTACTTTTGAAAAGAATGCCCTAAAATTTTAAGTATCAGGTTTATTATAACCAAATTTTAACCTGAAATAAAAACTAATCAAGATATTCATAAGATGTATTACCAGTTCTTTAAATCTAACAAAGTTTTACATTTAAGTGGAAGAAATACTATTTCTAAAGTGATCTTATTTCTACTGACATTTGGAAATTATTCTAAGTTATCATTAAATGTAATTACACTATAAAGACTACAGGAATTTAAAGATAATACAAAGTTAATTCTAGACACTGCCCTTTGGTTTGCTATTCGTTGGGTTTAAGCATTAGTAGATGGGATACCTTTTAATTCAGCAGACCTGTTAAGATTACAAAAATGAAACTTTTTTGTCAAAGCCTGTTGATTTTTCTAAAAGGAAGAACAAAAAACAGCTCAAGGGATAGTTTCTAACGGTGCTGTCTTTTACCTAGATGAACTCTTCTGATCACTTTCTAGGACACCATTTTAACTAGCATATTCTTCCAGAAGAGCATCTAATAATACATTCATATAATCACTTAACTGGAAGTACCTAAGAGAAAACCTGGTACAGGAGCTTCCACATCTTCTCCCTGAGTATCTATAATTGCTTCGGAAAGAGCGCCAAGAACGAAGGTGAGTCTCTGCTCACCTTTCCAATCAGAACCCTCTTTCTGCAGTTTTCCATACGAGGTTATTTAAAGGGAAGTAGGGGAGGAGGAAGGACCACTGACTTAAAACTTTAACTTTGTGCTAAGTCACTTTAGTCAAACTTCCCCTGTCCATGGGATTCTCCAGGCAAGGATACTGGAGTGGGTTGCCATGCCCTCCTCCAGGGGACCTTCCCGACCCAGGGACTGAACTGCGTCTCTTACATACCCTGCATTAGCTGGCGGGTTCTTTACCACCAGACCAGTGCCACCTGGGAAGCCCCTCTCAACAGCATTTCTCCAAGATATTCCTTTAGTAGAACACTTTCTGTCTTACAAGAGAAACTCAGCCTTTCTGCCTCTCTCATCTCAGGATTCTCTCATATCCCAAGGTGCACCACCATAAAGGCTCCTGACGGGTCTGGGCAGGTCACTCTGCCAATAAACGATGGCTCCTGTCCACTGCAAATCCTCCTGAATAACTTACTTATCAACTGTCCATTGAAAGTAGTGAGTTTGCCAATGCTAAAAACCTGGGTTCTGTCACTACTGGTCGGTTATATTTTTTAAAGATATTTTTCATGTGGACCATTTTTACTTATTTTTGATTTTAATAAAATATTCTATTTAACCCAACATATCAAAAATATTCCATATTCTTTATTTTATATTAACGCTTCAAAAGCTGGTGTGTATTTGATGCACGCAGCACATCTTGGTTTTGACTAGCTCCATCTCAAGTGCTCAGAAGCCACGTGTAGCCACTGGCTACCACACTGGAGAAGACAGATTTAGAATCCTAGTAATTTAAGGATTTAAGAACCTTAAATTTAATTTAAGTCATTTAATCTTTACCATAATAAACTTCTGATTTTCACCATGAGAAAATTCTAACCCAGAGAAATAAGTAAGTTACTAACTTAGGTCAAATGGTAAGTTCTCTTTTCAGAGTACATTACCCCATAATTTTTCCATTTACTGGACATCTTTAGTGACCATCAGGCACATCACCATTTGTGAAGTAGATAATATACTGGAAGACTTAATAAAATTTTGCTAGCAGTTCAAAAACATTTAAGGCATGAAATATTTTTTGAGTGATGTAGACCATATTTAAAGTCTTTACTGACTGTTACAATACTGCTTCTGTTTCAGGTTTTGGCTTTCTGGCCGTTAGGCATGTAGGGTCTTAGCTGACAGAACCTGCAGTGGAAGGTGAAATCCTGACCACTGGACTGCCAGGGAAGCCCCCAGTTAAAACTACTGCTCACCAAGAACTCACTCACTGGTTCTCCTGTGCGGGTGAAATCTCTCGTGGATGTACACAACTGTCTCTCAATACAGTAACTAACTTTAGAACATCCTCCAATTTGATCAGCCAGTCTATATTTTCAAAAAGCCCATGAGGAGATTTTTGACATGCACTGCCATGCAAAAACCTCTGCAACTTCTGGCTAAAGATAGCATTCAAACCTACTCTGCAATGCTGCTAAACACTGCAGTGATACAGTCCAGCAGAATTCTGATCTCTGGTAGTAGAACAGCTTTCACACATTTAATACTAAAAAGTAACATGAAGAAGGCAAATTAAAATAAAACACATTGCCTTGCTGAATTCTACTTACTGAAATAACACAATCTGTTACTGGCTTCTTGAGGTTGTTTTCAGCAGTTTCTTTTAACTTAGTCAACAGCATGGCTGTGATCTGCTCCACACTGAACAGATGTTCTTCATCCATGTACATCACCTGCGTTAAGGAAAGAAAATGCTCTCATTACTGCAGTCCTTAAAGTTATACCCTACTAATACTAACTTCTGAACGTTATCACATATTCTCTTCCAGAAAACCGTTATTGTTTTGGCTGTTTAAAAGGAGGAAAGGGAAAAGGAAAGAGAAAAGGGGATAGGAAAGCAAAGCAGAAGGGAAAAAAAAAAGGTTCTTCCCCAGAGATGAAGAGGAGAAACAAAGCTGGGGCATGTTTTCCCCTACCCAAAGCACTACAGACGGCAGTCAAGTTCCAATCTCACTGAAGAGATGAATCACAGAGACAAATATGATTTTGGGTAGATCATAAGACAGGAATGCCTCTGTAGTTTAAAAAAAGGTTTCTGCTTGTGTGACACTAGAGCTCTCCAAACAACTGCAAACAAGCTACAGTGGAACAGACTGCTTTTGATACAACACAATTTACATTTCTTTAGACACCAGAAATTCTAAATTGTTCTAATTGCCAAGACGTTATAAGAAACAAAAACTAAGTTTTATAGCAGCATATACCATCCGAGTAACTCTTCAAGGATGATTTAAACATAGACCCACAGTTTAAGAGAAAGCAGATCAAAAATAAAAGACCACCTTATACAATTACAGAAACCGAGTTAAATACTTACTAAAAATTAAGTACTTTTCTCTGTAGATGAACTGAATAGTTTCTTAGTAAGGAATCTAATGTTGTTCAATTAAATTACCTTTATTCCAACTCCACCATTTTTCATAGGAACCAGATCATAACTTAAGTTTTCCTTCTCCTTTTGAATGAAGGGGTCATTGAATGCTCGGCCATGAAACCTCTTAAAATTAGACACTGTATTGTTTGCATGAGTGATTTGCTGGAAAAAAAAAAAGTTCTAATTTCAACATCTATCACTAATTACAATAATTAAAAAGCAAGTCACTTGTTCAACTCAAATCACCAGGACATAAGTAACTTGCCCAAAAGCCCTGAATTTCTCCACCAATGAATACTTTATTGTCTCTCCTTTTCCTACAGAAAGGCCAGGAGGGAAGCAGTGAAAGGAATACACATACAGGCTTCCAAATCTGCAAGATGAACTCAAAGGTAATGAAATTATCAACTAAAACTCTGAACAAGCCCCAAGAACTGTATGTATCACTTTATTTCATTTCTTTTCTCCCACTGAACTTGTTTTATACCTAACGAATAACTGAAAAAGGGTAGTTAGAAAGCCCTATAGTCCAATCACATTTTTCTAAAAAGGAGTTAACTGTTATAGTCTATTAAGTCACTAAGTGGCCAGGATAAGTTATTTTGAGCCACAAAATGTATGGATTGCTACTTTTCATATTAGTAGCATGGAATATTAATATTCTATACCAAAAAGCAGAAAAGGTAAGGATAGGCCAGTGGTTCCATGGTGTAAGGCTAAGCACTCTGAACTCTGCAAAGGTAAGGATGATTCAAACAGTTTCCATATGAGGAATGCTTTCAAATGCTTGTAGGTATTTTTGATGATTAGGCTCTGGATATACAAAAGTCACACTTGATAGCATATTTTACTCAAAGATGTCAGCAGTGGGAACCTTATTTAAAGCACAAAAATAATTACAGTAAAAGATGAAAAACTATAATTTTTAAAGTGACTAGTCTGAAAACAGCAAAACAGTTCACTGTTTACTTCTCTCTCTGATCTTCTTATAAAGGGGAAAGATACAGCTTGGCAACACTAGTTTTCAAATAATATGGACTCTTTCAAACAATGTTTATGTACTAACATCCCTTGTGATTCTGGAACTGAGAGGACAGATGTCTAGTACTCTACAGGGTAGATCGAAGCCTCAGTGGATTCTCCTTGTGTAACAACACCACAGTGGGTCTCAGGTCTGGGATGTGAGTCTTCTCTACAGCCAGTCAGGGAGGCTGCTACCTTACCACGTCTCCCTTCTGAGTAGCTCACTCTGAGTGGCATGCCCATTTCTCTTCCCTGCTTTGTCTTTTCTTTTGTTCCTCTCTTCCAACTAGCCATGACACAGAATTCCAGTGGTTATAGAGTTTTGTTTCCTTTGTAGCAATACTGCTTTTTGTATTTGAAAGAATTTTTTCAACCTTATTTTTTAAATCATGTAAATCTGATGTGTAACCTTGTGTAAGTTTAAGGTATACAGAATATGTTTACTTTGGTATGTTTACATATATAGATTTGCTTTCAGTCTCTTTTTTAGATTTTCATATTTCATATTTATTTTTTCTCCCCAACCCCCAAAATTCAAGTTATAATGTGAGCCCTAAATGGGAGTCACATAGGTAAACTGTCAAGTCCTCTTAATAAGTAAAACTAATTCCAATAACTTATTTAGCCTAATATATTTAAAATACTGTTATTTCAACATGTACTCATTCTAGAAAACTGATGAGACGGTTTTCTTCTTTATTTCATTTTAAGCCTTCAAAATCACATGTATTTCATAATTTACACCTTAATCCAGATTAGGCACATCTCAAGTGCTCAATGGCGACGGCAATGGCACCCCACTCCAGTACTCTTGCCTGGACAATCCCAGGGACGGGGGAACCTGGTGGGCTGCAATCTATGGGGTCGCTGAGAGTTGGATGCGACTGAGCAACTTCACTTTCACTTTTCACTTTCATGCATTGGAGAAGGAAATGGTAACCCATTCCAGTGCTGGAGAATCCCAGGGACGGGGGAGCCTGGTGGGCTGCCGTCTATGGGGTCGCACAGAGTTGGACACGACTGAAGCGACTCAGCAGCAGCAAGTGCTCAATAACTGTATTTAATGGCTACTCTATAGGACACCACAGGCCTAGACAACAAGTTCTCCTTAATTACTAAGTAACTTGAAAACGCTTTTAAACAACAGAACTTCTTAGAAGTTCCTTCTATAAAAGCAATCTTTAACTCTTAAATGAGTATGAGAAACTTCACATGAAAAAATTTCATGAATCTCATTTTAAAAAATCAAATGTCTCAGAAAATACGATACACATTAAAAACTAAGGTTCAAAGATTAGAAAGTTAAAGTATATCTTATTCAATAAAACAAAAAGAAGAGAAAAGGAAAATAAGGATGCAAAAGTTCATAACTGGAGTAGGAAATGGCAACTTACTCTAGTATTCTTGCTTGGAAAATTCCATAACACAGAAGCCTGACAGGCTACAGTTGATGGGGTTGCAAAGAGTAGGACATGACTGAGCGGCTGAACACATATGCAAGGGCTCATAAGAAATGCTGGCATTATAGTTCACAAACTCAAAACCAGATAGGCTTAGGTATTTCATATTCTTGTATGTTTCTGAGATTTTACTTTTAAAAATGATCAGAATCCTTTTAAAGAACATACCTGATTTTTGGCTGCAACTCCAATTGTTCTGTTTTTTGATCCAAATGATATAACTGATCTAGAAAAGATGAAAAAACCCATGTTTCACAAATGTAAAGAAGCATAGATATGGATTTTTTTTTTTAACTGACAAGAGGAAAATTGTACTATAAATTTACATTCTTAAGCAAGGGGGGGCACAATTTAGCACGATTTTGAGATCTAAAGCTTTGGTCAGCTACTGTAAGAGGGCCCAAATTAACTGCTACTCTGAGAATCCTATCTAGGTGATGGCCATACTCCCACTACTCCAACTGCAGCTCCCACTCCAGACTGCTCAAGGCTCAGAGGACATTTTCCAAGAGCACAAGTACCAGCATAATTCTCCAGGCCCCAATCATTAGGAAGCGGATATTAACTCTGAAAATGTTTTGAACAGTTAAAGTGTATTATTAACTTGGTCCTAGACACCACTGACAAAAATATGGTGTACCTACTTGGCAGTTACCAACTTCACAGAAATCTAAACATCACTATCCTACCTACTGCTGTTCTAATAGACCATTTGATTCTCTAGAAAATTTTTATTTAACGAGAAACTAGTGGGCCTAAATGATGCTTCCGGAGTTCAAAAGCACAAAAGAGGGTCCTATACAGACGACTCTCCTTGAGCAAGTCAAGTAAAAATGATACAGAGCAAGCACACAAAAGAACCAAGTAAAAATGCTGAGCAAAATGACTGAATAATCAGTTAAATTTTAAGTCAGCTTTTAAAAGATGAAGTGATTTGTAACTGTGAAATAGCTTTCAGGGCAGTGGGAACAGAATGGCAGCACAGAGAAGAGACAAGCACAAGAATCTTGTCAGAAGGATGGAAGTGAATTAGGTTTTAGAATAGAAGGCAGAAAAAGAGTAAGCGCAATATGAGCAAAATGGGAATACATTGAGGGTATTAAATACCAAGCCGAATCAAATTCAAATTTGCCATAATAGAGACATCTCAGACCTAAGTTATCTGAGCAGGTGCTAAATAGCCTCCGAAAACCCAGAGAACTGTTGGAGCAAAGACTGGACCTTTAAAATACCTTCTGAAAACAGTCACTCCCAACTCAAAGTAAATATACAGTTGCCGGACGAATTTACTCATTTTCCAAGGGGAGAATAAAATCAATTACACCAAATTAATAGTAGCCAATGCAACTGAGTCAAACATCTACTATATAAAATACTAAACTCCAATACTGCTCTCCACTTGTATTTTTTGAGAGACACACCTGTCATCTTTAGTTTCACAGTGATCTCTATAACCACAAAAACAATTTTTTTCCTACAATAGCTTTTCTTCCTTTTATTGGACAAAAGAGAACAAAGATATAAACTGTAGGTAGGCATGAAAACCTGAGATTCTGTCTTTTTCCTTACTATACCCCAACCAGAGACGTTGGCAAAGCTAAAGAAAAGACTGTAGATTTATAAAAAGGTTGATGCACGAGATGCTTAGGGAATAAATCTTCCCAATGGTACTAACACTGTCACTGTTTGGGTATTTTCTCATTTCCATTTACTTTTATAAATGTTCATCTGCATTCAAATATTGATAGAAGCCCAGTCATTTCACCTCTGGGCTCGATGCTTCATTTCCTTATACATTATATTTAGAAATTAAGACCCTCTCCAAAAAAAAGTTGCTTTTTAAAACGTTACCCTTTGCCCACCCCATGCCGCTGTAGAATATACAGTTTAATTCAGTGACAACATCCAGTTCTAGCGTACAAGTGTGCAATTTTTATTTTCTCTCCTTATTTAAGCTGTGCAAAATTGAAAAAAAAAAAAAAACTAGGACACGATTCCTCTATAATGGCTTTCATAAAACTAACAAAAAGGCCCTTTACATCTTTCACGAATGATCCAAGAGTGAGTAAGAATATACACTCATCTATCATAGCAGAGTCTGTGGTCGCTAACAACAATCCACTGGCTCACAGCACAAGAAGCAGCATACAGGCTCTGGAAGCTTCCAGCTCATTTCGAGATTCACAATGCGGAAGAAAAGGCTCGGCAGCCCCAGCTCTGCGGTGCGCACAGACAGGCTTGGAAAGAGGGGGACGAGCTGGGGGCGGCTCAGCCAGCTCTGAGAAACCGGGTGGGGGAAACGGGGGCGGTCGCAGAAGGAGCTGGCAGAGGCTTCTCGCCAAGAAAAGAGCCAAGTCTCCGGCTTGGCCCCCGACAGGCTCCCAGGAAGAAGCCGGCCCGAAGTGACCACCCCGGGATATTCGACTCTCGGGCTCTCCTTGGCCCCCGCGAATCCCAGAGACACCCCCTCTCCGATACGCGGCTGCAGGCGCCCTCCCCTACCCGGGGGCCAGCATCCCGATCCCCACGGAGGGGCGCACCGCTCCCCACACCGCGCACCGTTCGCCCCCGGCGTTCCGCGGCCAGCCGCAAGCCTGGGTTCCCCGGGATCCCCAGCCCCTGCCGGCTCCGCACCCCCAGGCTCCCACTTACGGGGTGCACCGGTCGCTGAACTCGTTGGCGATGGTCTCGATGCCCCCGGCCCGGGCCACCGCGATGTAGCAGCTCTGCGAGCCCACGTCCAGCCCCACCACCGACATGGCCGGCTCTCGGTCCGCCTCCGCCTCGGCTCGGTCCGAGTCTGGGTCTGCGTCCTCCTGGCCGCCGCTTCCTGCCCCGGCCGCGCTCGGCTCCCCTGGGGTCCGCTCCTGTCACGCGGACGACGGACACACGGACAGTCTGCCGCTCTGGCGCCTCCGGCTTCCCGAGAACTGTGGTGGTCCGCAGGGCAGCAGCCACGGGAGAAGGCGGCGCTAGGTGTACGCGAGTCGCTCCGCAGCTCAGGCTGCCGGCCCGGATCTTCCGCCGCTCGCTCACCGGCGCGCCGCTGAACTACCGACCCAGAAGGGGAGGTCCCAGAGCCTCAGCCTTATGTATCGCACTGATCGGAACTTTCCAGAATCTGCGGCATTTACTCACCGGCGCCTCCACCGGCCCCTCCACGTGCTACTTCCGCTTCCTTCTTCTCGAGCCTTCTCGAAAGATTCTACCCAATGAGTGGCTGGTCCCTCTGGGGACGGCCGCCGTTGCCATGGCAGCCAGAAAGCCACTTCTGCGCTATTGGCTAAAGTTGGCCAGACCTGACCCGCCTACGCCCCCGCCCGCCCTAGCTAGAGGCTCTCTGCCGTCCTAATGAAACGGGCAACGAAGAATGACTCGAAAAAAATCGTAATCTTCGTAATGTACTAGTGGGCGATTGTGTCTGACCCTTAGATTGGGTAAGGAGGTCCAGGTGGCGGAGACACACCCGCCCACTTCTGCGGAGACCCGAGACCCCCGTCCGCTGGGGAGGCTGGTCAGCTGTCAGAGAGCATGTCGGGAACCGTAGTCCAGCTGGGACTCGGTGTCGCCTTGCATGCTGGGATGTGTGGTCCCGGCCGCGGTGCGTGCTGGGAGCCGGCTTTGTCTTGGGAGGCTCTGGGGGAAGGCCGTGTTTCTCTGCCGCTCTTGCGCGCTTTCTCCAGCCACAGCGTTGTTTTGTTTGCGTGGTTGTTCGGTATCCGCTTTTATTATTGTCCTGATTACCCCACAGCTGGTGAATTATAAATTAGAAGAAGGAATTTCCATTTCAACTTCTAGTAACAGTCCTAGAATTTGTGTTAAATGCCCTTGTATTCATCAGCGGCAGGATATTCTTTTGTGGAATAAAACGTCAGCGTTTTCGTTTTACTTTTTATAAGCGAATTTTAGGTGTGGCGTAATTTGGAAAGCTATCTGCGGTACCACTTTCTGCTTAATTTTGCTCCATCTGACTTGAACAGACCTTGTTCTGCCCTGCCACTCCCGAGCCAAAATGATAAGTTTAGCTTTTCACTTGGTCTGAAACAGCTTTTGTTTCCCTGAAAAGCTGTATCCCTATTACTAATTTTTTATTAAAAGGTGAGCATTAAAAATGGGGGGTGGGGGAGAAGTGGCAGTTTGCTGCTATTATCGAATCTTTTATACACCAGTGTCTTTTTAAGATTGCTCTTTGCCAACTCTCAGTTACATAAAGATATATGAAATAGGTTGAAATTTAGACCTGAAGTTAGAAAAATTAAGAGTAAGGCAGTCCTAGGGGAGTAGGGAGGATATATGTAATCTTACATCCATTCACAGTGTTTGGCAGAAACCAATACAAGGTTGTAAAGCAGTTATCCTCCAGTTAAAAAAATCCAGTGTGGCGGTCCTTTAGAGACAGGACTAGCAGGCCAGGTTTACCTTACGAATAAAGTCAATTGTACCCATTGGCTCAGACAAGCTAGATAATGTTACATGCTTCAGTTAACGCACCTTGAAGGTAGGAAGAATTTAGTAATGGTATTTGTATTCATAAATTTGAAAGTATAATTAGCCATATTTATTTTTTGTTTTTTGTTTGTTTGTTTTGCCTCCCCTTACCCCCTTCTTTTTTATTTTCTGCATATCAAAACCTTATATTAAAATCCATGGGGACTTTCTTGGCTGTCCAGTAGTTAAAGACTTCACTCTTCCACTGCAGGGGGCACAGGTTCCATCCCCGATTGGGGAACTAAGATCCCACATGCCACATGTCATGCTCCCCACTCCCCAGATTTTTTTTCCTGGAATCATAGCACTTTTGAACAGAAATAGAACCTTGAGATTTTTTTTTGGTCTGCTTCCCACATTTATATGAGGAAACTGTTATGCAGAAAAGAGAAAGGAACAGTTCTAGGTCTTTGGAGCCAGAAGAATTTGGATTAGGTTCAAATCCTGGGGCAATACTGATATGCTTTATAATATAGCTTATAACAGCACCAAGCTTCCTGAAGGTAGACTTTATGGGCATGAATCCTGGCCATCTATATTTCTCAATAATATGCCAACTCTGTGACCTTGAGATAATTACTAAACCTTCCTATGACCCGCCCCATAGGATATGTATAATGATTGAAAGGACATGTAAAGCACTAAACATATGTCATTATTGCTTGATTTTCATTTAATATTCTTCATATTCTCCCTTGGACTTCAGTTTCAATATGGGTAAAATGAACATATACCTATTTTGTTGGGAGTTTGGAAGGGTTAGATATAAATAAAGCATCTAGTTTGTTAGTAGATATTCAATTGTTGTTGCTTAGTCTCTACATCTTATCTAACTAGTTTGTAGCCTGCAGGCTCCTCTGTCCATGCGGTTTCCCAGGTAAGAATATTGGAGTGGGCTGTCTTTTCCTTCTTCAGGGAAATCTTTCCAACCCTCTTCTTCTGCATTGACAGGTGGATTCTTTACCATTGAGCCACCAGGGAAGCTCAGATATTCAGTAAGTTGTTGTAGCAGTAATACCATTCAAGAAAAGCAAGTGCCAGAACTTTGGGCTCAACTCATACTGTTGTTGATACTGAGTTGTACATTTGTATAGGCCTCTTGTATTCAATCAGTCCACTTATTTATTTATTGGAATGGGTGAATGAATAGGGGCCATATGAATCATCACATGTATTATGATACATTTATGACATGCTTGAAATCCTTATCATTTTTATTACCTTACTGTATTTTATTTATTTTGATTTATTATGTTTTTTCTATGTATACAGTTTCTCACACTATTTCTATTATGGTGTGAGAAATTTTAGAATGAAACCAAATAAAAGTAATCCCAACAGATTGCTATCTCATTGTGGATCCAGAGGTAAACAGGGAATGAAGGTGACTGTATCCCAAGTCTGCTGGTGACTATCACTGCAGTTACTGGGTTTTCCCCCCCATATGTGTCTTAGAGAACAAAGAGGGTTTTCAAACCTGGAAGCAGAAACAGCTCCCAAAGAGGAACAATGATGAGGACTTCCTTGGCAGTCCAATGGATAAGACTCAGCACTTCCAATGCAGGGGGCATGGGTTCTATCCCTGGTCAGGGGACTAGGATATCACATGTTATGCCACGTGGCAAATAAAAGAAAAAAGGTAAAACAAAAATTCAAATATTAATATAAGAAAAGAAAAGCTCAAATCTGAATGTCAAAAGACAATGTGCAATAGATGTAAAGGCTGTGACAGACTTCCTTGAAAGAAAGGAAGAGATGGGCAAAGAGTGGATATATAGACAGAAAAATATACATGAAAGTGCTCATGACTTTCAGCTTTTGATGTGAGCCAGTGTGTTGAGGTCTCCTCTGTATTCAGTGAGGTGCCGAGTGCTGGAGAAGTATCAAAGTTGTTCTAAATCAGGGTGCCTTTCGTAAAGCTTCTCTGTAATGTCAGTATCTGAAATCTTGTCCATTTCAGTCTCTCTCAGTATCTGCTTTCTAAAGGGTTTATTTTTTTTCCTTCTCATACATTAATTTGAACTTATTCTTTAAAAATTAATTGGTCCTCATAGAATCTATTTTGTCTTATTTTTAAGTCCATCCTAAAGGAGATCAGTCCTGGGTGTTCATTGGAAAGATTTGATGTTGAAGCTGAAACTCCAATACTTTGGCCACCTGATGCAAAGAGCTGACTCATTAGAAAAGACCCTGATGCTGGGAAAGATTGAAAGTAGGAGGAGAAGGGGACGACAGAGGATGAGATGGTTGGATGGCATCACCGACTCAATGGACATGAGTTTGGGTAAACTCGGAGTTGGTGATGGACAGGGAGGCCTGGCGTGCTGCAGTCCATGGGGTAACAAAGAATCGGACACAACTGAGCGACTGAACTGGACTGAACTAAGTCATGTTAGATCACCTGAAAATAGGAATACATGAAAAAATCCTGAAGGAAACCAAGACTATATGTTTTTTTGTCTTCTAACCTACCAAGAATCATCATATTTTACAACAAATGTGGTGAAGCTAAAACTTAAATCAAGCGATAATGCTCATATCTGTCCCTGCAAGCTTGCTGAGACCACGTTCCCCTGGAACACACATGGCATTTCACCCGACCTGGAGGCTTCTGTGCTTGTCTAGCAGAGAAATCTCTTGCTCAGGTTCCTGGCTAGGCCAGCTCCTTCTCACTCTTCAAGGCTCAGGATAAATCTCATCTCCCACAGAAGTTCTTGAATGCCAACCTATAAGCACATCACCCTTCCCCGAGGAATACCCAGTGTTTGTTTAGTTATTAAGGTGACCCTGGCACCAGAGGGGAATCACTATTTGGCTTGAGCCAATCAGCACATTCATTCCTCTCAACCACAGTCATTGGTTTGGGGTAAGCACGTGACCTACTCAGTCCAACCAGGTGACTCTCAGTACCATCACTTAGAAAGTAGAGATGAGGGGGACTTCCCTGGTGGTCCAGTAGCTAAGACTCCATACTCCCAATGCAGAGGACTGGGGTTTGATACCTGTTTGGGGACCTGGTTCCTGCATGCCAAAAATAAGAGTGTGCATGCCACAACCAAAGATTCCACATGCTGCAACCAAGACCTGGCACAGCCAAATAAATAATTTTTAAAGAAGAAAGATAGTAGGGAGTGGAGCCTTACCCCTCTGCTGCTATCCATCTTTGTGCCCTCCACCTCCTCCTATTTCCTCCAGGCATGATTTTGTGAGGTTATGACATCACAGTGATGTTACCATCCTCAAAAGGAAGCTGCAATGTGGAGTTGGGAAGACATTGGAACCAGGGGCCTAAGCCAACCCCAAAACCCATGCCACCTCTGATTTGAGTTCCATGACCATACATTTCCTTACAGTTTAAGTCAGCTTGAACTGGGAGTTTGTTACCTGCTGAAAAGCTTCTCTGGTGCCTCAGATGGTAAAGAATCCACCTGCAATGTAGGAGACCCAGGTTCAATCTTCTCCCGGGTCAGGAAGAGCCCCTGGAGAAGAGGATGGCAACATGCTCCAGTATTCTTGGGTGAAGACTCCTGTGGACAGTGGAGCCGGGTGGGCTACGGTTCATGGGGTTGCAAGGAGTCAGACATGAATGGGCAACTAACACTTTTATCTGCTGACAAAAATATCCTAATCTCCTCTGCAAGGGAGGGCTTCCTTGGCTCTATTATCTGAAGCCTCTCCTGGTTACCCAGTTACTCTCTCTTGTTAATCCATTTATTTCCTTTCCAGTGTGCACCACAAGCTGCAATTATCTTATTTATTTATTCATTAACTTATTTTTTTCTTTTTCAGTTGTATGGCTCAGAAAGTCAGTGACCTTGGTTCTCCTATAAACTTATTAGGGAAAAGGGGTATGTATCAGCTTTCCAGTAACACAGTCTTTTTTCAACTGTTGACATATTAGACCAGATAATTCTTGGTTTTGTGTCCTGTGCATTATGGGATGTTTAGGAGCATCCCAGGCCTCTACCCACTAGATAACAGTAGTAGCAACTCTCCACCCCACCCCACCCCACACTGCCCCTGATTAAGACCTGCAGCTGTAAGATTTTATTTAAGCTTCATTGGTACAAAAAGGACATAGCCATTTTTTAAAAAATATTTATGTATTTTATTTGGCTGTACCTGGTCTTAGTTGCAGCATGCAGGATCTTCTAGTTGTGGCATGCAAACTCTTAGCTGCAGTGTGTGGGATTGAGTGTCCTGATCTAGTTCTCTGACCCCAGGGATCGAACCTCTGGGCCCCCTGGGAAGCACAGAGTCTTAGCCACCGGACCACCAGGGAAATCCCCAAAAGGCAGAGCCTTAGGACATGTTTTTGAGAGAAAACAAAGTGAAGTTTGATTTCTGAACCACAGAGACTAAGAGATGGGAAGAATGATGACCTCATTATGAATGAAACAGGTAACGTCAGCTCGTATTTGGTTCAGGAGGAAGAGGGGTAGGCTGCCCCCCATTTAGCTATAGGACATGCTGGTGGTTGTGAAAATGTCACCTGTCCACTCCAAGGAGTTCATTTTGACTGCAATTGAGAAGTATTTTTGTGATTATAGATTACTTCCCTCAGGCAAGCATGTATAACTCACCACCTTTCCTTTCCTTAGTTTTTCCTTGCTTGTGAAGTAATAATTTGAATGCCTGCACACTTGCTGGAACTTATTACATAATCATTTCTGGTTACCTTAACCATTCTGCTTTACTAGAAAAAAGAAAGAAATTTAGTATTTGAATAACCAGGATCATTGCTGCCTTACATACCATTCTCATTTTTCACCCTGAAAACTAAGTTCACATGCCATAAATAGATCCCTTTTTCCCTTTCCTCTGTTTCTTCAACACATGGGAGAAAAACCAAAGGAAGAAAGAGGAGCCTGTGTCTGCTCTGTTCTGAACTATAATGGGGTCAAGTCTTATACTTAAAGATGAGTCATTTCAGTACAGACTGTTTGGATTTCCTTTCAACAAGGAAATAACCACCAAAATGTTGGTGGTGTTTTTTTTTGAATCAGATAAATTCTGAAACCAGGATATTCCTGAGCTCCAGAGATATTAGCATTTATGATGGATGCCATTGGTGGATGGCACAGTTAAGTTCTTGAACCCAAGGGTGTATTCAGTTCCTCCCAATTAATTAATGGTCCACTCAGGAGGGTGGGAGTGGTAAAGGGAATAGCATTTTTCCGGATTTGTTTTGATCAGTCATGTCATGCTCTTCTTACCTTGCTTGTACCACATGAAATGAAATCCCTCCTTCAAGACACTTTGGGAGAGCTGGCCACCTGATGGCAAAGTGAAATCTTGGCAAGAATGGATAGACTCACTAACAGTCATTTGTCTCCTGGACAACTAGAAAAATGTGGAAGAGAGAGAACTAAGGGTCATACAAATTAAAATTACTTTGGGTGCTCTGCTTTGTCACTCAGTCTAGGGAATCTTCCCAACCCAGGGATTGAACCCAGGTCTCCCGAATTGTAGGCAGATTGTTTACCAGATGAGCTACCAGGGAAGTTCTTTAATTCCCTTTTAATTACAAAGCATAAAAAGCAAAAAAGGGTATTTCTTGCAATGCCAGTGTTTGTTTAGTTATTAACAACTAAACCCTGGCACCAGAGGGTGGTCACTGTTTGGCTTGAGTCAACCAGCACGTTCACTCCACTTGCCCATAGCCATTGGTCAGTCACACCAGGCCTCCTGGTCCTTCACTGTCTCCTGGGGTTTGCTCAAATTCATGTCCATTGAATTGGTAATGCTGTCTAACCATTTCATCGTCTGTTATCCCCTTCTCCTGCCCTCAATCTTCCCCAGCATCAGGGTCTTTTCCAGTGAGTCAGCTCTTCGCATCAGGTGGCCAAAGTACTGGAGTTTCAGCTTCAGCATCAGTCCTTCCAATGAATATTCAGGGTTGATTTCCCTTAGGATTGGCTGGTTTGATCTCCTTGCTGTCCAAGTGACGCTTAAGAGTCTTCTCCAGCACCACAGTTTGAAAGCATCAATTCTTCGGCACTCAGCCTTCTTTATAGTCCAGCTCTCACATCCACACATGACTACTGGACAAACCATAGCTTTGACTGGATGGACCTTTGTCAGCAGAGAACTGTCTCTATAATATGGTGGCTAGGTTGGTTATAGTCTTTCTTCCAAGGAACAAGCATCTTTTAATTTTATGGCTGCAGTCACTGTCTGCAGTGATTTTGGGGCCTAAGAAAACAAAGTCTGTCATGGTTTCCCCATCCATTTACCATGAAGTGATGGGACTGGATGCCACAGTCTTAGTTTTTTGAATGTTGCATTTTAAACCAGCTTTTTCACCCTCCTCTCTCATCCTCAAGAGGCTCTTTAGAATGATGAGGCACTCCAAAATTTTTACACCTTCCTTCCAGCTGCTTTCTCCATCAGCAAGTGCAAGGTTTAAGGTATGTTCAGGGGAGTGAATGCTTCCAACCTCATGGAAAGGGGAAAACACAGTATTGCCCTTAGGAAGCTGGTACTGCTGACTAAGGACCCAGAAACCAGCTATTTAAACTGTGAAATGTTAAGTTTGTTTTTCCTGAGGAAGTTTGTAAATTGTTGGGTTTTTCTTTCTTTTCTTTTTGTTTCTTCTTCCTCTTTTTAGGGGGAGCCTCACCACAAGGCTTGCAGAATCCTGATTTCCCGACCAAGCACTGACCCTGGCAGTGAAAGCACCACCTCCTAACCTAGATTGGTGGGGAATTCCCTGTAAACTGTTGTTTTTCGTTTAAACAAAAAATAAGGACACTCCACAAATATGTTATTGCACTTTGTTTTATGCTTGCAGAATGTCTCTTCTGAGGAGTTCACCATTTATCAACTCTTTTCATTTTTTGACAGTATAAATTCTTCCCCTTTGTCAATTAAAGAAAGGTACTGTCATCCAGCTCTACAGGGATTCAGTCATTAACCACTGCAGTTGCTGACCTTCAATACACCTTGAAAGTTGAGGATAGAGATCAGGATGAAGCTCTCTGTGCTCTGGGAGAACTGGCAGAACAGGCCTGACGCACAGATATTTTCAGGAGAAAATTTCATGAACCCAATTTCTTGCATCTTCTCATACTTAGAAAAGCACTAAAATCATTAAGGTGCCTTATGACTAGCAGCAACCCTCTATCTACCAAGATATGTGCTTAGTTGCACCTCCTCCTTCTTGAAAATCACATGTGTGCTTGAAACAGAGTAGGACCCTATGGTTCTCCCCCCCTTTCCATGTTTTCAGCCTGCCTTTTGTGTGTAGATAACCTTAAGCCAAAGAATAACTTTAATCAGAGAAGTGAGAAAATGCAAAAAAAAAAAAAAAAAGGAAAGCATTCCAACCAGATTAAATAATAAGAGTTTAGTCATTAAGCATAGTCTAGGACTTTCCTGCCTCCTAGGGGCTACAGATAATATTCTGAGCCATGTCCTGTGAGCTGTCTTATAGATACTGAAACCCCCTTCAGGCAGAGAAATTAATTATGTGATGACAAGGCTGTGGACATGACATAAGCTGCCACTATTCTGAGAACCGGCCTCAAAGAGATGGGAACAAACCGACCCTGGAACTAAAGGCTAACCGTACTTAAAACAGGATGCTGCTGCTCAGGCCACCGATTACTAATTTCAAGATGACTGTCAGAGCTGTTTCTGCATGCAGCCATCTCCTTCCAGCTATAAAAGTTCTTGCCCAGATTGTCTATGGGAGGGATCAGCCTTTGAACAGGAGTCCACAGTCTCCACTGTTTATAGACCTCCAAACTAAAGCAAACTTTACTTTCCACCAGCCTGGCCTCTTTATTGGCTCTTGAGGGGTGAGTAGCCAGCCACCCACTTTTGGTAACATGCTGAACCCCCCCCCCTCCACTTTTTACCTATTGGGAGCTGTTCCTCAGAGCCCTCTGAGAGGGTGGCTCCTGGGCTATATTGTTCTCAGGAAGTCCCCAAATAAAACTGAAACTCATAGCTCTCAGGCTGTGTGTTTTTATTTCAGTTGACACTTTGTCTCTGAAAGGAGGGAACAGGGTCAGCCCAAGGCAAAAAGGAAAGTCTGTCTTTAGCTCCTGACTCCTGCCTTTCTAAACATCTCTCCAGCCTCCTCACCTACTATGGGTTGTATCTCTTCACTTTCCCAGAATGTAGGTCCCTGGCCACCTGTACCAAGGTTCTCAAGCTCTGTATACATGTCCTGTTCCTGTCTGGTTTCTTCTTGGCCTAACAAGGGCTTGAGGGGCTGAACCAGCAAAAGGCAGCCCCCCATCTTACATCATCAGCTATTTAAAAAAGTGCCCCCTCTCTCCTAGAACAAACCACAGCAGACCGTTTCCCCCACCTCCAGCCCTGCACTGGCTTTGTTTCGTCTTCCAATTTATCTTACTTCTGAGGAGAAGTAAGATCAATCTCGGCTTATTACCACTGGGGCAGAGACGACAGAAAGGACATTTTTGTTTCTCGAGAGTAAAGAAGCCCTAGCCTTATCATTGTGACCTATGACATGTCCTTGAGGATGGTGTTTGTCCTTGAACAGAATCAGAACTCTTCCTTGGGCAGAGTAAAGAGGGTCTGTGAGTAAGGAAATGAGGGGATGCTTGGCTGCGAAGCGGGGAGAGGGGACTCCAGTACTGAGGAGTCCTGGGCTATTTCCAAGAAGCGGTCCATGTACCTTGTTGACTTTTTTTTTCTTCTTCTTTTTTTAAATTTTATTTTTAATTGGAGGACAATTGCTTTACCCTTGTTGACTTTTTCCAACAAGATTGGGGCTCCTGGATGTTTATCACAATGCAATAAAACTTGTATGGTCAGACCTTTGTGCTTTAAATATGTCTTTACAAGTTACATAATGAAAATGCCAGCTAGTATGTAATCTGACATGTTTTCTCCCAGCTAGTTGACTCTGCACTCTTAGCTTCACGTACAGTGGATAAACATCTTCCTCCTGCGGGCCTTCACTTCCACTTTGGACTGGAGATGTGGGGATGAAAGGCCTGAGGCCTTCCTGCTCTCAGGAAGCTAAAGTAGAAGAAGAACAAGGTCCAGAGTCTGGCCAGCCGGGCTACGGATACGATATTATGGTGAGACATTTCAAGAAAATACCCTAGGCCCTGTGTCTAAGGTCCTTCTTTGAGATTGGAATGAAAACTGAGTTTTCTAGTCGTGTTGCCACTGCTGAGTTTTCCAAATTTGCTGGCGTATTATGTACAGCACTTTCACAGCATCATCTTTTAGGATTTGAATAGCTCAGCTAGAATTCCATCACCTCCACTAACTTTGTTCGCAGTGATGCTTCTTAAGGCCCACTTGACTTCTCATTCCAGGATGTCTGGCTCTAGGTGAGGGATCACACCATCTTGATTATGTGGGTCATGAGGATCTTTTTTGTATAGCTCTTCTGCGTATTCTTGCCACCTCTTCTTAATATCTTCTGCTTCTGTTAGGTCCTTACCATTTCTGTCCTTTATTGTGTCCATCTTCACATAAAATGTCCCCTAGGTATCTCTAATTTTCTTGAACAGATCTCTAGTCTTTCCCATTCTATTGTTTTCCTCTATTTCTTTGCAATGATCACTGAGAAGGCTTTTGTATCTCTCCTTGCTATTCTTTGGAACTCTGAATTCAGATGGGTATATCTTTCCTTTTCTCCTTTGCCTTTCACTTCTCTTCTTTTCTCAGCTATTTGGAAGGCCTCCTCAGACAACCATTTTGCCTTTTTGCATTTCTGAGGTCAGATGAATCTGGGGTAAGACCTGGCATTTACAGCCTCTCGTGGGCAAATTACTTAATCTCTGTGAAATCGTACCTGAAATGTGGCTAGGAAACCTACCATATTGTGGTTGTGTGGAGACCAATTAAGTAATACAACAGAAGCAAAGTGCCTGCCAGCAAAGGGAGCATGCTGAACCACAGCTATGGTTGTTATTGCCTTAATGACCTAACCTCCTGTCACCTAAGACACGTCCTCGCTTCCTGCCTCTCAGAATCCTGCCCCAGCACAACATGCAACAACATGTAGTTTCCCTACCCTCATCTTTCATAGGGTGCCGCCTCTGTGGCCTTGCCGCTTAGACAACTAACCATCAGGGATTTGTGCTCAGGGTACTGCCTCTGGGAACGAGGAGTGAGACCACACACCCCAACGCCAAGCCACCCAGTCCTCCTGGACGTCGTGGGAGAGGATCGAAGACTAGCAAAAAGCCCCCCACATCACAATAGAGTTCTTACAATTTTAACAAATAAGCAGACGTTCAAATTTCAAATTTTATTTTGCCTGTGGTACACAAACCTGCTCATTTCTTCCTGACAACAGTTATAACAAACAGCAGTAAAATGAGCCTGAATATTGATGAACTCATTTTGCTGGAAATAGGCGATGACCTGGTCCCATGTTTGACTTGCCAGCCTTGGGACCTCTCCAAGCACATGGTGTGAATACAAGGTACCAGCCCAGCCGCCTTGAAGGTCAGGTCAGCGAGCACAGAGAGGGTACAGATGAAGGGATCAGATGCTCCACGGGTTAACAGGGTGCTAAACACTGGGCTGAGATGCTTAGCACAGATCCATCTCTTTCTGGAACCAGGATTCCAACTGTCATACATTTTAATCCCTTTGTTACTTACTCCCTAGAAAATATGCCTACAATGTAATGCATGCTTATATATATATATATATATATACACACACACATATATATATGTATGTATTTTCAGAGTGAGAGAAAACAGAATAAGAGGAGATTTTTGACTAAGGAAAAAACAGTCACAGATTTCAAAAAGTTTGATAGATCTGTGTTAATATCTTCACAGATAATTCAAAATCAGAGAACCAGATTTTAGCAGGGAGTTTTAAATGCCGCCTTTCTGCTGTTGAGAGACTCTTAAGAATATTCTGAATGTTGTAGATTTTAACTTTGTCAGTGTCCTGGAAAGATTTTTTTTTTTAACATTTAATTCTATTACATTTCGCTTAAAGCCCTTTCCCCACTTTTATTCTTTAACACATTACATTTCTGCTTCACAGGTCACTACAGTGATACGGATAACATTTTCTAAAGGACTCTAGCAACACCGTGAACTGCATGGACTAGTCAGCCACCCTGCTCAGCGTTGGAAATGTAGACATTCATCCAACAAATATCTGTGGAATTCCTTCCATGTAAAGCCATTGTGGAAGACTGCTAACAGTTGATTCAAAGATCATTATCAGCAAAAAAGTATTTGCCTGCCTGCTGGGGCAAGGGATACAGGGAAGTATAAGTGAAACCAAGGACTTAGGGACCAGAAAGAGAGCTATGCTCAAACTTCAGTCTTCCTGTGTGACTCCAGGAAGCAGCCTAAGATCTCTGATGCTCAGCATCTTCATCTTCAGGATGTGGATCCGCCATCATTCATTCAACGAACACGTCCACTTTGTGCTAGGTACCGGTCCTTCTTATATTCATTTACTTATGCTCTCTTATTAACTGCTGACCCCAGTGCTGAGAGGACTGGCCATGAGGTCCTCTACAAATGCTATTTTATGTTCTCCTGTCCGTCTAACTCATATATTCATTTAATAAACTTTGAACCAAGCCCTGTGCTAGGAAGCCCTTCGTTTAAAGAAAAAAGAGACAAAGGCCACACCTGAAGCTTCCCAATCTAGTTGGAGACACAATCCATAAACCCATAAATTATCCAGTAATCACTGTAAGGAGAGCACTGTGCGTGGAACATTATTGGGAATAGAAGAGAGGTACCTAGCCCTGCCCGGGGGCAAGGGTGTGGGGTGGGGGAGGAAGCAGTTGACTCCTGAGCGGAGGTGAGGAGGCTGGAGGAAGAATCCTCCCTGTTTCTGCCAGATATGGAAGAACCAGTACTTGTGAGGACCAGCAGGTTACTGCTTCTGAAATAAGGAAGGAATAACAATGATGTAAAACTACAAGCATATCACAGTGACACATACTGTGTGTTTCTAGACTGTCTCTGAGTACGAAACTACAAGTGTTCCAAGGAACAGCAATGGCTCTTCAGGAAATGGATCTGACGAAATAAAACCCATACGGTCAGACCTTTGTGTTTTTAATTAATTAATTTCTGGCCGCTCAGCATATAGAGTCTAGTTCCCTGACCAGGGATTAAACCGGAGTCCCTTGCAGTGGAAGCACAGAGTCTTAACCACTGGGTGGCCAGGAAAGTCCTTTTGTGTTTTTAAACATGTCCTCACAAGTTACATAATGAAAATACCTATCAGCTTGACTTTTTCTTTAATCCTTCACCTTTTTATTCAGAGTCATCTGGATGAGCTTTTAGAAGCTTGATAGAGTCACGTGGTTGGCAAAAGCTTCCAAAGTTATCAAAATGGCCCTTGCATCCTGACTGCTGCTGGAGGAGGTGGCCTGCCACCCTTTTGACCTGGCCACTCACTATACCCCGACCCAAACCCAGTGCCCACCCCAAATGAGACCAGTGAAGGGAATTCAACGGGCTCACAGCAGACACAGCAGGGCCCCAGCTGGGAGAGCAGGTGAGACATGAAAAAAAAAAAACACCTCTGTCAAAGCATTTGTGCGTTAAGAGCAAACCCAAGTATATCTGAGTCTAGAAGAGTGGGAGTTAAAGTGTAAATAAACTGTGGAAATGAGGATGCTTATGCAGAGTAGAAATCCTAGAAATGTGAGTTTATTCTCTTTGCCACCCAGGGGAGCCAGAGATTCATGAAAATCTTACACAGAGCTGCCTAAGAGCCAGGGACTAAAAATGCACTATTTCAGTTTGGGCTTTTGCAATTATAGGCAATAAAAAACCAACAAAAAAAGGGAGAATTTATTGATTCACGTAACTTAGAAGTTTTGATGTGTGTCTGGTTTGGGCTCAGCCAGACCCAGCAGCTCTGGTGGGCTTGTCACGGCTTGCCCCATCCTTCTCTGTCCGTCTCCCAGCTGAGCTCTGCCCTGTGATGCTTTCCTGCCATCCTGGGCCTTCCTCACTTGGGGGCAAAGCCAGACCAGCTCCAGGGGGATCCAATACTTACTCCTAGGAGGAGAGAGGTGGGTCTGCTCATGTTTTCCAGGTAACCTCCAAGGTCCCGCTGAGATAGGTATTTTGTATTTCATCCTGGTTTTACAAACAAACCTAAGCTGGATTCAGTAATTCTCTGAACTGTTAAGTGATTAAGTGGTGGCATGCATGCTCAGTCCTTCAGTTCGGTTCAGTTGCTCAGTCGTGTCTGACTCTTTGCAACCCCATGAGTCAAAGCACCCCAGGCCTCTCTGTCCATCACCAATTCCCGGAGTCTACCCAAACCCATGGTCATCAAGTCGGTGATGCCATCCAGCCATCTCATCCTCTGCCGTCCCCTTCTCCTCCTGCCCCCCAATCCTTCCCAGCATTAGGGTCTTTTCCAATGAGTCAACTCTTAGCATGAGGTGGTCAAAGTATTGGAGTTTCAGCTTCAACATCAGTCCTTCCAATGAACACCCAGGACTGATCTCCTTTAAGATGGACTTGTTGGATCTCCTTGCAGTCCAAGGGATTCTCAAGAGTCTTCCCCAACACCACAGTTCAAAAGCATCAATTCTTTGGTGCTCAGCTTTCTTTATGCTCCAACTCTCACATCCATACATGACTACTGGAAAAACCATAGCCTTGATTAGATGGACCTTTGTTGGCAAAGTAATGTCTCTGCTTTTAAATATTCTATCTAGGTTGGTCATAACTTTCCTTCCAAGCAGTAAGCGTCTTTTAATTTCATGGCTGCAATCACCATCTGCAGTAATTTTGGAGCCCAAAAAAGTAAAGTCTGACACTGTTTCCATTGTTTCCCCATCTATTTGCCATGCAATTATGGGACCGGATGCCATGATCTTAGTTTTCTGAATGTTGAGCTTTAAGCCAACTCTTTCACTCTCCTCTTTCACTTTCATCAAGAGGCTTTTTAGTTCCTCTTCACTTTCTGCCATAAGGGTCTGCATATCTGAGGTTATTGATATTTCTCCCAGCAATCTTGATTCCAGCTTGTGCTTCTTCCAGCCCAGCATTTCTCATGATGGACTCTGCATATAAGTTAAATAAGCAGGGTGACAATATACAGCCTTGATGTACTCCTTTTCCTATTTGGAGCCAATCTGTTGTTCCATGTCCAGTTCTAACTGTTGCTTCCTGATCTGCATACAGGTTTCTCAAGAAACAGGTCAGGTGGTCTGGTCCGACTTTTTTACAACCCTGTGGACTATAGCCCACCAGGCTCCCCTGTCCATGGAATTTTCCAAGCAAGAATACTAGAGTAGATTGCCATTTCCTCCTCCAGGGGTGGAGAGAGGGGTGGGTGTGGGTGTGGGTGTGGACACAGGAGGGTGTGAGGTGCTTTTAAGTAATTCCTCGGTTTCTTCAAGCACAGCCTAAGTCATAAACCTTCTATAGAGGTAAATCCCAAAGAATGGAACAGAATTTTCATTCTGTGGGAGGCACAAGTTATTATCTAGTGTAGAGCAGTTTGTGGGGATGGAGTGGGCGAGGCGAGGCTTCAGGAGTGTGGACAGGACAGGGCGCCTGTCAAAGCCCACACAGAGCAGAGCCCAGCTCTCTGCTGGGGAAGTGGGGCAGAGGTGGCGGGTGGCGGTCTGGTCTGGAGGCTGCTGTCAGATGCCGAGGCTGACTCAGGAGGCTCTCTTACCTTATGGGGACTCACAGCCTTCAGGTCTCTGTTAGCTGGGACAAAGTTGCTATATCTTTCAGGGGTTGGGGGGGAGAATTGCCTTGAGTCCAGTAGAGGTGGGAACAGGCAATTAAGATGACTTTGAAGCCAGTAACGGCAGGGACTTACCTGTGGTCCCCGTGGGAGGGGGGGGTGGGGCACAGTTTCGATTCCTGGTCAGGGAACTAAGCTCCCCCATGCCCTGTGGCCAAAAAGGAAAAATTGCCAGTGGGGCAGAGGAGAGGACTGATTAGAAGAACTGGGATTAACTGTGTGTAGAGTGACTGAACTGGGATCCAGAGGTCTCTAGAAAGCAAGGATTTTTTTTTCATAAGAAAAGCTGACATTCCAGCTTCTTTTTGAAAGGTGGAGAATGTTCAGGAGGACGTCACTTCAGTTGCTCAGTTGTGTCTAACTCTTTGTGACCCCATGGACTGCAGCATGCCGGGCTTCCCTGTCCTTCACTATGTCCCGGAGTTTGCTCAAACTCACATCCACTGAGTCAGTGGTGCCATCCAACCCTCTCATCCTCTGTCGTCCCCTTCTCCTCCTGCCCTCAATCGGTCTTTTCCAGTGAGTCAGCTCTTCATATCAGGTGGCCAAAGTGTTGGAGCTTCAGCATCAGTCCTTCCAATGAATAGTCAGGATTGATTTCCTTTAGGATTGACTGATTTGACACTAGGTAATGGAAAATGAGGGAATGTCCAGAGCACAGGTGACTTGGAGACAGATGAAAACTGAAGCCAGGCCTGGCTCTTGAAAATTTAATCCATCTGTGACTTGACTCTAATTATTGTAAGAGCACAGCCCAAGCCTTATAGTAATTGGTTTTATGCTACTGGGGCATCTTTGGTTTCTTTTGATTTTACCTAAGAATTATAAAATATTGTAATTTTTTAGTTATGAAAAAGAAGGAAAGAAAAAAAGATTGGGACTTCCCTGGTGGTCCAGTGATTATACTCTGTGCTTCCACTAGGCGTGATGCAGGTTCAGTCCCTGGTTGGCGAACTACAATCCTGCATGCTGTGTGATGTGGCCAAAAATTGAAAAAAAAGAAACAATGATGCACACAAGACTTTTGTGAGCTGTGTTTGGGTTGCTAATATTTGGGATACCCAGCATTCCCAGGTCCCATCCTGCCTTAGTCACTTCCTTCAGTTTCTGCAGATACAAGGTCAGGCGAAGGGGACCCCATTACTATGAGGCTCTTGCTTTAAACTCCAGTGTAGAAATCTATTGGTGGTGGAGGAGTCCCTTTTACTCTGGCCAGCAGCAGACCTGAGGGGCAGCCTGGGCTTTCCCCGCAACCTCGATCCACACAGATTTACCGTTCTGATACTCATTCAACAAATATTCATTGAATGTCTACTACATGCCAGGCACTCTTCTAGGCACTTGATTCTCATCAGTAAAGGGACACACAAAAATTCTTACCCTCGTGGAACTTATAGCCTAAGATAAGAAGACTAACCGAGAAAAATGACAGTTTGTAGTAAGCACCATAAAGAAAACTGAAGCAGAGTGAGGGAATGGGCAGTACAAGGATGTGTGTGTGTGTGTGTGTGTGTGTGTGTGTGTGTGTGTGTGTCCTGATGCCTGCATGTATATGCGCTCCTACTTTAAATGAGGTGGTAACTTGTGAGCAGAGGCCTGTAAGAAGGAGGGAGTGACATACAAATATATAAAGGAAAGGATTCTGAGCAGAGGGAACAGTACACGCAGAGGTCCTGGGGTGGAAGCCTGGTTGGCGTGTTGAAAGTGGAGCAAGAAAGCCAGGGCAAGAGTGACAAGTGAGAGGGTCTGAGAGGTATTAGGTGGGATTACGTATGATTGTCAGAGTCCTCATGGGCCACAAGAAGATCTTTTATTTGCCCCTGAGGGATGTGCAAAGCCACTGGAGAGTTTGAGTAGAGAAGTAAAAGGAGTCTCAGGACTCTCAAAGGACCCCTCTAGGTGCACTGTGGAGTCCAGACCAGCATTGTGCGATAGAAATATAACATGAGCCACAAAATGCGAGATATTTGTCACTTAAAATTTTTTCTAGTAGCCATGGTAATAAGTAAAAGAAACAAGTGAAAATATTTTAATGTATGTAACTTAACCTAATATATCTAAATTATTAAGAGTACAAGCTGTGATCACTATAAAATTACTCGAGGTTGTTAACATTTTTTTTACATAATCATCAAAATCTGGTGTGTGTTTCACTCTTACAGCATCTCTTTGGAATAGTCACACTTCAAATGCTTAATAGTCCTTTCTGGCTTGTGGTCACATAGCCAAAATTTGGTCTCTGTACTCTCCCACTCCCGTACCAAATTGGATTTTGAGACAGAGTTTTGGGGGGAAGAAGTAGAAAAGAGTAGCCTTATTGCTTTGCCAGGCAAAAGGGGCCACAACAGGATGATGCCCTCAAAGCTGTGTCTCAAACCTGGAGGGGGCAGTGAGTTTTATAGTCCTGGTTCAAGGAGGGCGTGATCAGCTCATGGGCGTTCTTCTGATTGGTTGGTAGTGACTGTGTGTGAGCTCAGTCGTGTCCAACCCTTAGCAACTGCATGAGCTCTAGCCCACCAGGCTCCTCTGTCTGTGGAATTCTCCAGGAAAGAATACTGGAGGGCGTTGTCATTCCCTTCTCCAAGGGCAATGGGAGTCAGCATCATCAGCCTTCCAGTTCCAACTTGTTTGGGGTCTGCATGCTGGTGGGCAAAATACAGTTAACTTTTCCCACCTAGCGGGGTGTTTCTGTATCTGCAAAACAGCTCAAAGATACTGTTCCACCTCTGTTGAAGGGGAACCAGGACCTTGCCCCAAGGCTCCACCACTGTTTTCTGGCTGCTCTTCCATTGTCTCCACATCCCCTCCCTTCCCTGATTAGTACCTGTTTGAATCCACCTGTTGGAACTCAAGGACGGTCCTGGAGGTCGAATAAAGAGAAGGGAGTCAGACAGTTCTTGCAGTGGTGCAAGTAAGAGAGAAGGGCAACTAAAGACGAGGCTGAGGGCATAAACACCCCAGGGAGGGGCAATCTAGAGAAATCACAGCTTCTCCCTAGCATAGTGGGTAGAAGTTGATCAGTCTCCCACCCCTGCTCCCTTTAGGGAGGAGGGACTTTACTGGGAATAACTCCAAGTCTGACACAAACACCACATTAGAAGAGTCCAAAAGGAGACTTTCCGCTCGGGCTCAGCATTGTAATCCCTTCCTCATCACACTCCAGGACCAGGAAAGCCCCACCATCTCTTGATCCCCAAATTATTTTGGAGACATTATTAACACAGTTGGTGTGCCCGACACACTGCCAAACAAACTGAAACATCGGAGTCTGGAGGAGAGAAAGGTTTATTACAGAGCCACACAAAGAGATGGGGTGGCTCATGCCCACAAAAGCCCCGAGTTTCCCAAGGGTTTCTGCAAAGTATTTTTAAAAGCCAGGGGGCTTCCCAGGTGGAGCAGTGGGAAAGAGCCCACCTGCCAACGCTGAAGACCAGGGTCCGGGAAGATCCCCTGGAGGAGGAAATGGCAACGCACTCCAGTGTTCTTGACTGGGAAATCCCATGGACAGAGGAGCCTGGCGGGCTATAGTCCACGGGGTCGCAAAGAGTCAGACAGAGCACCTGAGCCAGGGTGCAAGGAGGGACTGTGGGGCTGCAGGGTGCGTGATCACTTGGTGCACAATCCTCTGACTGGCCGAAGGGGAGGCCGATGGTGTCACAGGCGTGAACCCTGTCAGTCCTTAGACTCCAGGAGGCCTGAGTCTCCACTGTCAAGTAGTTAACGTCTTCCATTTGGTGGGGGGTGGCAGGTGTTCATGTCTGCAAAACAACTGAGGAAATTTGCATCAAATACTATCCTCTAGATACTTCAGAGAGGAGCTAAAGTGGAGGATAAGGGGGAAGTCCTGTCCCGGGAAGGACCCATGGGTCCTGCTTGACCATCCTTATCAGCACTCCTCCACGAGGTGTGCCCTGGGGTAGGGGGCACAGACGGAAGCTCTGTTTTCTCTTTGAGGCCTGAATTTCGTGATTTGTGTTCTTGGTTAATCCCAAATGCATTCGATAGTCAGGCTGGGTCAACTGTATTTCTATTCTTTAGAAGGGAGGCTGGGAGAGAATCCAGGGTCCCTCTCCCCACACCACATTTTGACTTCCACTGGTACAGGCGCTTTTGTTGTCATGAGCCCTTTTTCTCATAAGAGATAAAAACTGTATTTTATTATGACTTTGGTAAAAAGATGAATCTATTAATATTATATATGAAAACATTTCCTTTGACTTAAAAGCAATTTTTTTCTTCTGATTTTAAGACAACATAAAACATTGTCCTGGGCTCCTAAAAGAATTGTTGGCCCCAGATACCATGCCTGCTGTGCCCAGTGGGGGTGATGACCCTCCACGCATCCTCTCCTCTCACTCCCACCCCCAAGAATCATTAAGGGCATTCGAGTCCCTCAAGACCTTTATGATGTGGCCTCTGAGCTAGATCAATCCCTGGGCAGGGGGCTAAGATTGCAGTGCTGCACAGTGTGGCCAGAACCAAAACTTTCACTTTTTTTCACCCATAGAGAAAGTTAAAGGGACATGCAAAAGATGTATTTCAAAAATATATATATTTATGTATTTAGGCTGCATGTGGGATTTCTTTTTCTTTTTTTTTTTTTAGCTGCAGCTTGTGGGATCTAGTTCCCTGACCAAGGAATGAACCCAGGCCCCCTGCATTAGGAGCACAGAGTCTTAGCCAGTGGGCCAGCAGGGAAGTCCCCAAAAGACGTATTATTTTTTCTTTTCCCCTACTCTTCAAAACCTGGCCTAAGCAGTCACAGGTGTTTGGTGAAATCTGCATTCTTTGTGCAGTTGCTCAGCCCAGGCCGAGTTCAACAGATGTCACCCCTTCAGGACGTTCCATGAGCCTTCCTGGGGGAGGGGTCACCTGCAGTTTGGTTCTCCTCCTTCCAGGTACCTTGTGGGATAGTTCAGTTCAGTTCAGTCGCTCAGTGACTGAACTCTTAAAAGTTCAGTCTTTTTGCGACTCTTTGCAACCCCATCGACTGCAGCATGCCAGGCTTCCCTGAGGGATAGTACTTCCCCTTTAAATTTGGGCATGGCCATGTGACCCATTTTGATCCACAGAATGGGAGCAGGAGTGTCATGTGTCACCTCTTGGTGAAACACTTTAGGACAGCCTGTGTGACCAGGCTCTCTTTCTCTGTCCTGGGTCCACGCTGTGGCCCGTGATGAGGTGCACATGCCTCTGAGTGAGGACACCAGAGAGCAGACCCCCCTGATGTGATTGTTAACTCACAATATTCACAACCCGAAAGTTGAGAGTTATGCCTTGTGAAATGAAAATATCTCCTGCCATATTAATAAACAAGAAATGTCACTGCTATCAGGGATTTCTGGCCTCCAAATGTGAGTGTACTGTGCTGTGCTTAGTCACTCAGTCATGTCCGACTCTTTGCAACCCCATGGACTGTCGCCCCCCAGGCTCCTCTCTCCATGGCATTCTCCAGGCAAGAAACTGGAGTGGGTTGCCATGCTCTCCTCCAGGGGATCTTCCCAACCCAAGGATTGAACCCAGGTATCCTGCATTGCAGGTGGATTCTTTACCATCTGAATCACCAGGGAAGCTAAATGTGATCCAAACTGCGATCCAGTGGAGGCTGCCACCCCCACAGTGATTGCTGAGGAGCTGGGGGAATGCAAGAAGCAAGGTGAACAAGGAAACAGGATTGGCCCAGATATATGAGGTGCATATGAAAGGAATGAATTCAGTGAGCCCAGAGGCTTGCATCTTCTCGTACATAAAACATTAAATTCCTTAACTTGATACTTGATCTTTGATGTTCAGACTGCCTACTCCCGTTGTTGCAAACTTATATATTTCCTGACTTCCCCTCCTACCTCCTTGGGGCAGTTTTCTCAGAGCTATTGAGATGCTGTCTCCTGGGTTTGGAGTCCTAAACATTCCCACCAAATAAAATAACTCTCTACTTTCAGATTGTGACTGTATTTTTCAGTTGACAGTTTTATTTGGCGGAAATGTTTAGGACTTCAAGCCCGGGAGACAGTGTCTCAAGTGACCCTGAGAGAATAGTTCCGAGCGGCAAGAGGAGGAGCCAGGTTGTTTGGCCATAAAGGGCATAAAAAAAATGATTGTTGATGAAAGAAAATCAGATATCCCAAGTTAAGGAATTTAGTGCTTTTCTGTATATGGGAAGATGCAAGAGTCTGTGCTCGCTGAAATCCTTCCTTTGATGTGTCGCTCAGGTATCTGGGGCCAGTGTCCAGCTTCCTCTGGGCTCACGTAGGCAGTGGTTGCAGTCTGATGACTCCAGAGGGCAGGAATTCTCTCCTTCCCGAGTTCCCTCAGAGCTCATCGGCTCACCACTCCCAGCGGCTGCAGTTGCTGGTGACTTTGACATCCTTGCTTATTGATATAGTAGGAAGTTTTCCATTTCTTGTTCCCATTAATGGAGAAGAGGAATTTTCAGACCTTATAATTTTCAGCCTCCCTCCCCATAGTGGGTGGAATACTTTAAGCCACACTTGTTCTCATGCTCAAGCCCTTTAGTGCTTCTGCAGAAGGAGAACTTGTTTATCTGATCGGTTAGAATTCAAGCCAGCCCCTGGACTGGGCTTTGCTAGTGAGCTGTGCTGTTGGTCTGAAAGGTTTGGACTGACAAGACTGACTCTCTTTTCTGTATTCTGCCTCCTCCGGGCCTTGCTTGTCATTTCTGCCCATTTGATTGCCTGGGCAGGTGGACTTACTCTGTCCTACCAACCTAGTCATCTCAGACTTGGAAGAGAAGCATTGGAAGCAAAAGTATATACTTAAGACTCCTGGCCTCAAACATATTCAATCTAATTTGTCATTTAGATGCTAAGTCGTGTCTGACTCTTTTGTGACCCCATGGGTGGTAGCCCACCAGGCTCCTCGGTCCATGGGATTTCCCAGGCAAGAATACTGGAGTGGGTTGCCATTTCCTTCTGCAGGGGATCTTCCTCACACAGGGCTCGAACCTGCATCTCCTGCATTTGCAGTTGGATTCTTTACCACTGAGCCACCTGGGAACCCCATTCAATCTTATGCATCTAGCCTAACTCCAGCTCTGGAGAAGGCAATGGCACCCCACTCCAGTACTCTTGCCTGGAAAATCCCATGGACAGAGGAGCCTGGTGGGCTGCAGTCCATGGGGTCCTAAGAGTTGGACATGACTGAGCGACTTCACTTTGACATTTCACTTTCATGCATTGGAGAAGGAAATGGCAACCCACTCCAGTGTTCTTGCCTGGGGAATCCCAGGAACAGGGGAGCCTGGTGGGCTGCCATCTATGGGGTTGCACAGAGTGGAACACGACTGAAGCGACTTAGCAGCAGCAGCAGTAACTCCAGCTCAGAAGTGGGGGGTTGTTGTTCTTCCAGTTCTTCGGCTAGTGTTTTTTGGATATAGGACACTTAGGAATAAATCCTGAGGGGGAAGGCTGAATGAACGGTGTATTACCCTAAACACCAACTCAAACCCTAACCAGCTCTTTTAATAGCATACAATCTACTATTAATTTCCTTATCTGTTGAATTTCCCAAATGAAAGCAGCATTCCTAATAGCTCACCCATATTATTGTTTCCGAATAGCCCTTATCAGAAATGTAATGTTGTCCTGAGGGAGAAGTAAACAGAGAACAAAATAAAGAATAAGTGCTCAGTCAAGACCCTTTATGCACCTATTTCAAATTCACTTTTTAGAAAAATCATTAAATGGTATGCTTTGGGGGCTTATTGACAGGGAAATGGAAGCCATAGAACAGGGTCCCCAATCTCCGGGATCTAATTCCTGATGATCTGAGGTGGAGCTGATGTAATAATAATAGAAATGAAGTGCACGATAAATGTAGTGTGCGTGAATCATCCTGAAACCATCCCCCAACCCAGTCCATGAAAAAGTCGTCTTCCAGGGAACAGGTCCTTGGTACCAAAAACGTTGGGGCCTGCTGCTTCAGAACATCATACAGTCAACACTCACCATCACCTCCCCATCAGGCAGGCGCTCTCAGCCTTGTCAGAGAACTCACACACTCAATGTTAACATTAATAGTTTACATGTTACTACAACAACAATAACATGTCTGATTAGCTGGGCCATCAGTCCTATCATTTAAATGACTAAAGTAGACATCATGAAGGACCACAACATAACAGTATTCTTTTTAAAGATTCTATTTTTTTTTAAACAAGTATTCACAGTCAGATAATTCTCGTAAGAAAAAACACTGAACCTTGAATGCCCACACTGAATAAAATGTTCAGAAATGGGAGTTGTGACTATTTATATTTATTTAAGTATATTCCTGTCATTCTGTTTCTCCCTCCAGTGCAAGTCTTGTGTGAATAACAGGGCTTTTGGCTTGATTTGGGGAGAGTTTTACATTTGCAAATTAATGACCCAGTCCTCGCTGAAATGGTAATGTCCGAATACTTCATTTCTAAAACAAACCCAGATCTGGAATTTTTAATAGCCTGGGCCTGAGATTGGTGTTCATTTGTGCCCTGCGGCATACTTCCAAGACTGACAGGGAAAAACCCAACTGAGCACAATTGTTGGGACCATTTGAATGAACGAGAGCAATTCATTTGAGGTTTACACAGCATTTTTTCAGTAAGCATTTAATGCAGCAATGTCTACAATCAGCCACTACTGAGAAATTATGGGAATTTTGAAGTATTTATAAAAAATGATTTATACTGTTATACGAGTTAATTGAAAAGATATTTATAAGCACCTCTTTTGTGTCAGGCACTTTGTGGATACAAAGACAAACTAGACAGGGTATTTTAACTTTTTATTTTTGTATTGGAATATAGCTGATTAACAGGCTTCCCTGGTAGCTCAGCTGGTAAAGAATCTGCCTGCAATGCAGGAGACCCTGGTCAGATTCCTGGGTCAGGAAGATCCCCTGGAGAAGGGATAGGCTACCCACTCCAGTGCTCTTGGGCTTCCCTGGTGGCTTAGACTGTGAAGAATCCGCCTGCAATGTGAGAGACCTGGATTCGATCCCTGGATTGGGAAGACCCCCTGGAGGAGGGCATGGCAACCCACTCCAGTATTCTTACCTGGAGAATCCCATGACAGAGGAGCCTGGCAGGCTACAATCCACAGGGTTGCGAAGAGTCGGACACGACTGAGAGACTGAGCACAGCACGTAGCTGATTAGCAATGTTGTGATAGTTTCAGGTGGGCAGCAAAGAGACTCAGCCATACTAATACCTGTATCCTCCCCCAAAGTCTCCTCCTATCCAGGCTGTCGCCACCTAACATTAAGCAGAGTTCCCTGTGCTATGCAGTAGGTCCTTGTTGGTTACCCATTTTAAACATAGCCATGTGTACATGTCCATCCCAAACTCCCTGACTATCCCTCTTCCATCTCCCCCCTGTCCCAGCCTTGCAACCAAAAGTTAATTCTCTAAGTCTGTGAGCCTGTTTCTGTGCAAAGTAAGCAGGATTTTGAAAAAGAATTAAAATAGGAGGTGATAGATGCTATGAATGTGATAGAATTATGCCTAGAGTGTGTGGTCCCAAGGTTGGGGTGGAGGATGGACAGGAAAAAAAAATTATAACTTGTCTTTATCTCATACTTTAAGTTTTCCTATTTTTGTATGTTTTTAGATAGACATAATTGGTCCAAAGACACACATATAATTTATAAATAGACATAGGTAGCTATGGTATATAATAGGCATTTAGAGAACACTGCTAAACAAGACCAGAAATAGGAATCATTTGATCTGATGTGTGGAGGACTCAAAATAATGTTCCCAAATGAGCATATTTGATCTGAATGCCCCAGGAAGCCTGGGCAGAAAAGTAATGGGACCACGTTAGTCAGAAGAAAAGTATTGCAGTGTTTTTTGCATGTGTGTGTTCAGTCATGTCTGACTCTTTGCAATCCCATGGCTCCTGGAGGAGCCCTCCAGGCTCCTCTGTTCATGAGATTCTCCAGGCAAGAATCCTGGAGTGGGTAGCCATTTCCTCCTCCGAGGGAACTTCCCAACCCAGGGATCAAACCTGAGTCTCTTGTGTTTCCTGCAGAAGGATTCTTTGCCACTGAGTCACCTGGGGAAGCCCAATAACACTTTTACAAAATGTGGAAAGGCTAGAGAGAGCTCTGCATCCGTCCTGGGACAAGTGAGGGGAGGGAGGCACGGACTAGGTAGAAAGATGGAGAAGGACTTTGCCAAGTTCTCAGACCAGTGTTTTACCAAGTGCAACAGACAGGAGAGGAGGAGAGAGCAGGATGGGTAACCCTTGCCCCTATGGATCAGTCCATGGGGTCCTCTTCCTGGTGATGATGCTGAATGGGTCTCTCTCTGTGGGAGGAAAGAAGGAATGAGAACACACTCCTCTCCTGCCTCACTGAACCTCTAAAAGGTAGCCCTGAGCAGGAGAGGGTCTAGATTTTTAATTCTTGGACCATAATGGTCCTCCAGAAATCTATGGCCATATCCCTGTCATTGATGACCACAGTGTTGGATCTCAGACTTGGGGTTAGATAAGAATTATACTTGAACTCACTCTTTTTTTTTTGGCTGTGCTGTACAGCATGTGGAATCTTAGATCCCCGACCAGGGATGGGACCCATGCCCCCTCGTTAATTAACTAATTTTAATCAGAGGATAATTACTTTACAATATTGTGATGGTCTTTGCCATACATCAACGTGAATTGGCCACAGGTATGTATGTGTCCTTCCCTATCCTGAACACCCCCCCACCTTCCTCCCCACCCTATTCCTCTGGGTTGTCCCAGAGCACTGGCTTTGGGTGCCCTGAGAAGCAGGAATTCTCAACCACTGAACGTACAAGGGAGGCCCCAGTTATTGAGAGGTCCTTTAAATGCTGTGTCTGCCGTGTTCCTTCCTGCAATCTCTTCTCTTCCAGCACCACTCCCTCCCTTTTTCCCTATTCTCAGCCAACCCCTGGGTGCTTCAGCAAGTCACTTTTGCAGCTTCTCTGAGCAGCAGTAAAAATGCGCTCTCAAGATTTGTGGTCTCCTTTCTTTCTCTTCTCTTCTGTCCCTCTAAAACTAGGTGTTAGTGTACAGAGCAGGGAAACACAAAACCAGGATTTGCCTCCTCTCAAATGCCAAAGAACCTGACTGATTTAAGCAAAGAGACTCCAACATCCACTGGACTTAAAGCTAGTAAAATGCTGTTTCTGCAAATTGTGTTTCAGTTGTGTGAGACCTTATCATGCCACGGCAGAGAACTGTAAAGAAAGTATATTTTTAGAAGAAAAGAGACCTAAATCATGTTTTGGTTCTAGCTTTTTTGATTAAATGATGTCCGTATCGCGAAGCCTAGCATTTCTCTTGTCGATTAATGAGATGTCCTCAGGGTTCCGTGGCCGCCTTTCCAGGGTCTGGTCAGCTGCACCCACTCCGCCCAGGGACTTGCATCCTTACCAGCTGAGGGCCCACTCCTGGGCTTGCTTCTGCCCTCTGCAGACAGCTCTCTTGTCTTCTCACCCCCGATGTCATCTTAGTGCTAGAAGGCGTTTCTTGACTTGATGAACTGCAGGCCCACTGTCTTTTCACCTTCCTGCAAGTGTTTCTCTTACTTCACTGACTCTATGTGTTTTTTTTTTTAATCCCTCCCCTTTTTTATTTCTATCACTTTGGGTCCTTTCTTCATTTTCTGACTTCTATTCAAATCCCACCTTCTCCCTGAAGCCATCCTTGATTATTCAAGCCAGAGATTTCTTTCTCCCAAGAACAGTCGCGACTGTTGGATTCATCTGGATTTCTCCTCTAACTGCCTGGTGTGCCAGTTATTTGGTTACCTGGTACCTAGTGAGGAGACATACACAGGTGAGATAACTTATAGTTTTTTATAGTTATAGATAAAAAACTATAGAAATTTATAGTTTGCTTTTTTCTATCTAGATATTTTGTGAGTTTCTAAAGAGAAGAGGCTAAGTTCTAAAAACTGAATCTTTAGATTCCACGTGTAACTGATATCCCATGGTATTTGTCTTTGACTTCACATAGTATGATAACATCTAGGTCCATCTATGTTGCCAAAGATGGCATCATTTCATCCTTTTTGATGGCTGAGTAATATTCCATTATATATGTATACATATAAACATTATGTATCCGTATATGTGTATATGTGGCTAAATGAAAGGATATGTAGAATTCCCTGGTTGCCTAGTGGCTAAGATACTGGGCTTTCACTACCATGGCCCAGGTTCAGTCCCTGGTTGGGGAACTGAGATCCCACAGGTTGAACAGTGTGGCCAAAAGAAAAAAAAAGACATACAACTGAACTTATTTCTGAAACAAAACTAGATCCACCAATATAGAAAATAGTCTATATATAAAAGAGATAACCAACAGGGAACTGTACTCAATATTCTATAATAGCCTATATGGGGAAAGAATCTGAAAAAGAATATGAATCATCATGCTGTACACCTGCAGAGAAGGCAATGGCACCCCACTCTAGTACTTTTGCCTGGAAAATCCACGGACGGAGGAGCCTGGTGGGCTGCAGTCCATGGGGTCGCGAAGAGTCAGACACGACTGAGAGACTTCACTTTCACTTTTCACTTTCACGCACTGGAGAAGGAAATGGCAACCCACTCCATTGTTCTTGCCTGGAGAATCCCAGGGACAGCAGAGCCTGGTGGGCTGCCGTCTATGGGGTTGCACAGAGTCAACAGCAGCTGTACACCTGAAACTAATAAGGTATTTTAAGTCAAATATACTTCAGTAAAATAAATTGAACCTTGTTGGTGCCCCTCACACCTGGTACAGCATCCTCAGAGCAGGTGTTGGGGTGTTCCAGGACGGAGGTGCAGAGGATGGGTAGGCGGGGTTTCGTCCTGGGCTCATCAGTACCCAGCTCTCCTCCCTTCCGGCTACAGGCACTGTGCCTCCCCGACTTTGCGATGAAACCCGAGCAGGAAGCATTTGGCTGCCTGCTGGTGCTCTGCCAATGATGGCCATGAAAAAGAACTTGAGCTGAGGTGGCAGTCAGCCCAGAGGTCACCCACAATGTGGAACAGCTGGCCTGGAGGGGCATCCGGGTCAGCAGCAGAACTGGCAGGACCAAGAGAGCCTTGGTAGCTGGAAGCCATTGACATTTGCAGGTTGTTACCTAAGCGTAGCTTTGCCCATCTAATTGATATTTATTATTTAAATCCTTGGTGGTTAGGAGGTTAAATAGATAATTGAGAACCAAAGTGGGATGCTTGGAAATTTGGCACCTTAAACGCAACAAATCTAAACTAAAACGGAGAGCAGTTCAGGGCAAGAAGGAGGGTTTTGGAGTCAGACTGAGCCGGGTTTGAGTCCTGGCTCCTACAAGTTATGGGTCCTGAACTGGTGGTTGTCAAGCTTTTAGGTCTTAGGATCCCTTTGTACTCTTAAAACTTACTGGGGACCCCAAAGAACTTTGGTTTTTATGGGTCACATCTATGAATATTTGCTGTTTTAGATACAAGACTAAAGATTTTTAACAGTGATTTATTAATTCGTGTAAAAATAATTATAGTGGCACTTTCCTGGCTGTAGAGCGGTTAAGACTCTGCATTTCTACTGCAGAGGGTGCAGGTTTGATCCCTGATCCGGGAAGTAAGATCCCGCATGCCTCAAGGCGTGCCCAAACCGCACTCCCCCACCCCCAGCCCCAGCCAAACCCTCCCCAAACCTGTACTATACCTAGGGCTTCCCAGGTGGCACTAGTGGTAAGGAATCTGCCCGCCAGTGCAGGAGACACAGGAGACTCAGTTCAATCCCTAGGGGTCTGGAAGATCCCCTAGAGTAGGAAATAGCAACCCATTCCAGTATCCTCACATGGAGAATCCCATGGACAGAGGAGCCTGGTGAGCTACAGTCTATGGGGCCGCAGAATCAGACACGATTGATCAACTGAGCACACGACCATGGTGCATATCACTCCATCACATGTTAATATATTTTTGTGAGAAATAACTACAATTCCCCCCAAATTCTTTAATATCTAGTTTAATAGAAGGTGGACTCTCATATTTGTTTCTTTGTCTGTTGGGATATGCTGTTTTGGATGAAGTAAATGAAGATCCAGCTTCACAGGCACACAATTGAAAAATGGGTTTTTAATAATATTTCAATGAAATCATGGGCATTCTTTGATACTACACCAAGAATCAGGAATTTCTTAAAGATTAGTTGCAACTTGAAATTGAAGTCTTATCAGGGAACTGTATCAGTCTGTATGGGGTTTCATTAAATTCCATTGGTCTGTCTTTTACTTTTACTTTGAACGAAACTTTTAAAAAAAACCATTCATGATTTTGTAGCATCTTACTTAGGTCCTTTGGAAAATAGTTTCGCAGAAGTTGCAGGACTTACAAATGTTGACTCATGTTGTTATACAGTATCAAAACATCACATTTATTAACACTATCATTGATGTCACTGAAAAGTCTTCAGGGATGGGGAGGGAGGCTTTGAAGCTCATGGCAGCAGAAACAAATTGTCCGAAATTCAAGTTTCATGTCAAAGCTTATATCTTATAGTTGTCACAAATAACATCGGCTGTTTACTTTGAAGTGGAAGGTTCAGTTTATTTCTGAGAAAATGTTTTCTCAGTCCCTAAGGGTGAATTACCAGTTTACGCGTCAGTCTGTCAACTGAAAACCATGTTCTGTGAAAAAGCAGCCAGTTCAACTTGCAACTCAAGCATCACACAGGTGCTTTTCCCTGAGACAACATCGTAGTTTGATATACAGCAGAAGGACTTTTACGTTATGCCTCAGTTTCCCCCACAACATGTTAAAAAGATGTCTACTCAAGGGTGTAATTTAATAAAATTATTAATTTGTCCTGCTGCAGCAAGGGTCCTTTTAAGTGATCTGCCTTTTTTGTTGTTGCCACTGCCTTGATTAGTGCTAAGGCAATAATATTTTTTTCCCATAAGTGGTTTTGCAAGATTGGTGGAAATTCAACACAGAAAAAAACGGTAACATTGTATTTAGTACTGTTATAAAAAGTTTTGACCTTGTGAACCTGGGCATTCGAAAGAGTCCTGGGAACACCAAGAGGATCATAGACCATACGTGAGAAATGGTATCCTAAGGCAAGCTGCCTGACCTCTCTAAAATAGGAATAAAGCTGTTTTGAGAAGTAAATAAAATATTTTTTGGTAAGAAATGATGCATGGAGAGGACCTAGTATTGTGCTGGTATATAACAAGTGTTTGTTAAATGTTCGCTATTACTATTAATCTAATCTATTGATATGTGAGGGTGTGGCTATCATTTATAATAGTAGTAATGATGATATGCTTTCATTTTTCTCCATAAACTCATTCCTTTGGCAGATCTCCATTGTAGTTAATAGCTCCATCTGTCTCTTGTGGGCCTTCTCTCCACTCCAGCCAGTGTCTACTCACCCACAAACACTGCTGATGTGACCTCTGTCAGGTCCTCAAGATGGTTCCTTCTCTGCCATTCTTGCTGCCACCAGCTGGCTGACAGAACATGGTTTGGTGGAAGGAGACTGCCACCAAAGACAGTTCTGGCTGTTGGTATTTGACCTGCCTGTTTACTAATCTGTAGAGTGGGAAAAATAGTCTCTCTCTCTCTCTATATATATATATATATATAAAATCTTTTTTTCTGGTGAGGATAAAATGAAATAATAAATTTGAAAGTAACTGATACATGTATATGTATAGCTGATTCACTTTTCTGTAAAAATAGAAACTAATACAACATTGTAAAGCAACTATATATGCCAATAAAAAATTTAAAAATGAAAGTAAAGGAGAAAGTAGCTGGCGGAGTGTCTAGATATGGCAAGTGTTCAGTGCATGTTAGTACATTTTAACTGTATAAATTCTTCCAACCTATGAGCATGGAAAATCTTTTAATTTACTTGTCTTTAATTTCTTTTATTTATGTCTTACGATTTTCAGTGTACAGGTATTTCACCTCCTTGGTTAAATAACTACTAGATATTTTTATTCTTTTTGATGTAATTACAAATGAAATTGTTTTTTTAAATTTCTCTTTCTAATAGTTTATAGGAACACAATAGATTTTTGTGTACTGATTTTTTACTTTTCTTTTCTTTTTTTTTTTTTTTTTACCAAACTCCTTTATTAGTTTTAATGGTTTTCTGATGAAGTTTTTAGGGTTTTCTGTACAGAAAATCATGTTATTCACAAAGAGCACAGATCCCAACCATTGGTAGGAATGTAAATTGGTATAGCCACTATGGAAAATAGTAAAGAGTTTCTTTAAAAAGTTAAACATAGAACTACAAGTTCTGGCAATTTCACTTCTGGATATTTATCTGATGAAAACAAAAACATCATTTTTTTTTTTTCAAAAACACCAATTTGAAAATATATGCACCCTATTTTCACTGCAGAATTATTTACAATGGCCAAAAGATGGATATGACCTAAGTGTCCATTGTTGGATGAACAGATAAACTGTGGCATATAGAGAGTATTATTCAGGTAGAAAAAAGAAATGAAATCTTGCTGCTTTGTGACAACATGGATGAACCTCAAAGGCCTTATGCTAAGTGAAGTAAGTCAGACAGAGAAAGACAAATACTGTATCAACCCTCTTTTCTTTTAATTGGAGGATATTTTCTTTTCAAAGTCGTGTTGGTTTCTGCTGTACATTAATATGAATCAGGTATAAGTATACATAAATCCCCTCCCTCTGGAGCCCCCTTCCACCCACTAATCTATGTGGAAGTTAATACATGCATACTCCAAGCTCATAGATGCAGGTTGGTGGGTGCCAGAAGCAAGGGGGCTAGAGGGAGGGAGAAATGGATGGATTTTTAAAAAGTTTAAATAAGTTGAATTTCAAAAATGGATCATAGAGAGTAAATATACAAAACTGCCAAAAAAGAAAAGAGGGATGCTTCCTGTTGCTCTTGTTGATACACCTAAAAGGAGCAATTCCTGATGTTTACTGAGAACCAGAGGCTATGTGATTCTAGAAAGGAGAACAAAAGAACCAAGTGGATAATCTGTTTCTGATCAGAAGTTTCTAGGAGATAGCTTTTTTTGGGAGAGAAGAGTCTACACCTTTTTCTATCCTCAAAAAACCCAACAGCTTCAGATTTCTGGGCTTGTCCTGGGGGGCTACAGAGATGGTAACCTCAGTTGTATTTCCTGGATCTTGGTTCAGGGCTGATAGTCTGTGGGAATTTAGTCTCTTTGGGTAAAAATCGTGGGTCAAAGTGTGGCTTGATAGAATGGGTTTCACTTATAGACTTGGAATAGCTTTGAAAGCAAAGGGAGACAAGCTCATCAGAGGCGTGGGAGACACCCTCTGATTAACTGTCTTCGGAATGTTCTTCCTGAGCCTGCTGCATGGGAGGTGTGGCCACTGGGTCTACTCTGAGAGGCCGAGGTCTTTACCGTCTCTTCATCTATAGGTGATAAGATTCCCCTTGTTTCCCTAAAGGTTAAGGTCTCAGGTGACGTGACTGGTTTCTTCCCTAGAATCATGTGTGCACTGGCCCTGGGGGAGTGGGGTATGGTTGCGTTTGTGCTCAGTCCCTCAGTCGTGACTGACTCTGTGTGACCCCACGGACTTTAGTCCCCCACCAGGCTCCTCTGTCCATGGGAATGCCCAGGCAAGAATGCTGGAGTGGGTTGCCATTTCCTCCTCCAGGGGATCTTCCTAACCCAGGGATCAAACCCGAGTCTCCTGCATTGGCAGGTGGGTTCTTTACCACCGAGCCACCTGGGAAGCCCATGGGGAAGCCCATGGTTAGTGGATGGTTATGTCCTGGGACTGATTATCACAAAGACCCAGTTTTAGACATTCTACTCCACCGTCAGACCTCAGGGTGGATTTTAGTTTGGGAAAATGACCCTCAAGGTGCATGCGTAATTCATAAGGCCACTTTTCTGTGTGCAGAGGACCGATCCTCCCGATGCTGTGTGTGTGAGGGCCCTGAGAATGGGGAGCTGGGGTCTGTCCGCTGGTCTTTGCCGGCACTGGGCAGGATGCCCTGGCCCGGCTGGGCAAGAAGCCTGCACCCTGTCACCACTGCCCCACACACCAGACGCCTCTGAACTTTGCCGTGTGCATGTGAGCTTCTGTCTGGATGCCCTTCTTTTTTCTCTCAGCCCAGAACCTCCTATTTCCCCTTTAAGACCCTGTCCAAAGGTCACGTCTGCTTTTCTAATAACCAAATCCTATGGCCCTGATAGAGTCTATTTTCCCCTCTGTATGTTCTGAAGTGTTCCCACCTGTGCTATAGTGTTTCATTATAGCAGGAACATTACTTCTGAACTTAAAAAAATAATTATTGTATTTATTGATTTGGCTGCGCCAGGTCTTAGTTGTGGCACGCGGTATCTTTAGTTGAAGCATGTGGGATCCGGTTTCCTGATCAGGGATTGAACCCAGGCCCCCTGCATTGGGAACCCAGAGTCTTAGCCACTGGGCCACCAGGGAAGTACCACTTCTGAATGTTTCTGTCTCTCTCACTGGGCTGGGAGTTCTTACACCTAGGGCCATGCTTTGTGCTTCTTTGTATCTGTCCCAGAGCTGAGCAATGGGCATGCCAACCAAAAGGTGTTCAGTGGGTCAGCATTGGTTGAATGAATGAATGCAGTCCAGCCTTTTGGGTCTAAGGTAGTGATCAGAAACCACCTTTATAATAATCTCATAAACTTATGAGATTATTTGGTGATCTATGGTTTTCTCCATACAGTATTATGTCCTCCTTTAGTATTTAGAAAATTCTTTTTAAAAATTACCAGTCTGTCTTAATCATGATACAATAGCCCCCCCACCCCCAAAAGAGGTGACTCCCTGGTTCTACCCCTGCACAGAGCAAGGGCATACTTTAAGGGGTGTGTGTGGAGATGGCACTTGAAATTCAGATGAGTGAACCCCAGGAAGAGAGTTGTGACCTGCTCATTTTCATGGTCTTACAGTGAATGAGATAAATTTTTTTCTGTTGAAAGGTCTCCCCGTAATGGTTGGTGGTTCAGGTGGCCAAAGAGGCACGGAGGCAGGTGGTGTGTCACCGTGAAGGCTGGTGTCCCCATGGGCACGTCTTGTTCTAGGCGACTCTCAGTCTGCGATCGGATGGGGAGGGAGCACTCCGAGCAAATCCATCGATCGTGTGACCAGTGTAAGTGAAGAGTAATCCTTTTCAAAACATGAGTTATGGAGCTCTGTGATGTGCCATTTATCTGTGTCTGCTGTGGGAAGGAAGCACGCCAGGGCAAGTTTACGGCTTGGTGTGCTCCGCTGTATTTAGGGCTGTTTCCCACACCCTTACTACACATGGATGAAAATATTAAGCACTTAGAGTTGCTTGTTATCAAACATGGAGTAGATATGTGAACACAGAATGAGCAAGCTGCTTAATTTCTAGGTTTCTGTGTCTGTTTAAACACTTTAATGTTTTGTTTGTTTCGGTTTGAGTGGATTTTTATTTATGTATTTGGTTGTGCTGGATCTTTAGTTGTGGTGAACTCTTAGCTGCAGAATGTGAGATCTAGTTCTCTGAGCAGGGACTGAACTCAAGCACTGGGAGCCCAGATAGAGTCTTAGCTACTGGACTACCAGGGAAGTCTCTTGTTTTAATATTTAATATCTAATATATGCAAGAAAGGTTTTCTTGGAAGAAAGCTAAACAGCTTTGGAAACTGGAAAACTTCTAGAACTCTAAACCAGGCAGGTGAATTTGAAAGAAGGATAAAAGGGATCGATGCAGTCAGTCATAAATTTGTAAAGCTTCACTAAAAAATGGAAGGAAGAAGTCTTATATTTCTTTTCCCTCCCAGAAAAATGGTGTTGACATGGGGCCACAGACCTTGGCTGAATAAAACCAAATGGCACTATATATTTGCATTCACACAAAATATTCAACCCCCAGTTTTAAGACTTCAATGTAAACCGAAGAGAAAAAAAACCTATTGCTTCCAGACATCTTTTTAAAACAACTGTAGCAGTTGTTTTAAGGGCAGATGGCCATGCTGGCCCCAGGCACTCAAGGTCAAAGCGCCCAGTAAGCATTCACCTTTATTGGTCTAAAGACCACAAACATTCAACACCTGCTCCTCTGTCTTGCCCACATCTTACTGGCATCCCTAGGGCCTGGCACTAGTCTTCACTTGATGTTCAGCAAGTGGGTGGATGCTGTGCGTCCACGTGGAAGATACTGGTGTTCAGAGGGTGCTTGGTGCAGTGAGAGGCACAGAGCGGGCATCCAAAAAATATGAGGAAACAGGAATGAAAACATGGACGTGACCTTCAGGAGGCCACGGTCTGGTGAGCATGAGCACTTGGTCCTGCCTCCTTCACAGGAGGCAGCAGTGGGCTGAAGTTTCCGGGGGAGGCGTGTGTGTAGTGTGGTGCAGGACCCTCAGAGGGGGCTGCAGTTTCTCTGTAATTGCTTCCTTTTCCTCCAGCATCTTCCCCACTGGGGAGGGCCACTCACCTGGGGAAAAGAGGGACTTTCTCAAGGAAGTTTCCATGGTCCCTCCCTCCACTTTTCTGAATTCCAATGTAATTTATAATCAGACTTTTGAATAAAATTACACCCTTGCTCTTCCATTATGGTGAACACTTAAAATTACATTTACACAAACTTCTATTAAAAGCCAAATTCCAGGCTTAAGCTATTGGCAACATTCCCTTTCAAAAGAGAATATGAAGTAAATTAGTTGAGCTGATTAAAAACACCTTCATCAAAGTAGAACTGTTGGTGCCAACAATATTAAGAGTTGAATTATTGATTTTTTTTTTCAAATAACAGATGGTACATTAGCAGGGAAGAAAAACGATTCTCCTTCCTCTCCTTCCTTCCTCTGCCGCCCATCCCCCTTTCAGCTTCACTTTGGGGATAAGAAGGGACACTGACCTATTGCTGGCAATCTAGGAAAGGGAGGTGATGGAGCAAGGCAGGGGCGCACGAAGGCAGAGGATGAGGCCCAGGTTAAATGCGAGGAAGGAAAAGGAGAAGTGCAGACCGCAGGGAACAGAGGTCAGACGCCTGAAGGAGGCCGCTGTCCCCGCGGAGGGGCGGACACCTCTACCGGCAGCCCGGCCCCGGGGGACCTCCAGGCCACAGCCACGAGCCGGGAGGGCGCGGGAAGTGCGCACGAGGGCGTTCCCGCTACCGGCCGCCAGAGGGCGAGTCCGGAGCCGGCGCGGGGCGGGGAGGGAGGAGGGGAAGCGCGGAGACGGGTCCGCCGCGGCGGCAGGGGCGGCGGCGGCAGCGGTGCAGCTCCGCTCCCCGCGCGTCTCCCGTCCCCAGGCCCGCATAGGGCGCGCAGCCCCGCCGCCGGGATGCGGCCGCCCGCCCGCCGCGGCCGCCGCTTGGCGCTGCCGGCACTGCTCTCGCTGCTCACCTGCTCCCTGGGTAAGTAGCGGGCGGCCCGGGCGCGCACCGGAGAGGCGTGGGCTCCCCGGGCGCAGCCACCCGCGCCCCGCGCCCGCCCCCGCGCCGGGGGGAGACGCCGGGCAGCCCAGCCCTGCCCTGCCCCGCGGGCGCCCGCGCCCCGCCGTCCCGTCCCCGCCGCGTCCGCGGCGGCAGCGCCTTCTCCCGGCCCCCCGGCCGGCCCCGGCTCCCCGGGACCCTGGGGCCCCGGGGCGCGCCTGGCCGGCCCCTTTCGGCTCGCTGGGGTCCCGCCGCCGCTCCGGTTCGACTCGCGTCTCCGCGCTGCCTTCCGCCGGGAGCGGCGGCCGGCCGGGCCGCGAGGGCGCGGCGCCCACCCCCACAGGAAGCGCGGAGTGAACGTGCAACTGCGAGAAACTTTGGAGCGAGGGAAGCGGCGGCCGCGGGCCCGCCCCCCTGCCTTCCGTCCGCGTCCCGCCGGCCCTCCGCGTCCCGCGCCGGCGGCGGAGGCTGGAGGCGGGCGGGCGGGCTCCGCGGCCCGGGCTCCAGCGCTCTCTGGCCCGCACCGCCCGCCCGGCCCGCGGGGGCGGCCAGCGGTGCACCCCCCACCTCGTCCGGGGCTCCTTGTTGGGGGTCTCGCGGACCTGCCTGGGCCCCTTAGGCTGGGGTGTCCACCGGGCACCAGACCCTTCTACCAGATCCTTGACCAGGAAGAGAGGACCCGGTGCCCGGCTGGGCCTCTGGGTGTCGGTCGGGGAGCGGGGGAGGCTGTAGGGAGCTTTCCGGAGCCTGTATCTTCCTGGGGAAGAATTAGAGAACTCTGCAAACGGTGCTTGTCTGCTGCTGCTGCTGCTGCTGTAATAATGCCCCTTCCCTTTTTTTCTTCCGTGCTCCTCGCAAGAGCACGCCCCCCCCCCAAATAATGTGATAAAAGTTTTTTAAAAAATCATTGCAGTTGACTTTTATGATTGAGATGTGTTCAAGTTTGAAACCTTGGAGGAAAAATATTCCTGTTAGCATTCTCGGGGTTGTTGTCATCTCAGACTTACTGTTTCCATCCTGTTAAGAGGCAGTGATTTCAGATTTTTAGAAATGGCAGAATGGTGCAGTTTCGGAAAAGACGTAGCGTCATTGTGCACTGCTGTTTCGGTAGCCCACCGGAACCTTGGCAGCCGTTTCTACTGGACTTAAAACTTTCGGAATAAGGACCTTGACTGTGTACCCCTGGGCTGTCTATGGCAGTTCAATAAGGGTGGGAAAAGCCAGTGAAATTAATTGGTAATTGTTCACACGCGTGATTAAGTAACAATGTAATTTAAAATGTTTGGGCACCTTGGGCAGCGAAGGCTGTAATTGACGGTGGGGGCGCTACTGAACTTGGCGGGGATCTGCTTTAGCAGAAGAGTGCATTAGCTAGGGTTGGGGGCGCCCGGAGAGGAGGGGAGGTTGGAGGGGCTATGAGACTCCCGGCTGCATCAGGTTGGCCTGCTGCCTGGACGTTTTGCACCTCACCAAATGGGGTGGGTGGGAGCTGAAATTGGGAGCTCTATTTATAGCTCTGCACTTTGTAACTGCTGTACTGGGAATGTAATATTTGTGTGTAATATATTCACTATAGGGGCTGAAGTGCACACTTTTGTTGCTCTGTGGATCTGTTTTTCACTGCAGGAAAGGGAATGTCTGCACTTGGTAATATATTACTGGACATTCAGAATGAACTAAAATGTCCACACGTTCTTAAGAGACCTGTTTTAGCCTTGTGAAGTTGTCAGATAAGCACAATAAATAAGACATAAAACCTATTCAAAGGTCCCTGTGAAACATTTGGTTTTGTGAAGGGGATTTCATGTGTTGGTACAGGCAGGAAGCTGTGTTCTTCCAAATCTGAAGTAAATCATGAGTTCCTTTTACTGTGCTCTGCTTTGATGTTGTGGAGGGACACGCAGAAATAGAAAGGTGTGGTACCCAGCCTTATATGTCTTGAAATCAAGATTCTTGGATTCTTGTTGAAATAGAGAACATGATAGGAGTTCCAAGGCATGTGAACAATTCAGACAGTGTAAAAACACCTTAAATATTCCCTGATTAGGGGACCTGACTGTGTATACTTGAGTTCTCCCACAAGCGTAGTGTATTCATTTAAGCTTTCAGAGAAAACATAGAACATTTATTTTAAACCCAGGTGATTATACAGACAAAAGACACTGCAGCTTCAGTTCTGAAGTCCAGAGCCAGGAGTAAACTCAGAAGATTTCTTCACACCTCTGGGTCAGCTACTATGTGGCTTCTCCTTGCTTTGAGTCTCAGTTTTTTCCTGTGAAACAGGAGGCATAGACTCGATAAGATACTAGAACTTTGCCTTCTCTTATAGTGTCAACTGGTTTTGTGGCAGAGGCTATCTGCTATCCCCAAACCCTTTTTTCCTGACTAAAAAAAACTTCTTAGGGGTCCCCAGGCCAGGGACTGGTACTAGGCTGCACAGCAGGAGATAGATACCTGCCTAACCTAAAACCATGCCCCCCACCCCAGGGAAAAGTTGTCTTCTATAAAACTGATCCCTGGTGCCAGACAGGTTGATGACCACTGTCTTAGATAATCAGCAGTGTTACGGAGTGAGTTTTGTCCTTCAAATACATATATTGAAGCACTGATCCTCAACACGACTGTATTTGGAGATATGCCTTTAAGGAGGTAATTAAAGCTGCTTCGTTGTAAAGAGTCCGCCTTCCTAGACAGGAGATCCTGGTTTCTTCCTGGGTCGGCAAGATTCCCTTGGAGAAATGAATGGCAACCCACTCCAGCATTTTTCCCATGGACAGAGGAACCTGGTGTGCTACAGTCTGTGGGTTCACAAAAAAGTGGGACAGGACTTAGTGACTAAACAACAGCACAACAAGGTTAAAAGAGGTCATAAGGGTGGGGCTAATCTAGTAGGACTCTCTGTAAGAGGTAGAGACTCCAGAAATGCTCACAGAGAAAAGGCTGTATGGGGAGAGATCATCCATCTTCAAGCCAAGGACAGAGGTCTCAGCAGAAACCAACCCTGCTGGCTCCGTGGTCTTGGACATCCAGCCACCAGAAGTGTGAGAAATAAGTTTCTGTTGTTTAAGCCCCGTGCCCACCCCACCCCCATAGTTTCTATTACGGCAGCGCTAGCAGTCCTTGCCGACGAAGGTCCGTCTAGTCAAAGCTGTGGTTTTTCCAGGAGTCATATATGGATGTGAGAGTTAGACCATAAAGAAAGCTGAGCTCTGAAGAATGGATGCTTTTGCACTGTGGTGTTGGAGAAGACTCTTGAGAGTCCCTTGGACTGCAAGGAGATCCAACCAGTCCATCCTAAAGGAGATCAGTCCTGGGTGTTCATTGGAAGGACTGATGCTGAAGCTGAAGCTCCAATATTTTGGCCACCTGATACGGAGAGCTTATTCATTTGAAAAGACCCTGCTGCTGGGAAAGATTGAGGGTGGGAGGAGAAGGGGATGGGATGACAGAGGATGAGATAGTTGGATGGCATCACCGACTCCATGGACATGAGTTTGAGCAAGCTCCAGGAGATGGTGAAGGACAGGGAAGCCTGGCGTGCTGCAGTCTGTGGGATGGCAAAGAGTCAGACACGACTGAGCCACTGAACTGAGCAGACTAATAATACAGGGAATGAGGGGAAGGGTGGAGGAGTGGTGGTGGCAGCAGTGTGTCCAGCGGAAAAACATTTTTAGTGGCCCTTGCAAACAGGGGTAGCCAGTGAGCTGTCTGCAGGGAGTTCTGAGTGCATCTCTTGGTAACGTTTATTAAAAGTGACTGACCCAGCTGTGGTGCAGGCCTTCTGCCATTTCCTCCTCCTTGTTGCCTGCTACATGAATCTGATGGCTGGAGCTACAGTGGCCGTCTTGTGACCATGAGGTGACCTTGAAAACAGAAGCGAGTAGTTACAATGGTGGAGCAGAAAGGATGGTACCACCTGGGTACCAGGTAGATGTGGAGCACTAAGCCAGCCCACCATTGCCTATTTCCACACATGTATTGTGTGAGATAACAATCTGTCTTGTTTAAGCCTCAATTGTTGGGTTTTTTTTTTTTTTTTAACTACATGCAGCCAAACCTAATTCTAATTGATACATCTGTGAAGAAGCTTATTTGAACCAATGATAATAGATAGTAACATTTATCTTTCTTATCCCTGTTTCTACTGAGTCAGGATTATATTTCTTAGCACCTGCCAAAACTAGGGATGATTTTCCACTCTGAGCCAGGTTTTGCTTGGATTCTTTTCATGGCAACGAATCAGACACTTTAGGACCCCAAGAGTCACACCTGGCTCCAGGTTGCTTTGTGCTCTTCTGTTTTGGATTTTTAAGCCCTCTTCTTATTTCTTCAGTGGTACTCAGATATTACCAGCACAGACTTTAACCGTCTGGGTGGATTCTTTGTTGTTGGGCACCAAGCTGGTGTGGCCAGGAGTTTGCTGGTAGCCAGTAGTCAGGCTCTTGGGATGAGGGAGTGGAAGCAGAGGGAGGAAGAGCAGCTGTTTCAAATGGGGGTGGAGGAGGGGAGGAGATGGCCTGACCCTTGTGTTCAGTTCTTCTGAGGGAAACGCTGTGGGCCCGGTACTTAAGCAAGTCGTAACTACTGACCTCATTTGGACCATTAAGGGCCAGCTTTTTTTGCTTTTCGTTAGAAACATTATTTATGACAGTTTACAGATGTTACAGATTTTTGGCTCCTTGAGGCAGTACCAAGGGCTTCCCTGGTGGCCCAGATGGTAAAGGACCTGCCTGCCAATGCAGGAGACCTGGGTTTGATGCCTGGGTAGGGAAGATCCCTTGGAGAAGGAAATGTTAACCCACTCCAGTATTCTTGCCTGGGAAATCCCATGGACAGAGGAGCCTAGTGGAGGACTACAGTCCATAGGGTCGCACAGAGTTGGACATGACTGAGGGGCTGAGCACACACATGCACCTTTCCCAGTATAAAGGAGAAGTCTCAGTAGGTGTCAGGGATTCATTAGACCTCTAATTGATTGAGAGTCTCCCTTAAGGCCATGTCTCAGAGGTCTGATCACTAAGCTGCTTCCAAAGAAACCAGGTAAGTGCTGATTTGAACTACCAGAACATGTTAATAAGTTTTACATAGTATTAAAAGGAAAAGCTGTACTCAGGGTTTCTTCATCTGTTCAGAAAGTGTTGAGCATCTAGTATGCGCCAGACGCTGAGGGTGTTGCAGGAAGAACCCAATCTAGCCTGTCTCTACTCTCATGGAGCCTGCAGTCTCAGAAGGGAAGGTGACATTGAACAGGAGCACCAGGGGCAGGACCGCGGTCTGCCCAGTGCTGTGGTGTTGTCCAGGGCACTGTGACAGGTGTTTCAGGGACATTGTTCCATCACTCAGTCGTGTCTGACTTTTTTGTGACCCTATGGACTATAGCCCACCAGGCTCCTCTGTCCATGGGATTCTCCAGGCAGGAATATTGGAGTGGGTTGCCATGTCCTCCTCCAGGGGATCTTCCCCACCCAGGGATCAAACCCACGTCTCTTGTGTCTCCTGCATTGCAGGCAGATTCTTTACTGCTGGGTCACTAGGAACTGTTGAGGCTTTACTGGAAGTCTGGAGTTGAGGGTCTCAATGGAGAGTGGGGGTAGGGGCGGTCACCTTGCTCCCCCAGGGAATCCTTGTCGATACAGAGAGATTTCAGGACTTTCACAGGGGGTGGTCTGGCAGGGGCCCTGCTGAGCAACCCACAGTGCGTGGGGCATCCCCTTTCCTCCTCAAAGAATCAGTTTCCCAGTCTAAACTGGCAATAATGCCAGGCTGAGAAGCCCTGAAGTTTCTCAAGGCAGGGCCTTGGAGCTCAGACCTGAAGGGGAAGCAGAGCTCAGTTACCTTGGGGAGGAAGTGGGGGTAGTGGGGCAGCAGGATGAGGCTCTGGCTGGAGGAAGTTGGTGGAGAAAGGACAGGACTGGACAGGGGAGAGAACTGGAAGGTCCATGGGGGCCTCACAGACCAGCGTGGGGATGTTGGACTTGGTCCTTAGAGCGGTGGGGAGCTGTTGTGGGGCTGTCATAGGGAGTGATGTGATTTGACTTAATGTGTTAAGAAGCTCAAGCTGGTGGGTCTGTAGAACAGGGAGGGGTGGGGGCTGGTGTGGACGTGGGGGACCAGTGAGGAGGCTGCCAGAGTCAACCTGGCAAGAGCTGATTAAGAGTCAGAGGCGCGGTGGTTGACTGGTCCAGTGGGCCGAGAGGAGGGCCACGGATGAGTCACAGGCTCCCGCTCTGAGTGTAGGTGGAAAGCAGAGCTGTTTACTGATACAGGCGCTGATGGAGAAGGACGAGATGTGGTCAAAGGAAAAAATTGTTTTATTGTAGTTAAATATATATATATAGCATAAAGTGAATCATTTGAACCATTTTTAAGTGTAGAGTTCTGTGGCATGAAGTACCCAGACAGTGTTCTAAAGTTTGCTTTTAATTTTAGGGGGAGGCGAAGATGAGTTCTGTTTGGACAGGTTGAGTTTGGGGTCCCTGTGAGATGCTCAGGTACCATGTCCAGTAGCAGTGAGATCCACTGAGGGTCTGGACCTCAGAGGAGAGGTCTGCACGAGAGAGATTTAAGGGGAAATTTGAGTTCATTTCTTCTTTTTTTTTTTAAAGAAGAGAGCCTTGATTGACAACATAAACTTATTTAAACATTTATTAATACTAAAAATGTCTGTGTACTGAAATTGGAGAAGCAAACAGGCCTTATCTGTAAAGCTGATCTGATGTAGAGCAGCAGGTTTAACCAAAACAAATGCGTTAAAGTATCATCAAATAAGATTTGAATGCATCTCAACTATAGCAGTGCTTGTCTCTCCTAGGGATACGACTTACTTTCACTCCTAAAGGAATATTTTATGATCTTACAAGGTGATATGTTTTGGTTTACATCATTACTTCCCATAAGAGGCTCAAAGCTCTTTACACATCATGCTGAATTTATCTTCTCCAGATCCTCGAGGGTGGATAGGCAGGAGCTTGTTTGTCATTTATGAGATGAAGGAAGCAAAGGAAGATAAATGGCCAAAGCCAGTAGGGGGAAGGAGAAAAAAAAAAAAAAAAGACAGGCGTTCTGTTCCTTTGAGTGGGTGTCAGACTTCAGCACACATGGGAACACTTCAGGGTCTTAAAGAGGCTCCTTTGATAAAATGCAGACTTCTGGGTTCCAGCTTCAGCTTTTTCTGATTCAGGAGAGCAAAGACAAGGCCCCATGGATCCGTGTCTTTAACAAGGCGCCAGGTGAGTTGTGTCTGCTGGCACGTTGCGGAGCCCTGTTGGGACCATCCTGGCCCAGGTGTGAACTGTCACCGGTGGTTTCCGTGCTCGTCTGTAGAATGTAAAGGTGGTTTGCTTTGTCTCAAGGTGAAGTAAGGCACTGTGATGGGGAAAGCAGAGTGTGGAGGTGAGGCCTGATATTCAGCATTCAGGGGCTCTGCCTTCTTGGGAAGGGGATGAGAAACCCCAGAATTGGAACTCAGAAGTCTTCCTCTGGTTCCAGTATCGTTTGGCAGATTTATAGATGCTGCTGGAGGGACTCTAGTGCCTGGAGTGTGAGTCTCAAAACCTGGAGCAGTGGGCTGTTGGAGCAAAGGTTTTTGGACTATAGATGAGTTCCTGGAATGTCTCAGACTGTGGGTGCCATGGATTCAGTGGCGCTGGCAAGTGTGCGTTTGGGGACCCACTTTTTTTGTGTGCCGTGCTGGGTCTTTGTTGCCACACAGGCTTTTCTCTAGTTGTGGGCTCCTTGTTTTGCGGTGCACGGGTTTCTCATTGTGGTGGCTTCTCGTGTGACCACTCCCTGGCTTCAGAGCACAGGCTCAGTAGCTTTGGCTCTTGGGCTTAGCTGCTCTGCAGCATGTGGGATCTTCCCAGATCAGGGATTGAACCTGCGTCTCCTGCATTGGTCGGCAGATTCTTTACCACTGAGCCACCGGGAAGCCCTGGGACCCACATTTTATATTTCAAAACTAAGATACTAAAAGTCAGGCATAAAACAAGCCTGACAGTTGACTGCCGAATGTTTTCCAGCGGCGTAAAGGAGTTGGATGGAGCTCTGACTCCTTGCATTTGCAGGTTTGCTCTCCCAGACCCCTTCGGGGTGTTCTGGGGGGTGGAATGTGTGCACAGGGTTCTTCTCCCCTCACCCACGACTCTGCCTGTGGACCCTGCTTATGACTCTCTCACCAAACCGTTTGAGTTGGAGTTTGCTTCTTTTCAGATCCTGAGTGGCATATGGGTTTTCATATCATGTGTTTAAATGAGATACGAATCAAAGAAGCAAAAGATCTTTCCCTTCCTAAAATATGTGGTTCTTTCCTTTTTCTCTTTTCCCCCTCCGTTTATTGTCCTTCCTGTACATATGCTAACCCACTGGCACGTAGAGTATATTGGTCCTGGCAAGTGATGCTGCTGAGTGAGGGAAAGTCTGTGTTCCAGACTCCATTTCCCACTGATTTCTGGGAGGAAACAGGGGATGTGTTTCAGATGGAGTGAGATCCAGTATGGGCAGCGGGGGGCTCAGGCAGGAGGAAAGCGGGGTCTGTGTGCTCCCTGCCATGGGGGAGCCTCGCCTCTGCTGACTTCTCCCAACTGGCTGCCTCCTTTGAAAAGGTTGGGAATCCTGTGGAACACAGCGAAGGGCTTCCCGACACTGAAGGCCATGCAGTTCTCTACCTGCTGTGGTGGTGGAACGGCGCTGGCCTCGTCCCCAAAGCAGGGGATCTCTTTTTCTGAGAGTTTGCTGTTTATATCTGGTCCCTGAGCAAAAGTCTCTAGCTCTTCCATCCATCCTTCTCGGGTGCTCTTAAGGAGAGGGCTCAGAAAACACCTCACACGCCTGCCTTCTCTCTGCCTGGCCACGCCTTCCCGTCTCCTTGGTAGTTTAGTCCCTGAGATGTTGGGGTTCCCCTGCTCCCATCTTGAGCATCCAGCTTTGTGGCTCTGGTTCCACCACGCCGCAGAGACGCCGAGTGTGGGGATTTCTCTCGCGTCTCTGCGTTGAGCCGCACTGGGGACCAGGCTGCGATGGGGGTGTTGTCCCTTGCATCCCCTGCGGCATCTCGGGAAACTGGGAACCACGTTGCGTTCTCCCACACTCTGCCCACTGTCATCCTGGAGCGTCTGCATGGTGCCCCAGGCTACCCTGACGCTCGGATCCAAAGCCTGGAGTCGCCTACCGTCGACTCCCTGCCCTCCTCCACTCGCGGGGTCCGTCTCCAGACCTGGAGATGCTGCTGCTCTGCTCCCCGCCTCCTGTGCCCAGGAGTCTCCTCACCCTCATCGGGGCCCTTAGCTCAGTGTCTGGCTTGTTGCCCTCTTGGCGGGTGTGTGTGTGTGTGGTTTGTCTCTCTACAGCCCATGCCACCCGCTGCCTCTGGAAACTGGTCTCAGGCAAACAGTCCAGCGTGGCACCCCCTTCTTAAAAGCCTCAGGAGGCCTTAGTGGCACTCAGAGTAAAACCGACTGACCCCTTTCAGGATATGGCCCTGCCATTCCAGCCTCACCCCTGGCCCAGTCCCACGGCAGCCCCCACTCTACCCCCCGCCCAGGGATCCATGCCCAGGTCACTCCTTCCCTCCCCCAGGTGCCCATGCTCTGGGCATGCTGGACTGTTGGATGTGCTTTGTGTGCAGAAGCCTGTTTCCAGGCCTCCTCCTCTTGTGCTTGGAGTCTCTGCTGCCAGGCGTTGAACTTGCTGCCCTTCTTGGTGCTTTGCCTTCCCTTCTTCTCAGGGGCTCCCTGGGCAGTGGTGCCATCGGAGGGCTCCTGTCTGCCCTTGGTTGTTGACGCAGGACTTGTCTGTGGGGTTAGACCTCCTTGGGGAGCCGCTGCTTCGTCGTCATCGGCTCCTAGCATAAAGCATGGTGCATAATTCAGGCAGCCCCTCTTTGATTTTCTGTTGAACACGCAAAAGCTTGCGTCAATAATGATACTGACTGTGGCTGCTCATGCCCAGAGCCCCAAGCACGTGCCAGGCAGGCCCCATTCTGAGCCCGCGTGGTGTGTTGTGTGGGCTCACCGTGGGACCTTCCGCTGCCTTGGTTCTGCCCTTCTGTCCTCAGCCCCACAGAGGCACGGGTGCTCCGTGCGGGGTGCCCCCGCCCCCACATCCACAACCCTGGAGACAGTGGCTTTGTCAGAGGAGTGTGAGGGAGGCAGGTGCTTGGGCAGACGCCTTTGCTTCTGTTCCCTCTGCTGCTGGGGATTATTTTCAAAGCAGGTCATTAGAACCCGTTAAATTGGCTGCAGGCCTTGCATCCTGGAGTCCAGGCCCCTTCAGAGGAGCTGGAATTAAACCTGGAAGCCCTGGGGAGCTGGTTTGCCACTGAAACCTGTTATGTGAAGTAGGTCACAGCAGAGAACGGACCCCAGAGAGCCCTGAGCCTGGGGGCGCCGGCCAAGGCTCCGACGGCTGGGGTGGGGGCCCCGGACCACCTGACCCCACGGTTGCTCGTTTATTTCCTCCACCGACACCTCCTGAGCCTTTAGTCCTGCTGAACCTTTGGTAAACTCTTTCTGCCCATCCCTCTTCATCCTGGCAGCTCTCCTCTGAGGGGCCGCTTAGCGTCTTAGTGTTTTCCGTGTTTGGTACTTAATTTGGTTTCTGTGATAAAGGTTACAGGGAGAGTTTGGGAGGGTGAGTCAGTCACAGGAACAAAGCCGAGTTGGGAGGCTCAGGGGTCTTTTCTTGCCTGAGCCGGTCCTGCTCCCTTCCTCCCCCAGCGGGATGGATGGAAAACCGTTGATTAGTGTTGCTTAAATGCATCGCAATTAATTCCTCTCCCGTTTCTTACACTCTAGGGCCGAGGCTAGCCTATAAATCTCAGGCTCGGGATCGCTGTAAAATTTGATGTATCTCTCGGGGTAGGTGTGCTCACACACATTCGTTGGCTTGAATTATCTAAAGTTATCATGAGAAAGGTCTTATTTCTGTTGCCTGCCCTGATTTGCACTTTAAATATAGTTGCCTGTAGCAGTTACAGGAATGCATGTTGAAGATAGAAAAGGGAAAATTACTTTTTAAACAGCCGCTTGGCATAGAGGAGCATGATTTACCTTTTAGAGTATTTCTCCAAATGTGCATTAAGGCCAAGCTTTCAAGAATATTTTTCTCCCCTTACTGAATCTGGAAATTAGTATGAAGCCAGACAGCAAACCCTGAGCCCCTGGCAGCCACCCCTCCTTGCTGAGGTCTCCCCTCCCTCCTGCTGTGGTAGAGTCCCACTCTGTATTCTTATTAGGGTTGTCGAAGGTGACATAATTTCTTACCTCACTCGCTAATTTTTCTCACTTTCCTCCTCTGTCAGTACCGTTTCTCCTTCCTTTCCACAAACTGCAAAAGCTGGGATTTTGTTGGTAAGGTGTCAGTCGCTGAGTTGTGTCTGATTCTTTGTGACCCATGGATTCCTGTGTCCGTGGCATTTCCCAGGCAAGAATACTGGAGTGGGTTGCCATTCCTGTCTCAGGGGATCTTCCTGGACTAGGGATTGAACCTAGGTCTCCTGCGTTGCAGGCAGATTTTTTACCGTCTGAGCCAACAGGGAAGTTGGTAGGAATTCTGCCAGTGATTCATTATTTTATATTTGGAATTGTTAATGAGATAGCATATCCTGTGCCTTCAAAATGCATTTGGTTCCTTGATGATTTGCTTTATTTAGATTATGGAAATGCAAAGATAAAACCAACTAGTATTTTTCTTAATATTCATCTAATGGGGATTATCTTGCCATGTTATGATTTGCTCTTATCCGTGCAAGTAATTGCATTTCTTATGTTATTGCTTTAAATATTATATAATTTATTTCTGTCTTGGGAAAAAGAAGGAGTTTTTAATTTCATAGCAGAGTGATGGGGATAAATAAGTTTTGTTACTTTTTTTTAAAGGGTATTTTAAACTTTTTGTTGTCATTTAGTGGCCGAATCATCTCCGATTCTTTGCGACCCCATGGACTGTAGCCCACCAGGCTCCTCTGTCCATGAGATTCTCCAGGCAAGAATACTGGAGTGGGTTGCCACGCCCTCCTCCAGGGGATCTTCCCAACCCAGGTATTGAACTGCGTCCCCTGAATTGACAGGTGGATTCTTTACCACTAAGTCACCTAGGAAGCTGGTATATTTTTTGCAGAGAATTAAAATCTAGTTTACCCTTCCCTCAGTTAAGCTTTGTCTGAATAAAATTGTGGTGTTTTTATTCCATAAAGACAAGGAGGATTTGTGGAATTCATTTGATTTATGGGGAGCATCTTTCCTGAAGGTATTTCTTAAACAGTAACACTGTCAGCTAACATTAGCTGCTTGTTTATGAAAGGTGATGTGTTAGTAGTATTTAGAACTAAAGACACTTTTTCTTCAGTACAGAGTCTGTTCTGAAGGGCGAGGGCTTTTGTGTTGACACACTCTTCTTTTTCACAAGGCCACCTGGCCTTGGCAGAAAAATGAGGTTAAGACTAACCCTGCTTATTAGCTGAGGAGTCGACTGAATTTGTTCCATTAGGAAGGTTATTTTTTCTGGATAAAAGGAAATTCTAATCCAGAGAGCTCTGACTGTCCGTGCTCGGAATTAGGCATCGATGAGGTTGGGGGAGGTCTTCCTCTGGTGGCTCCATGGAATCCCCACTGCAAAGCAGGAGCCACAGGAGATTCTAGAAGATTCCTTGGAGGAGGACATGTCAGCCCACTCCAGTATTCTTGCCAGGGAAATCCCATGGACAGAGGAGCCTGATGGGCTACAGATGGACATGACTGAAGCAACTTACACAACATGCACAGGGTTGGGGGAGATGGATTTTTGAGACTTGAGAGACCTGTGTTAGATGGACCACAGTTTTTACATCCCATAGGTTGACACACTATTTTGTTTTCTAGAATTCTGTGATGCTGAGGGCTGTTGATGTGTTGCAACCTCCCTGTAAGATGTTTTTTTTTTTAATAATTCCATTTTGGGGATCTTCTTGAGGATTTTTAATGTGTTTGCCAGTTTAGAGATAAGTAAAGCAAAGCCGAAATATTAAATACCCAGAAGCAGAATGTAAATGGTGTTTGATGTTAAATCTCTCCTCCCTTCTTAGAACTTTGTGAATGATTTGGGCTTTGCATTTGTCTTGGGGGATGTGTAAAATGTGAGAGCAGGTCAGATCCTAGTGACCATGGATTAAGTGGGGGCACTAAACTCCTTTGTTCTACCGGGGTGGTGATAGCAGTGTAAGGAGGAGACAGCCCTTAAATGATGGTTCGGGAAGACTTTGGTTGATTTGTTCACTCATTCGATAAATATTTATTGACCTCCTGGGTGCTGCCTGTGTTGTAGGGGGCAAACAGTACATAAAACCACATTCCTGCCTTCATGGAGCTTACATTAAACTAACATAGAAGACGAGCAATAAACAAATAGCTATAGACTGTGTCAGTGGTGGTAAGTGCTCTGGAGAAGAATAAAGCGGAGTGGAGGGTGGGGAGGGGGTGCCGGGGTAGGGGGACACTGTACTCTCCAGAGCCTCGTACAGTGCCACCTGGGATCTCAGTGCCGAGAGATGTTCATCTGGATTTTGCCTGCCTTCGGAAATGTCATCTTGGTAGTGGAAGTGATTAAACCATGTTAGTCGTTTGCTTCCTAGTGTGAATATATTTTAGATTTGAGGCAGTTGGATGTCTGGGACTGGGGTGGGAGGATTCCAGGCGTCAGGATGGATGGTCCTGTCTCCTGCTTCTGAGCAGGGTCTTCTCCCTTATCTAGAATCCTGTCCCGCCCACCCCCCATGCGCCTTGCACTGCGCTGTTGTTCCCTGGAATTGCCTGGCCAGCCCTTCGTACCTTCTTGCTCCATGGCATCGCTCGTTTGTTTTCTCTTGGGAATGCTAATTGGAGAAAGAAAACTCTGTGAAATACTTTCCTCTTAGCTTTTCAGGAGAAACGCACTGTAAAGTTAAGGTATTATGTTTTTGTCTGGTTAAGCTTCCAGACTGGTTTATCTTTTTACATCCTATTTTCCACGTGTTATTGTCAGATTATTATTATTATTTTAATGTAGAGCCTAGATGTGTCTCTGGGGATATCTTTGTCTATTTATGGCTCCGACTCAAGGTCATTCTAAATGGGGAATGATTCTACTTCCTCTCACTCCCCTGGCCCCATGGCTTTAGCCAGATTCTGGTAGCTCTCCCTGCGTGCCTGGAGCAGCCTCTGCACCGCAGAGCTGACCCGAATCTGCGGAAGCGGACAGCTTGCCCCAGATTTCGCTCCGCTGCCCACCGGGCTCTGGCAAGGATGTGAGAGTGCGAATTTGCACTTCTTCCCAGTGGAATCTCAGCAATTCCCCTTTGCTTTGGAAGGCACCAGAATTCAGGTTTCTAGGAAGTTGTACTCCTCTGTCTTGTGTGCCTCTGTCTTGTGGTTTCTAGCTACAGGTGCGAACGGTATCCTCATTCTTTAGATGTAGTGGTTCCTTCGCTGGGAGCCTGAGCCTGTTGACCTCACACCAGTGGATGCTCCTAGGTCTGGAGCACGGCGGCCTTTGGTACTAGTCTGCAGCAATGCAGCTGCTTTTAAAACGAGCAAAATTTAATTCTGTTAAAGTATCATTTTTTTTTTCCATTTTAAGCAAAACTGTTGAATATGAGAATGAATCTTAATTTCTGATTTTAATGTACAAATGTTTCTTATTTCTCCCTTCCCCCCAGCTTTTGCTTTGGTTTCTGAAGATATGAAGAAAGAGGCCAAACAGTCTAAGGTACGAATTCTAAAGTCAAATCTGTTCTAGGGGTCTGAGATTTGTCTGTATTTTCTTTAATGGGAACTATAATGATTTCATCTTTCAACGAATTAATGAAATGTTGGTCCACATCAATTTTTGAATCCACAGCAGCAAGTCACAGATAGTCTTGCTTTAAAAAAAAAATCCTTTGTTAAGGCAGATCCACTTGGTTTTAAATTTTATCTTAAGAAAAAAGGTGTTTGGATATGGAGCTAGACATTTTAGCAGTCTTAACTTGGATACTGTAGATTTTTTCTGGCCTTACGTCTTAGGTTGTTGTTCAGTGCCCAGTCGTGTTTGACTCTTTGAGACCCCATGGACTTAACCTTGGACCTAGTTTTCCCAGCCTGTGAAACATGGGTGCCATGTCAGGGTCACAAGTCCCTGAATGCCCCTCACCCTGAGGTGACATTATGTGAGAGGGCATCCTGGGCACTGCTGAGAGAGCCCAAAGGTGACCACCAGGCTCCTTTTACAGCCTGAAACCTGAAACGAAGACGTGGGGGACCCGTGGAGAGGAAACAGCATTTTTCTAAATCTCAGAGCTGCTGCTCTCCCATCACTGGTTGCATTCAAGAACTACGTCAATTTAGATTGCAGGGTTTTTTTTTTTTTTTTTTTTTTTTTTTTACCATTTGGGATTGCATTAGATCAGTTTAGCATTTGAGAAAGAGAATATTTTTAAAATATGAGTTGTTTTTGTCGCATTAATTAAGGCTCAGTTGACTCTTTTTTACCCCACAATTAGTATAAAAGCACTTTAAAATAGAATGTTTCTTTTACCAACAGAATGTGATCTGTTCTAACTATACCATGCGGTTCCCACACAAGGGAAATGAGGAGAATAATTCCTTATGGTTTTACGACTCTTTATGGTTAATAAAGCATTTCAGACGTTTGATTCGGTTTGCTTTTCTCAGTGGTCGTGTTATTGCTAAGCAAAGCAGATACTTGCATACAGAGCAGAGAAAATACATGCTTAGAGAAGTGAGTTGGTCGAGGTTACCTGACTTAAAAGGCAAAGTCAGAATCCACACTTTCAGACTCCTTGACTTTTTCATGCTGTAGTTTTGCATTACATTGTCAAGTGCCTTGTCCTGTGTTTGTTGGGCCATAATGAAGCTCATTATGAATTTAAGGGTTATTAATAGGGAATTAAAATTTTGTGTAATAAATTTAGGAATTATATAGCACATACTTTCAAATATAGGTTTTTGCTCATCTTTCCAAAAGATGTAATACATATATTTTTGGCCTTCAAAACATATATGAATGTAAGTAGAGATAAGGTAAGTTGTATATCTTAGTGTCATTGTTTTCATGCAAAGGTATTAAAGTCCTTGAAAAGTATCATTAACCCCATCTGTGCTTGGCTGCGGAGCCAAAAAGCCATTAATCCCCTGAGGACAGGCAGTGATGCAGTATCTGCTGTAGCCCATGCCAGGGCTGGGAGATGGAGGAGAATCGATTTGTCCAGGGTCATCTGGAGTCTGTCTGCAGATGAACCCAAGATAGGACTTAAGGCCCTTGACAGTAACCATGTCCACTAGGTTTGTCATTGGCAGTTCACCCTCAGCACACCTGGGAGCCGTCACTGCTGCCCAGAAGGCCGCCCTCCATCCTGCTCGCTCCACTGCTCACTGCGGTCGAGGGCCCTGGTTCCCTAGAACTGGGCCAGCCCTGCTTGGAGCTGGGGGCCTTCCCCAAGCCGGTCAGATTCCCTGGTTGGCGTCAGGTGGCTCCTCACAGTGCTCTGCCGACCCGCCCGGGGCCTGCCCTCTGACCCAGGTGCCTCTCTTGGCTCCCGGGTCCCTGGCTCTGCTGGATTCTGGCCCACCCCGGCTTTCCGTGGAGCCTGCCCTTCCCAGCTCATGCTCAGGCTACATATGGCCTCAGCCAAGCTGCGAGGGTGACTCCCACCTGCCTTCCGTCCTGTGCTGGCCTGTGACGCTGGACCCTGTGGGTCGTAGGTGTGGAGCCAGGCTCCAGAGCCAGGCTGCTGGGGTTCATGGTCCCTCTCCCACCCTGACCCCCGGCGGGATTTACCCACACTCACTTCCCTCATCTGTAACAGGACTGCCCCCACAAAGCGGTTTTGAAGGTTGTGTTGTGTGTCTGCCCCTTAGAGCAGTGCCAGTCCCTGTTTACATGTTTACCTGCTGTGACAGCAAGAAAGGTCCCATGCAACCTTTCAAGAGGTTTCCACACAGGGTTGGGTGCTTGGCTGTGATCAAGCTGAAGATGCCAGTTTAATTCTCTTTCTACTTAAAAGATTTCATAGCAAATTCTTGTGAGGCTTTTTTAAAAATCTTCTTTTAATGAAGGATTTATAAACTAAGCATCACGTATGTGGACTGCAAGTGTTCAAGTCTCTTGTACTTTAAAGATAAAAGCTGCACTGAGGGTGTCTTAGATCTGTGTTTTTCTGGCCAGGGTCGGAGCTGTCTGTAGGGTGGTACCCTGGTAGCAGATGTCTTTTCCTGTCTGAGTAGCAATTCCGTTGACCTAGAGAACTTTTGACAGTGATCACGTTTTAATGGATACTGATGGTGTCAGAAATACGCAGCAGGAGAGATAATAAAACAAACCATGTGTTTCTTCTTAGGAAGAACTAGGCCTTTTCACAAGGGAAGCTGGAGACAGAATTTTAAATGTTCTGTCAATTAGTTCATTTACTCCAATTTTCTTTCTCAAAGGGGAAATTAATGAAAACCATTTTGGTTCCATTTCAGTTCACCTAAATCAGGCGATCCTTGGATATTTTATTTTTACAGTTTACAAATTGAGCCGTTTGAAATGGTCAGTCATTTCCTACCTATTGTATCTGGCAGTCAGAGCTGCAGTGCTTAATAACAGAAAGCTGTGGAATTTCAGTTGATTTTCTTTGGTTTTGCCAAGGCATCTGGCAGAAAGTCTAGTTCCTGTTCCAGCTTGGCTGGAATCATTGAGTTCAGGATGCTTTTTATGTGCAGCTTCTGGTAAAGGTGACTTTTGTTGTAGTTATTATTAATACTTTTGCTGTTGCTGTTCAGTCACTCAGTCAGGTCTGACTCTTTGAGACCCCAGGCACTGCAGCATGCCAGGTTTCTTGTCCATCACCAACTCCCGGAGCTTGCTCAAACTCATGTCCATCGAGTCAGTGATGCCATCCAACCATCTCATCCTCTGTCATCCCCTTTCTGTCATCCCCTTCTCCTCCTACCTTCAATCTTTCCCAGCATCAGGGTCTTTTCTAATGAGTTAGCTCTTTGCATCAAGTGGCCAAAGTATTGGAGCTTCAGCATCAGTCCTTCCAATGAAAATTCAGGACTGATTTCCTTTAGGATTCACTAGTTGGATCTCCTTGCAGTCCAAGGGACTCTCAAGAGTCTTCTCCAACACCACCGTTCAAAAGCATCAATTCTTCAGTGCTCAGCTTTCTTTATGGTGCAATGTCACATCCATACATGACTACTGGAAAAACCATAGTTTTGACTAGACGGACCTTTGATGGCAAAGTGATGTCTCTGCTTTTTAATATGCTGTCGAGGTTGGTCATAGCTTTTCTTCCAAGGAACAGGCTTCTAATTTCGTGGCTGCAGTCCCCATCTGCAGTGATTTGGAAGCCTAAGAAAATAAAGTCTGTCACTGTTTCCATTGTTTCCCCTTCTATTTGCCATGAAGTGATGGAACCGGATGCCATGATCTTAGTTTTTGAATGTTGAGTTTTAAGCCAACTTTTTCACTCTCTTTCATCTTCATCGAGAGGTTCTTTAGTTCCTGTCTGCTTTCTGTCATCAGGGTGGTGTCATCTGCATATCTGAGGATATTGATATTTGTCCCGGTGATCTTGATTCCAACTTGTGCTTCATTCAGCCCAGCCTTTTGCATGATGTACTCTGCATATCTTTCAGCTTACTCTCAAAGTATGTTTCCATCTCATGATGCATGTTTTCTGAACAGTGCCTCTGGGGGAGGATTGGGCATGTGTTATTGGAAGATGTAAGGAAGGAACATTGGAAAGGAGCCAGAGACCTGGATTTCAGTCCTGGCCTATGGCTAGAGTGACTGTTAGATGTTGTGCAAATCCTGTACCTTTTCTGAGCCTCTTTTGTTCTATCTGCAGAAGGAGAATGTTGGATTGGATCATCTCCCATGCTATTTTAAAAAATTGTGGTAAAAGACACATAAAATTTACTGTTTTAGCCATTTTAAAGTGCACAGTTCAGGAGTGCTAAGTATGTTCATACTGTTGCGCAGGCAGTCTCCAGAACTCTCTTCATCCTGCGGAACTGAAACTTGGCCCCCATTAAACCACAGCTCTGCATTCCCTCCTGGCCCCTGGCCCTCTACCACCCTGCTTTCCATCTCTGAATTTGATCGCTCTAGGTACCTCACATAGGTGGTGTCATACAGCCTCTGTCTTCTTATGACTGGCTTATTTCACTTAGCATCATGTCCTCAAGGTTCATCCACATTGTGGCATGTGTCAGAATTCCCTTCGTTTAAAAAACAAAATCTGTTTATTTGGCTGTTTTGGGTCTTAGTTGTGGCACGCGGGATCTGTGGGCTCTTTGTGAGTTGAGTTGCCGTGTGGCATGTGGGTGCTAGTTCTCTGCCCAGGGATCGAACCCGTGTCCCCTGCATTGGCAGGTGGACTCTTAACCACTGGACCACCAAGGAAGTCCCAGAATTCCCTTCTTTTTTAAGGCTGATTAATATTCCACTGTACAAAGAGGCCACAGTTTCTTTATCTATTCCAGTGCTACATTCGAATCTGAAATTTCCGTATAGTTTTCTATAATCCTTGTCTAGCAGCCCAGCCAAAGGCGTGGCCTGGCAAGGAGGAGGCAGCCTGGCCAAGAGGAAGCCGACGGCTCCGTCCCCGGGCTCAGGTGGCGGTCCTGGCCAGAGAGGCAGTGAGTCCACACGCGCCGACCTCGGATGCTAGCCCTGCTCTGGTTGAGCACATTTAGGGAAGTGGCTTGAGCCTTCCAGTCTTCTTAGCGGCTCTTCTGAAAAATACGTCTTTTATCATCATTAGGTCAAGTGTCACTTGACCCGGAGGTGTAGCAGGCAGATCAGTACGTAACTCTGAGGTTCTTCTCCCCTCGGTGTTATTTCTACTCCTGAGTCAGAGACAATTTCAGAAAATGCTGCTGAAGGTGGCCCCTCCCCTGTGTCCTCTCCCCCGTGTGCTGTTACAGTCCCTCCTGCATCCTGAGCGGGCATGTCTCGGTGGCAGTATCTTGGCTTGTAAGCTGCTGATATTTTGTTGATAATGGCTCACAACTGCATTTCTTGTTGCATCCATGAGGGAAATGGAAGGATATTTGCCACCGTCCGATAGTCATAATTATAGCGTGTGGCGGTTGAAAATGGAAAGGGGCAATTAGAGGGAGAATTCCTTCTGCCAGAGGAGACAATGAAGATGGCAGATTTAGCTGCTGACACTCTGCGCTTTGTCGGAGGAGTCTTTGAGGAGCTGCTTTGATCAGGATCAGGTACATCTGTGCTCATGCGCCCACATCCATGTTTCTGTGTTTGAAGCTCTGCAGCTCTGAGAGGTCCCTTCGGTGCTCAGGAAATATTGTGAGCCCCAGGCTGACCCCCTCCCCCCAGGGCTGCTTCTCAGGTAGGAGAGAATACGGTGGTGACATTGCTGATGGCAGCATGTCTGAGCCCCTCAAGTGATAAATACGGTGTTTGGTAGAGCCCGTCTTCCCAAGGAATGCACAGTCAGAAGGGGTACAGTCCTGATGTGTTTGTAATGCTTACCATGTATCAGGTTTTAAAACGACCTCTCCCGGGAACATTGTCAACCATTTTACACGAGAAGAAAGAGCCTCAGCTCAATTCGGTGACTTGCCTAAGATCATGTAGGGGAGGACCCATAGGAGTCTTCTGCTCTGATGCAGAAATATATTATTGCTGCTTTTCCCGCCTTAATTTTTGTCTATTTCTTTAAGGAGGCACTTCCAAGCTCTCATTTTCCATGTCTTCCCCACAGATGTTAATATGTACCACACTTATTTATTTCATGTATTGCTGTTTTTTTTTTTAATGTGATGAGATTGATCTTTTTCTCTTTTATTTAAAATACAGAATTTGGAGAAAAGTGACACATCAAAGAAAAATGACTTAGGTGAGTAACGATTTCTTCTTTTTAACTTAAGAGTTGATATCCAGGGGGTATTTCTTGTAAATTATATTTCAGTGAAGTGAATTTTTCTTTCTGATTTTATTTATGTGATAAATATTTGTTGGCCAAATACTTCATCTTTTGCTCAGCCCAGTGTTTACCGTCCTGAAGACACCAGGAGAACACATTTCAGATGGACATATTGGAAGTAATAGTTCATAAGTTGGATTTATTTCCCTCAGCCACAATGTATTGAGCTGCTGGTAAAGATAGACTTCTGTGCTGGGGGGCTGCTGGGGGGAGTACAGCGGTGATGGTGATGGAGATAGAGTCTGTTCTCAGGGGTGCATGCACACTTAGCGGGAGGAAGGATCAGCTCTGGCCTTTGTCATGTTCCCTCTGCCTGGAGCCAGGGCACCGCTGCTGACTTGCAGGCAGCCTGTCCCCTGCGGGTCAGCTTGGTGACGACGTCTTCTGTTAAATCCTCTTGGCCACAGCAATCAGAGCAGATAAAGAAATAAAAGGGATCCAGATTGGAAAAGAAGAAGTAAAACTCTCTCTGTTTGCAGATGACATGATCCTCTACATAGAAAACCCTAAAGACTCTACCAGAAAATTACTAGAGCTAATCAGTGAATATAGTAAAGTTTCAGGAAACAAAATCAACACACAGAAATCCCTGGCATTCCTATACACTAACAATGAGAAAACAGAAAGAGAAATTAAGGAAACAATTCCATTCACCATCGAATCAAAAGGAATAAAATACTTAGGAGTATTTCTACCTAAAGAAACCAAAGACTTGTATATAGAAAACTATAAAACACTGATGAAAGAAATCAAAGAGGACACAAACAGATGGAGAAATGTGCTGTGTTCGTGGATTGGAAGAATCAATATAGTGAAAATGAGTATCCTACCCAAAGCAATCTATAGATTCAATGCAATTCCTATCAAGCTACCAGAGGTCTTTTTCAGAGAATTAGAACAAATAATTTCACAATTTGTATGGAAATACAAAAAACCTCGTATAGCCAAAGCAATCTTGAGAAAGAAGAATGAAACTGGAGGAATCAACCTACCTGACTTTAGGCTATACTACAAATCCACAGTCATTAAGACAGTATGGTACTGGCACAAAGACAGAAATATAAATCAATGGAACAAAATAGAAAGCCCAGAGATAAATCCACGCATCTATGGACACTTTATCTTTGACAAAGGAGGCAAGAATATACAATGGAGAAAAGACAATCGCTCTAACAAGTGGTGCTGGGAAAACTGGACAGCCACTTGTAAAAGAATGAAACTAGAACACTTTCTAACACCATACACAAAGATAAACTCAAAATGGATCAAAGATCTAAGCATAAGACCAGAAACTATAAAACTCCTAGAGGATAACATAGGCAAAACACTCTCTGACATAAACCAAAGCAGGATCCTCTATGACCCACCTCCCAGAATATTGGAAATAAAAGCACGAATAAACAAATGGGACCTAATTAAAATTAAAAGCTTCTGCACAACAAAGGAAACTATAAGCAAGGTGAAAAGACAGCCTTCAGAATGGGAGAAAATAATAGCCAGTGAAGCAATGGACAAACAATTAATCTCAAAAATATACAAGCAACTCCTGCAGCTCCATTCTAGAAAAATAAACAACCCAATCAAGAAGTGGGCCAAAAAACTTAACAGACATTTCTCCAAAGAAGACATAAAAATGGCTAACAAACACATGAAAAGATGCTCAACATCACTCATTATCAGAGAAATGCAAATCAAAACCACAATGAGGTACCACTTTACACCAGTCAGAATGGCTGCCATCCAAAAATCTACAAGCAATAAATGCTGGAGAGGATGTGGAGAAAAGGGAACCCTCTTACACTGTTGGTGGGAATGCAAACTAGTACAGCCACTATGGAAAACAGTGTGGAGATTCCTTAAAAAACTGCAAATAGACCTGCCATATGACCCAGCAATCCCACTGCTGGGCATACACACTGAGGAAACCAGAATTGAAAGAGACACGTGTACCCCAGTGTTTATCGCTGCATTGTTTACAATAGCCAGGACATGGAAGCAACCTAGATGCCCATCAACTGACGAATGGATAAGAAAGCTGTGGTACATATACACAATGGAATATTACTCAGCATTAACAAAAAAATTCATTTGAATCAGTTCTACTCAGGTGGACGGAACTGGAGCCTATTATCCAGAGTGAAGTAAGCCAGAAGGAAAACAACAATACAGTATACTAACGCATATATATGGAATTTAGAAAGATGATAATGAGAACCCTGCATGCGAGACAGCAAAAGGAACGCAGATGTATAGAACAGACTCGTGGACTCTGTGGATGAGGACAAGGGTAGGATGATATGGGAGAATGGCATTGAAACATGTTAATTATTATATGTGAAATCAATCGACAGCCCAGGATTGATGCTCGGGGCTGGTGCACCGAGATGACCTAGGGGGAGGGAATCGGGAGGGACGAGGGAGGGGGGTTCTGGAGGGGGAGCATATGTAAACCCATGGCGGTTTCATGTCATTGTATGGCAAAACTAACACAATAAAGTAAAGAAAATTAAAAAAAAGAATCCTCAGGCGGAGGTGGCTCCTGGCTTCTTTGCAGACACCGCACTTGTCTCTCAGCCCATCAGCTCCCAGTCTGCACTCACTGCCTTATAAACCCATCTTTCTCCTCCATGTGTCGTGAGCATCATCAGGGCTGTGACCATGAGTTTGTTGTTGTTTTTCTGGATTCAGTTTTGGGAAACAGGTTCTAGGGTGTTGATGGGACGGCAAGGCTGACCCTGCATGTTGGGTCCCTTCCCCAAGTGTGTGTACTTGGTCGCTGTGGGTCATCCCAGGGTGGGCCGTGGAGACCTGGGAGGTGAACCCTGGACTAGGAGGAAGGGACAGTTTCCTTCCTAAGGTCCTCCTTGCCTGGGCCTGGATTCTGAGGAGTCTGGAAGGCGGGAGTGGCCCTGCTGGGTGGTGGGGGTAGGATGGCCTGTGCTGGGGCCCAGGTGTGCAGGGAGCACAGGGGTGCGAGCTGGAGTCTTGGGGTCTTGAGAGTAGCCATGTTTAAGAAGCCACAGAGATTCACTGCTTGGCTTCCCTACATGACAACACGACAACACCCTGCGTGGTCAGCTACTCCTCAGTAGGTTTATCATAGAGGTTTTATCTCTGCAGCCAGTCCTGGTGGCTTTGGGCATTTGTCTGTGGTGGTGGTGGTGGTTGTTTTTAATTAATTTACTTTTTATTGAAGGATACTTGCTTTACAGAATTATGTTTTCTGTCAAACCTCAACATGAATCAGTCATAGGTATACATATATCCCCTCCGTGTGTTTTTTTGTGTGTGTGTCTGTGGAAACTGGTGGGCCTCCTCGTAGCAAACGCTTTTTTTTTTTCAGATTTATTTATGAGTTTGGGCCGCACTGGGTCTTCATTGTCACCCTTGGGCTTTCTCCAGTTGTGGCTGCGGGCGCCGCCCTCTTGTGGAGCACGGGCTCTAGGGTGTGTGGGCTTCGGTAGTTGCAGCTCGTGGGCTCAGTAGCCACGGCTCCCGGGCTCTGGAGCACAGGCTCAGTCGTTGTGGTGTGTGGGCTTAGTTACACCGCAGCATGTGGGATCTTCCTGGGTCAGGGATCGAACCCCTGCCCTCTGCATTAGCAGGTGCATTCTTAACCACTGAGCCACCAGGGGAGCCCTTAGGTGGTTCTTAAGTGAACAGTGGCGCTGGTCTGGAGCATGAATTTCAGCATACCTGGGAAGCTCCCCGAGCAGGTAAATTTACATTCGCACAGTTGTACTTGGCAGAGCTGGTAATGCTTGACTTGGTGTCCATTCATCTGAAGAAAGACCCAGAGAGAGGGCTTATCTGCCACGCCCTTAATGTGAGTTGGTGGGACGGAGTGGGGTTGGGGTTTCCTGAAGCAGCTGACCCAGCAGAATCCGCACCCAGGTCATGGCCTCGTGGTCCACAGGGCCTGGTGACCGACTCCAGGGCTGCGGTGGTCTTTTCGTCTCTTTTGACCCCGTGCCCAATCGGTACCTTCACCAGTGACCGTTGTCCTGGCCAGCATCGCTGCATGGCCCTCCGGGTGTGTGTGTGTAGGCGTGCGTGTGTGTGCATCTGTCTGCCGCACATCACAGGCTGTTTGTCATGTAGCTTTTGTCTGAAGAACATCACGTTGATTTCTCATCAGAAAAATGCCAACGTATGGAAATCTCTGTTTCTAGATACTTTCTGACTGAGACAGATGAGCAGGTCGTGTGATGTTTGGTATGGTGTAGACTTAGAAACGAGACTCCAAGAACCTTGGGTTGCTTTACTTGCGCAGAAGGGCTAATCTTCCTGTATAGCCCTCTCTGGTTCTGTTTCCTGGAAGCTCTCTGCAGCCTCTGTCCGCTTCAGCACTGCCTGGGTCCTCTCCGCACCCATGACTGATGTCTTCATCGCCCCTTTTCGTCCGTCACACTCATCATTATCATCAGGCATTTGGTGTGCCTCCCATTTATTGCTCATTCCTGGAGGAGAGACAATGACAGTCTGTCTTGAGTTGTGACAGTGTTTGCAAAAGGCAGATCACGATGGGTTTCAGGAAGCATCAGCAAAGGGATGGAATCGTCTTATTTGACTCCAGTGACCAGGCTGTGGGAGCTTAAGAGCTGGGGGGCTGAGCCATGTGAATAGAGAAGACGGCTCCCGAGGTGAGCCCTGGGGTCTGGGCTTGGTCAACATGTGATGAACGCAGTCCACAGAGCTTAGGATGTATATCAGGAAATATTTCTTGGTGCTGATACAAAGAACAGCAGGATGGACTTCCCTGGTGGGCCAGTGGCTAGGACTCTGCTCTCCCCATGCTGGAGCCCGAAGTTCAGCTGGGCTTCCCAGATGGTGCTTGTGGTAAGCAACGTGCGTGCCAGTGCAGGAGACGTAAGAGACTTGGGTTCCATCCCTGGGTTGGGAAGATCCCCTGGAGGAGGTCATGGCAGCCCACTCCAGTATTCTTGCCTGGAGAATCCCACGGACAGAGGAAGAGCCTGTTGGGCTATAGTCCATGGGGTCGCAGAGTCAGACACTACTGAAGTAAGTTAGCACGCACGTATGGTTGATTGTTGACTGTTGATCAGGGAACTAGATCCCTCATGCCACAGCTAAGAGTTCACATGCCACAACTAAAGATCCTGAGTGCTGCAACTGAGACCAGATAAATAAGAATAAATTTTTTTTTTGTAAAATTAAAAATACCCCATTTGGAAAGAAAAAGAACAGCAGGAATTTAAGAACTAAACTGGACTAGGTTCAAGATGGTGGAGTAGAAGGATGTGCGCTTCCTTCCTCCTGCAAGAGAACCAAAACCACAGCTAGCTGCTGAACACCCGTCAGCAGGAGGATGCTGGGACCCACCAAAAACGGATACCCCGTGTCCAAGGACAAAGGAAAAGCTACAACAAGACGGTAGAAGGGTGAAAGCACGATAAAATCAAATCCCGTACCCACTGGATGGGCGACCCACAAATGGGAGAATGTTAATGCCAAAGAAGTTCTCACACTTGTTCTAGGCCCCACATCAGGCTCCCCAGCCTGGGGATCCCCAGGGAGTCTGACTTTGAAGGCCAGCAGAACACAGGACTGAAGGAAACAGAGACTCCACTCTGGGAGGGCAAACACATAAGCAGACTGGATTCCCCTGGCTCTTGTCTGGAATGGGGGTGGGGCTGAACGCGGTCCTCTGTCATTCACTGTATCAGGGTTATAGGGCTGGGCACGCCTGGGTACCCCTTCCTCGCTTGCCTCACACGGGTAACTCCCCTATGCATCTGTCCCTTGCCTTACCGTGCAGCCACTTCTCGCTGTAGTATTTTCTGGTGCCCTGTGCTCCACTTGCTGTCACAAACCTCAGCTGCTTCCTCAGTTGGGAAAGGCCCCCCTGGGGTCCCCAGGATTTGGTACCCTCATCACATCCTCTGGGGAGGCCTTGCTCTCTGGGATCTCAGGTGGCTCCGGGGCCCTTCACCAGTTTGAAAGTTGTTAATCTGTAGACCCAGCAGAGGATGAGATGGCTGGATGGCATCACCGACTCAATGGACATGAGTTTGAGTAAACTCCGGGAGCTGGTGATGGACAGGGAGGCCTGGTACTGCAGTCCGTGGGGTTGCAGAGTCGGACATGACTGAGCAACTGAACTGAGCTGAATCTATAGACCCAGCCTCCTTGTGTGGCACATAGGTTGTTCCTGATCTGACCTGGCTGACGCTGCCTTCCTCTCTGACTTCATCACTGGCTGTTCTCTTCATCCTTTCCCCAGAAATGCCTGATAAACTCCCCAGTCACCCATTCAGGGCTGCTGCAGAGATGAGGTGGGCTGAGGGCTCCGTGATAACCCACTTCTTTCTCTGCCACTCACCTGCTCCCTTCTGTGCCTGCGTCTGCCGAAAAGGGCTACATTTCAGTTTTATTTTTTAATTTATATATAATATATAATTTATTTTTATTATTATTTGCTGCATCCCATGGCCTGTGGGATCCTAGTTCCCCGAGCAGGGCTGGAACCTTCACCCCCTGCAGTGGAAGCATGGGGTCAAATCACTGGAACCACCAGGGAAGCCCCACTGCTGTGTTTTAAAGGAAATGCAGAGAGCATCCTTCCCAGAACCTCTGCCTGCCCTGGCTCCCTGCCTGGCTTAGCAGGAATGCTCCGTGTTGTCTTCTGAGCTGGACTCCTGTGCCGGAGCTGCACTTGCTCCTTTTGTACCCTGGACTCTTGTGCTAGGAGAGGCTCAGTGTTCGCTGAGTGCACACAGCATGTGAGAGCCAAGCGCATGACAAAAAGAAGGGAAGGGAGTGCAAGTCATGGCACAGAACTCAGTAGATGGAAAGGGGAAGAATTTGCTTCCTCTCTTCTCCCCAAGCCTCTTCCCCAGGCAGAAGAACTGCTGTGTGTGCGAACGGTGGGAACTTTGCCGATCTGGTAGAAGACGTGGTGGGAGGTGATTCCTACAGGGTTAACCTCTTGACAGATGGAGCTGCTTTTTTTAAAAAAAATTATTGTGAATAATTTTGAACATACCGGGAGCTACAAAGAGTCACCTCCGTGTATCTAGCTCCCAGATTAAGAGACAAAACATTGTTAACATGGTTGCAGCATTTAAACCAGTATCTTGATTCTGGGGTTCATCACTCTACTGTAGTCTTTTTTTGTTTTTCCAAAAAATTTTTATTTGTTTTATTTTTGGCTGTGCTGGGCCTTTGTTGCTGTGTGGACTCTTCTCTAGTTGTGGTGAGTGGGGGCTACTCCCTAGTGGTGTGCGGGCTTCTCATTGCAGTGGCTTCTCTTGTCTTGGAGCCTGGGCTCTAGGGCACACGGGCTTCAGTAGTTGTGGCTCCTGGGCCAGGAGCACAGGCTCAGTCGTTGTGGCACACAGGTTTCGTTGCTCCGTGGCATGTGGGATCTTCCTGGATCAGTGATCAAGCCCGTGTCTTCTGCCTTGGCAGGTGGTTCTTTACCACTGAGCCACCAGGGAAGCTCCCCTGTAGTCTCTTTTACTTTCACATCAGTTAGATATGTGTATACATGCACACACATATATATATATATATAGCATATATCCATTTATATATATATATATATAGCATATATCCATTTTATATAGATTTATGTTTCTAGTTTTGAAAACTGTTGATTTATACCGTATGGTCATTACCTACCACCTTGCTTTTTTAAGTGTTCTGTCTGGAAGGGTCATCTCCAGCTTCCTTCTGGGTTGATCCATATAGAGCCAGTTAATCTTTCTTGCTGTGTGAATACCACTGTGTAGTATTCCGGTTTGTGTATCTTGTTAGTAAGTGTCTGGTTTGCTTCCAGCTTTTTTCTTTTCACACAATGATGCTGCTGTGAGCACTCTTGTTAACACATATGAGGGCTTCTCAAGGATGCCTTACACCAGCGGAGTTTCTGGGTCATTGCAAATGTGCATCTTACACTTTATTACATTTTGCAGAAATTATTCTCTGAGGTTTATTGACTCCGTTCTTGAACAGAAATAAACCTTGTCTCATTCTGATAAGTGAGTTATGTTAATGTTTCAGATGTAGTGGATTGGAAGTTACATTTCAGTTGATGTAGAAGACACTTATTTGAGCATTATCTGTGTGTCTGATTTGTAGAGCCAGGATGCTGACTTAAAATAGAGATAGTACGTGGAAGGTTCGAATTTATATAAACTCCTACATAGGAAGAATTAGGCCACATTCAGCAGGTTGTTCAAAGAGCACGCTGGGTCATGTTTAGGACCTGGATGGATGGCTCACTGTGGGGCTGTTTGTTGCACGAATATTTGAGTGAGGGAATAAATGAACGGAACTGTAGAGCTCAACACAAGAATCGTAAAATACAGTGGAGTAAATAGAAACCAAGTTCAGTTCAGTTGCTCAGTCGTGTCCAGCTCTTTGTGACCCCATGAACTGCAGCATGCCAGGCCTCCCTGTCCATCACCAGCTCTCGGAGTCCACCCAAACCCATGTCCATCGAGTCGGTGATGCCATCCAGCCATCTCATCCTCTGTTGTCCCCTTCTCCTCCTGCCCACAATCCTTCCCAGCATCAGGGTCTTTTCCAATGAGTCAACTCTTCGCATGAGGTGGCCAGAGTATTGGAGTTTCAGCTTCAGCATCAGTCCTTCCAGTGAACACTCAGGACTGATCTCCTTTAGGATGGACTGGTTGGATCTCCTTGCAGTCCAAGGGACTCTCAAGAGTCTTCTCCAACACCACAGTTCAAAAACATCAATTCTGTGACGCTCAGCCTCTTTCACTGTCCAACTCTCACATCCATACATGACTACTGGAAAAACCATAGCCTTGACTAGACGGACCTTTGTTAGGCAAAGTAATGGCTCTGCTTTTCAATATGCTATCCAGGTTGGCCATAACTTTCCTTCCAAGAAGTAGGAGTCTTTTGATTTCATGGCTGGAGTCACCATCTGCAGTGATTTTGGAGCCCCCCAAAATAAAGTCTGACACTTTTTCCATTGTTTCCCCATCTGTTTCCCATGAAGTGATGGGACCAGATGCCATGATCTTAGTTTTCTGAATGTTGAGCCTTAAGCCAACTTTTTCACTCTCCTCTTTCACTTTCAGCAAGAGGCTTTTTAGTTCCTCTTCACTTTCTGCCATAAGGGTGATGTCATGTGCATATTTCTCCTGGCAATCTTAATTCCAGCTTGTGCTTCCTCCAGCCCAGCATTTCTCATGATGTACTCTGCATACTAGTTAAATAAGCAGGGTAACAATATACAGCCTTGACATATTCCTTTTCCTATTTGGAACCAGTCTGTTGTTCCATGTCTAGTTCTAACTGTTGCTTCCTGACCTGCATACAGGTTTCTCAAGAGACAGGTCAGATGGTCTGGTATTCCCATCTCTTTCAGAATTTTCCACAGTTTATTGTGATCCACACAGTCAAAGACTTTTGCATAGTCAGTAAAGCAGAAGTAGAAGTGTTTCTGGAACTAACTCTCTTGCTTTTTCGATAATCCAGCGGATGTTAGCAATTTGATCTCTGGTTCCTCTGCGTTTTCTAAAACCAGCTTGAACATCTGGAAGGTTATGGTTCATGTATTTCTGAAGCCTGGCTTGGAGAATTTTGAGCAGTACTTTACTAGAGTGTGAAATGAGTTCAATTGTGTGGTAGTTTGAGCATTCTTTGGCATTGCCTTTCTTTGGGATAGGAATGTCAACTGACCTTTTCCAGTCCTATGGCTATTGCTGAGTTTTCAAAATTTGCTGGCATATTGAGTGCAGCAGTTTCACAGCATCATCTTTTAGGATTTGAAATAGCTCAACTGGAATTCCATCACCTCCACCAGCTTTGTTTGTAGTGATGCTTCCTAAGGCCCACTTGACTTTACCTTCCAGGATGTCTGGCTCTAGCTGAGCGTGAGTGATCACACCATCATGGTTATCTGAGTCGTGAAGGTCTTACAAATAGCTGTGAAAAGAAGAGAAGCGAAAAGCAAAGGAAAAAAGGAAAGATATTCCCATCTGAATGCAGAATTCCAAAGAATAGCAAGGAGAGATAAGAAAGCCTTCCTTAGCAATCAGTGCAAAGAAATAGAGGAAAACAACAGAATGGGAAAGACTAGAGATCTCTTCAAGAAAATTAGAGACACCAAGGGATCATTTCATGCAAAGATGGGCTCGATAAAGGACAGAAATGGTATGGACCTAACAGAAGCAGAAGATATTAAGAAGAGGTGGGAAGAATACGCAGAAGAACTGTACAAAAAAGAAACCAAGTTAGTGTCCTTGAAAAAAGAGAGTCACTCATTCGTGTCCGATTCTTTGCAACCCCACGGACTGTAGCCCGCCAGGCTCCTCTGTCCATGGGATTCTCCAGGTGAGAATACTGGAGTGGGTGGCCATGCCCTCCTCCAGGGGATCTTCCTGACCCAGGGATCAAACCTGTGTCTCTTTCATCCCCTGTATTGGCAGGCAGGTTCTTTACCACTAGTGCCACCTAGGAGTCGAGGCGTTAAAGGGAGGAGCTCACAGTGTGGGGAGGGTCCCCATACTGGTTATAGTCAGCCTTGCCGGAGGCTGCAGCTTTATGTGCTGTCAGCATTTCGCCAGCACCCCTGTCTGGTGGCAGGGTCCTGACACACCTGCAGTTTATTTCCTTCCTCACGCGCTCGGAACCTGGGCAGGCCTGACATGCTTTCCCGATGTGTGGTCTGTGCCTCCCCGTCTGCAGGCGAGACCCTCCTCTGGTCCAGAGGGCATGACAGACCAGGGCTGCCTCCCTCCCAGCACCGGTCAAGACCCCGCCGGCCTTGAACGCAGGCTTGACGGGCAGCTCATTCCCGCTGTAGCCCTGTTCCCCTGCGGTTGTGGCTGTTTCCCTGGAGACGATCTTCACCCTGGCCAGGTGCCCCCTGAGCTCCCTGCTGAGTGTCACCTTGAAGGGCCGTCCAGAACGCTTGCAGTCGAGTGTCTGTTTGCACAGGGCTGCTGAAACAAAGTGGTGCAGACTATGTGGCTTCCACAGAGATGTGATCCAGGTTCTGGAGATGGGGGTGGTTTCCTCTGAGGCTGCCCTCCTCAGCTTGGAGGGTTTCCTCCTTGGGTCTTCACAGCAGCCTCCCTCTGTGGCTCTTGCCCAGATGGCCTCTTTTGATAAAGACACCAAGAGTGCTGGGTTAGGGGCTTCCCTGGTGGCTCAGCTGGTAAAGAATCTGCCCTCAATGCAGGAGACCTGGGTTCAGCCCCCTGGGTCGGGAAGATCCCCTGGAGGAGGAAATGGCAACCCACTCCAGTCTCCTTGACCGGAGAATCCCCCGGATCAAAGACCCTAGTAGGTTACAGTCCTCTTTTGATAAAGGCACCGAGTATGTTGGGTGGGGACCTATCCTAATGACCCCACATTAACTTGATTGCCTGTGTAAAGACCCAGTTCCCAATAAGGTCATGTTCTGAGGTCCTGGGGCTGAGGACATTTCATCCCATAAAGCTTGGGGGTCCCAGTGCAGCCCCTAACAAGGAGGCACACTGTAGGATTCTGTGTAATTGTTAAAAGGTTTCTTGCAAACACAGTGGGTTTTCAGTGACTGGGGAGGTGAGTGTTCTAGACATTTTCATACTTTCTCACATTTACACTTGCATACTTTGTGACAGATGCAGGAACAAATTCACAGTTTGCTACCAGACTGGGTCTAGTATAGCCAGCGTATTTACTTGCTAACTTCTAGGAAGGAAGTTGCAGAGATCAGTTTAAAAAGAGAGATTTAGTCACTAGAATTACATATAAATTGATTTTTTTTTCCTCCAAGAGTTTATTGCCTGAAGGCATGCCTTGTGAATTTTTTTTTTTCTTTTTTCTTTTGGATTTGTTTTCAAGTTTATTTCAGTTGTTGTTTTAAAAAGAAAAAAAACGTGAACAAATTTTTTTGTTCTAGATTTAAAAGAAATTGTATTTGTCATCCAGAGTCAAAGTAATTCTTTTCATGTGAAGAAGGCAGAACAGTTAAAACAAAGCATCTTAAAGCAATCTGCAGATCTTACACAGGTATGTAAAGATGACTTGGGATGTCTGATTATTTCTTGATACGTTTATGTTTTCCAAAGCTCTTGGTCCATAGAGAGTCAGTTCTATTTAGATAGAATACCTCTTCTGGTTTGTTTTGCTGGCTTAATATGGACTATTTATTGTTTAAAGTGCTCTAGTTAATTTCTAATGCTCTAAGTATCATGTTCTAAATTATTATATACATATTTTAACAGACATGTAAAAATGTATAGGACTAGCATGGTTTCATCATAAAATATGACAGAAAAAAGTGGAAGAAATAACTTTTTAAATGCGGAGCTTAAAATAACAAAGATAATTAATGTTCGAAATTTTGGTAACAGGTTCTAAGGCAATTTTTATATTGAAATAACATTTTCATTAACCTCTGTGCGGTGCTTCTTCTGTGAGTTTCTTAATCTGTTTTTTGATTGGATATTATTAACTGAACTTCTGATTTGATTTATAATGTAATATCTGAGGAGGATTATGGAGAGAAAGATTGACACATCCAGGTATACTTTAATAAAGTTTAAAATAAGTGTGAACTGAATTTAAATCTGTTCTGCATATTGTGGGAGATTTGGGGCAAAGGAAGACCTACCCACGTATGCAGCCGCGTGGAAGCATCCCTCCTTAGCCAAGCAGACAGTCCTCCCCGCCCCCTACACTGCATGTTGTGGCCTTGGCCTTCAAGACAGAAGTGCTGGTCTGGAGGTAAAAGCCACCAAGAGTTCTTCCACCGGAGACCTGTGTGTTTGGCGAATGGCTTGCTTTGTGTCGGTGGAAGTAAAGGGTTGGAAATAACAATGGAAAAGTGAACAACCCTAATGGTGTTCAACGTCAGGGCACTGCTGACAGTGAGGTTTATTGTGTTTGTTCTTTAAATGCTGTACATGAGAAATTCATCGAACCTCCCCACGTCCCCACAAGGACAGGTCCTGGTTCCTCTCCTTGGAGCACCAGAACTTCTCAAGGGACAGGAAAGGATTGCAGGCTGTAGACAAGGTGGGTTTTTTTGGTCTGGGTGGGGCAGTAATTAGAGATAGTAGCTTGATTAAAGCCTTTCCATTGTCTGGGCTTCCCCTATGGCTCAGCTGGTAAAGAATGTGCCTGCAATGCGGGAGACCTAGGTTTAGTCCCTGGGTTGGGAAGATCCCCTGGAGAAGGGAAAGGCTACCCGCTCCAGTATTCTTTCCTGGCGTTTTTGAACTACAGTCCTCGGGGTCACAAAGAGTCGGATATGGCTGAGTGACTTTCATTATTATTTGTCTGGAAACCCAGCTTGGGGCAGTGTCTTCTACTAAACCTTTTCGGATTCCATCACAGAGGAACTCTTGTGATGTTGCATGGGCTGGTCTTCCCCATGGGCTCTGGTAGAGGCTGATGCAGGGCAGTGGAGGGGGAGGGCACAGGGAAAGTGGGCAGAGGGGAAGCCAGGAGCCCACATAGTTCCTCCATGGGGTCCAGGTGAGTGTTCGTGGACCTGAACTCAACCAGACCTTGGCAGTTACCCCAGACTGGAAGTCAGTGATAACATCAGGACAGACTTATGCATCATTTGATTTCATGTATGGATTAAGGGCACAACTATCTTTGTGTAGCTTGTTTCTAGAAATACCTTCCTTCTCAGAGAGGCAGATTCATGTGTGTTTTCTTTATTTTGTTTTCTTTTTTTGGCTGTGACTGCAACATTCCAGATCTTAGTTCCCTGACCGGGGATTGAACCTATGCCCCGTCTAGTGGAAGCACAGAGTCTTAACCACTGGACCACCAGGGAAGTCCCTCATGTGCCTTTTAGATTATATACCTTCTGCATGTAATCCATACTGGTAGCCCTCACTGTTAATATGATTGATTACATACCTTGCCAGCCAAGGCCACTTGATTAAGTATACCCCCAGTACTTCCTCTACTAGTTGCCAGCTCCTTTTTTGTTGTTTATTTAATTGTTTTTTTTTTTTTGGCAAATAGGTACTTTTTTGTGCAAATAGGTACTCATCACTGTCTTCCTTCCTGTCTTATCCCCTTTGCTCTTCTGGGAAGAGTGGCTTCCAGGGAACCAGGGACAGGACACTGCTCCCAGAACTTTGTTTACAGTGGGGAAAAGGCATGTGGATACCTTTTGGAGGGAAGCAATACAGATTATTATTATTATCAATGCTATGGTTTTTCCAGTAGTCATGTATGGATGTGAGAGTTGGACTATAAAAAGCTGAGCACAGAAGAATTGATGCTTTTGAACTGTGGTGTTGGAGAAGACTCTTGAGAGTCCCTTGGACTGCAGGGAGATCCAACCAGTCCATCCTAAAGGAGATCAGTCTTGGGTATTCATTGGAAGGACTGTTGCTGAAGCTGAATCTTCAATACTTTGGCCACCTGATGCAGAGAACTGACTCACTGGAAAAGACCCTGATGCTGGGAAAGATTGAAGATAGGAGGAGAAGGGGATAAGAGGATGAGGTGGTTGGATAGCATCACTGACTCAATGGACATGAGTTTGAGCAAGCTCCATAATGGACTGGGAAGCCTGATGTGCTGTAGTCCATGGGGTTGCAAAGAGTCAGACACGACTGAGCGACTGAACTGAATAGGGCGTGCCCCCTGTCCTGTGCATTGGTGAGTGGGCCGCCGGCAGGGCAGGCAGGTGGGACTGGGCCTGCGTCAACGGGCACACACTGGGTGCCTGGCCCCTGGTGTGGCGTCACGCCCCCCCACCTGCACCCCTTCCCCCTCCGTGGGCTCTGTGGGCCGCAGCCATGCTAGCTCTAGAGGGCAGTGCTGGCCCCTCGTTCATTGGTTTCCCTGAATCTATTATTTTCTTTTTGCCAAACATTTTATTGTGAAAAGTTTCAAATGATCAGAGAGGTTGAGAGTTTGGAAAACAGTTCAGGGAGCAGCCATGCACTCCTCTTGGCTAGTGGGGGCTGTCTGTAGTCCATGTCCAGGATGCCCAGGGTGGAGGCCTCTGTGCGCAGGGCAGTGACCACGCACGGCTGCGATTATAAAATGTTCCTTCTTCTTTCCTGCCCCTTAGGCAGAAGGTGCTGCTAGGGGCTGAGAATGCCTGCTTCTTCAGGGATCTGGGGCTCACATGCAGGACCACTGGGTGCTTAAAACTGGCGGTAGACTCTGGGGAGGATGGTTACAGGTTCCTGTCTAAGCAGAGTGTGGCCGTTGTATATATGGATGAAGAATGTGTGCATCTCCCAGGAGTGGAGGCAGGGTGACAGCAGCTGAGGGTGTGGATCTGGCAGAATTGTGGGAACCTCCCGTGCTCCTTACCTTTTGTCAATACATCACACCAGAGCTTGTTAACTCTAGTCCCACCTCTGGTGTCAGCTTCATTTTCCACCCCTCGTCCCCTTGGATTTTCTTTGCCAGTAACTGCAAACTCCTTGGAGTCCCTGGGCCTACCTGGCTATGCCAAGCCTCTGTGACCTTGCACAGGACCCCTTCATCTTGACAAGCTCCTGGGGAGGCCTTTCTGTGCAGCGTCTTGACCCACAGGGACAAAGTGCTTCCTCCTTGGTTCTGCTTTTATTGTATAGTTTTCACTTTTGCACTATTTTTGTTCCATCTCTTTTATAAATTTTGAGAGCAGAGAATGTCTTACTGGTTTTTGATCCTCAGAACCAAGCACAGAGCTTTCCATGTTCAGAACCTGACTCCTCAGTGAATATTCATTAAACTGAGTCCCTGAAATTAATCATCCAATGCTTTCCATATTTTCTTTTCTATTGTAATAGAAGTTTCCTTTTATTTCTCTTATAGTATGGCCACTGTTTTCTTTTCTTTTTTTTTTGGACACTGTTTTCTTAAACCGGTTTCTAAAATTGAAATTTAGTTAATGTACAATGTTGTGTTTCAGGTGTATGGCAGAGTGAGTCAGTTATGTATGTGTGTGTGTGTGTGTGTGTATACACCTTACCTTACACACGCACACACACATATAAATTTTTTTCAGATTCTTTTCCATTATAGGTTATTAGAAGATATTATACATAGTTCCCTGTGTTCCATAGTAGGGCTTTGTTGTTTATCTATTTTATATATAGTGGTATGAATATCGGAGAAGGCACTGGCACCCCACTCCAGTACTCTTGCCTGGAAAACCCCATGGACGGAGGAGCCTGGTAGCCTGCAGTCCATGGGGTCGCGAAGAGTCAGACACGATGAGCAACTTCACTTTCACTTTTCACTTTCATGCATTGGAGAAGGAAATGGCAACCCACTCCAGTGTTCTTGCCTGGAGAATCCCAGGGATGAGGGAGCCTGGTGGGCTGCCGTCTCTGGGGTCACACAGAGTCGGACACGACTGAAGCGACTTAGCAGCAGCAGCATGAATATGTTAGTCTCAAACTCCTAATTTATCCTTCCCCCTTCCCCTTTGGTAACGGTAAGTTTGTCTTCTGTGTCTGTGAGTCTGTTCCTGTTTTGTAAATAAGTTTGTATGCATCTTTTTTTTTTTTAATTTGCACAGATATTGGTCTTTGGCTCACTTCACTTAGCATGATAATCTTTAGATCTGTCCATGTCACTGCAAATGGCATTTTGTTCTTTATGGCTGAGTAGTGTTCCATTGGACATGCACCACATCTTCTTTCTCCATTCACCTGTTGATGGACACTTGGTTTGCATCCATGTCCTGGCTATTGTGAATAGTGCTGTCATGAACAGTTTTGACTACACACACACACTCAAAACACACAGAGTCGCATGAAATCACAGGTTCTTTGAAGGCAGATGCTCTGGCTTGTTCTGCTTTTAATTCTCTCATAGTACCTTTTGCATCGTGAATAGTCAGCATACAACATTTGAACTGAATTCAGAATAAATGGAACAAATGAAAACTAAGCATTATTTTAAGTAAATTATTTTATCTATTAAAATTATTTGTCTTAATTTTTAAACTGATTAGAGCCATCACCTGTTATATTAAATATAATATCTATTTTGCTTCTCCCCTGGAAGCCACGGAGTTTAGGGAGAAGAGTAGAATAAATTGAGCATGAGTCGATGCTTGGAAAGTATGATCTCACACTTAAGTGGATCTTTGAGAGACAGTATGGAAAAGAACCGGAACGTCACTGACTGCTTTCACACAGCCAGCATAACGATGACTAGGGAAGGCAGGAATTCACCTCCCCGTAAACAGTCCACTTGAGGAGGGGAGGAGTAGGCAGCTCTGCTCTGCTTCTCTTCTGTTGCTTGCTGTAAGCTGAGGGGTCTCGTCCTTACCTGTGTGGCTGAAGATGGCTGACACCCTTGCTTTGCATCCTGGAGTGTGGAGGATAAGTGGGGATCTTTTAAGGATATGACCTGGAAGTTGTTGTTCAGTCACTAAGTTGTGTCTGATTCTTTGTGACCCCGTAGACTGTAGCCAGGCTCCTCTGTCCTTCAGTATCTCCCCAAGTTTGCTCACATTCCTGTCCATTGAGTCGATAATGACATCCAACCATCTCACGCTCTTCACATCAGGTGGACAAAGTATTGAAGCTTCAGCATCAGTCCTTCCAATGAATAGTCAGGGTTGATTTCCTTTAGGATTGACTGGTTTGATCTCCTTGCTGTCCAAGAGACTCTCAAGAGTCTTCTCTAACACCAGATTTCATTAGAAAGCATCAATTCTTCAGCACTCAGCCTTCTTTATGGTCCAACTCTCACATCTGTATGTGGCTACTGGAAAACATAGCTTTGACTGTATGAACCTTTGCCGGAAAAGTGATGTCTCTGCTTTTTAATATACCGTCTGTCTAGTTTCAGTGTGCCTCTGCTTAATTTGTATTGTTCTTTGCTTTCACTGTTTGCTGTTTAGATCACCTGTTTAGTCAGTGGCTTAGACGGCCACTAGGTGGCAGTATTGGTTTTACATTTAAAGACACCTAATTAAGCATCCTCATCAGGAAACCCCTCTCCCCATCCGGTTTCCATGGTCGTACGTGGAGTCTAGACTGAAGCAATAGGAAGGCTCGCTTTAATTATCAGAAGGTCTGTTTTTCTTATTCTGAAATTCTTTCCTAGTGTGGAAAGCCAGCTATGAGTATTGAAATAGTTATGACAGAATGTTGTTTTAGCCCTTGGGTTTCATTTGCTCACAAGATCCAGGGAGTCTTGTTACAACTTAAAGTAATTTCATCTTTGGGTTAACAAGTCTTGTGGTAGTTGAAATGGCTGGAATGATTTTAAGCATTTGTAACTGTACATGATGCTGGCTCATTTTTTAATCTTTTTAGAGTTCTTCATGTTACTTATATGATTGAGAGTCGAATTTATTCCATGGGTAGCATTTTGGAGATCCACAGATGGTTGAAAGCTCACATTGGGTCTGCACACAGTTCTTCGGGCAGTGATGAGCTACCCTGACCTAGAACTCCATGAAAAAGAGAAAGAAGATGCAGTGCAGAGAATTAAGTGCAGAGATGCACAAAATATAGGGCAGCAGGGTCAGAGGCAGGTAGTGGCTCCTTAGTTATAGCTTGACTGAAACTTGTTTTAAAAAAACTGACATTTTTTTTCCTTTTAAAAAAAATAATTTTTTATTGAAAGATAAATGCTTTAAAGAATTTTGCTGTTTTCTGTCAAACCTCAACATGAATAAGCCATAGGTATACATATATCCCCTCCCCCTTTTGAACCTCCCTCCCGTCTCCCCCCACATCCCACCCCTCTAGGTTGATACAGAGCCTCTGTTTGAGTTTCCTGAGACATACAGCAAATTCCTGTTGGCTGTCTATTTTACATATGGTGATGTAAATTTCCGTGTTATTCTTTCCATACATCTCAGCCTCTCCTCCCCTCTCCCTATGTCCGTAAGTTTATTTTCTGTGTCTGAAACTGACATGGTCTTGAGAAAGAATTGACAGCCTGGTCATCAGCCGAGGAAACTGAGGATGTTCGAACCCCAGGCAGGGTTATCAGGGCCTCTCTGGCACTGTGGCAAGGAGCAGCCAGCTCCTCCTCCTCCAGAGGGTCAGCCCCATGGTTTGCCAGGTGTGCACTGCACCTCAAATGGGGCAGGATGTCACCTGCAACCTGAACTCCATGTCTTCAGCTTGCAGTTTTGTTGTTTTCCATAGATTTGCCCACAGTGAGCATTCAGAACAGTTTCTTAGCGAGGAAGGAATCACCAGTAGGTTTTATCATGTGAATATTTATCTGATAGCCCAAAATATCTCTTCCTCCCACACCACCAGATGTCTAGAGCTGCTGTTTATTTATTCATTACTCCTGTCAGGTTGCACTTGACTGCGAAATCTGCCACGAATCAAGGTGCAAAAATTTAATGGTTTCTGCGGTCATGCATCTGCTTTTAACTGTTCTCTTTTCTTTGACAAATCGTTGTCTATGCCTGCTTTGCCTCAAGATGCTAAAATGCAGTCTTACTGAAAACACAAGATGCTTTTCATTCTTCTCGTAAGCGAACTTTCTGAAACTTAATACTGCACTTGGAGCTGTTACTGGGGCAGTGAAGCTGTTCTTGTTTTCTAAAACAGTCCGGGTCATTGTGGGTGGTCACTCCCATCTCTACGTTTGAAGCTTATAATGCAGTTCATAATGGTTTTGAAGTCTATAATGAGACATTTCTTCTAATCAGGAAGCCAGCAGACTTTCCCAAGTGCTTCCTGTGTGCAGAGAAACCATCCTGGGTTGTTGTGGAGCAGTTTGAGAGGAATTAACAAAGATCCTCCAGTTCCTTGAATTCCTTACAAGGTAGATGGTGGTGGCGGTTTTTCAGTCGCTCAGTCATGTCCTGCTGTTTGTGATCCCATGGAATAAGATGGATGGTAACACTCTCATAATAGAAAATGCAGGAGATGCAGGCATGATCCCTGGGTCAGGAGGATCCCCTGGAGAAGGAAATGGCAACAACCCACTCGAGTATTCTTGCCTGGAGAATCCCATGGACAGAGGAGCCTGATGGGCTATGGTCCACGGGGTTGCAACGAGTTGGATGTGACTGAGCACACACATAAGTAAAAATTGGAAATCAAGCTAAGTCTATTAACCTATCTATTCGACAAATATTAACTGCACAATTCTAGCTATATTAGGCACTTTCAAACATCTCTAGACAGTCCATGGGACCCTTGAAAAGGCAATAGTCACGAAGCTGTTTAGGAAGCAGAGTAATGTGTAAAAAGCATGAGTGAATATAGTACCGACAGTGCATGGTGAAGCTTGAGGAGGTTAAGAGGGAAGACTTGTGTTAGGTCTGGAAGAGGGGACAGCACGTGAGCTGGAAGGATGTTGGTTTAGAACAGGGTATGGATCTCGAAGATGTAGACAGGAATCATCCATATGGCAGGGTTTGTTTGAGGGGATGAATAAAGCATGTTTTAGCAGGAAGAGGGGTCTTTTTAGATTGAAATGGGTGGAAAGTAGAGCTGGCGAGGTGGGGGGTGTGGTTGCCTAGTGCGGGGTTCCTGAGTGCACATCTCTGGAGAGAAGATGGCAAATTTGGAAGAAGTGCCACTGTTTTTCCTCAAATGTTTCCTCCCTGCATTACAGATGGAAGGGTAACGTGCTGTTATAGAGCCTGACTATTTAAAGAGGCACATGAACGAAAGCCAAGAGGAGGTGAGGCTGACGGAAACCCACGAGGAGAGTGTGTGTGGCAGCCTCTGATTAAATCAGGCCCTTGAATGTGTTTTGTCCTAAATACCTATTCTGTGTAGCGTCTGTGTGTCAATAATGTTATGACTTAGGTTTTTTTGAACTTGAAATAATTCCTTCTGGAGTGGATGTGTGTGGGAAAATTCTGTTTTTGTTTGTTTGTTTTGTTAAATGAAATGGGCGCTGACAGCTCAGTCTCTGGTGAAGACTGTATCGGAGAAGGTTTGTGTCTATGGTCTGTGTTGTGATGCAGAGACTGTCCAATGAAACGTTTTGTTTTTTTCCCCCTCTCCTGCGTCCTGGGATCCAGTAACCATAGTTGATCTCAGATCATTTTTACTGCAGCTTCAGAAATGTATGAACACTTTCTTAAAATTCTAGAAACCATTATTGTTCTCCTAAGGGATTTCTTTTGTAAATTTTTACTTATTTTCATTAACTTTTATTGGAGTATGGTGGCTTTACAATGTTGGGTTAGTTTCTGCTGCACAGCAAGGTGAATCAGTTACATGCATTCGTATAGCCCCTGTTTTTGGACTTCCTCCCCATTCACGTCACCACAGAGCGTTGAGCAGGGCTCCCTGTGCTATACAGTAGGTTCTCATTGGTTATCTGTTTTATCCATAGTATCAGTAGTGCATATATTTCAAGCCTGATATCCCAATTCACAAAGGAGTTTCAAAATAAGATTAAATTGGAGGGCTTCCCTGGTGGCTCAGTAGTATAGACTCCGCCTGCCAGTGCAGGAGACACGGGTTTGATCCTGGACCCGGGAAGATCTCCCGTGTCGCGGAGCAGCAAATCCTGAGCACCAGAACTGTTGAGCCTGTGCTCTAGGGCCCGGGAGCCACAACTGCTGGGCCCTTGTGCTGCAGCTCCTGAAGCCCACACCCCTAGGGCCTGTGCTCGGCCATGAGAGAAGCCGCCACAAAGAGAAGCCCGAGCACCACACCTGGAGAGCCCTGCTCGCCACGATTAGAGAGAAGCCCGCATGGGACTGAAGACCCAGCACAGCCAAAAGTGAATGAGTGAAAACACTGTAAAAGAGATTAAGTTTGAAACAGCGAAAAAGAGAGGCTAAAGCATGGTTGTTTTTTAAAAGTAGGTTCTAGTAAAATAAAGCCTCATGTATGTTTTGAAGACTCTGAAGTGTGACCTTTTTAGCACAAGGCACAGGTCCTACTTGGTCCGGGAATCATTCGGAACGAGGAACAGGGAAGAAGTCCCTGCAGGATGAGTACGTGGAGAGGGGGATGGGCAGCGTTTAGGATGAAGGCAGGAGCTGGGGGAGAGGCAGAACCACAGATCAATTTACGGATCCATTTGCATCCTCCAAATACAGAAAAGAAAAATCAGAAGTGGATTAGGCTTACAAGGTGTGTTTTATTTTTTAGGTGGGTATGGTGCCCCCATCGGGCTTCCCTGATAGCTCAGTTGGTAAAGAATCCACCTGCAATGCAGGAGATCCCAGTTTGATTCCTGGGTCCGGAAGATCTGTGGAGAAGGGAGAGGCTACGCACTCCAGTACTCTTGGGCTTCCCTGGTGGCTCAGCTGGTACAGAATCTGCTGCAATGTGGGAAACCTGGGTTCGATCCCTGGGTTGGGAAGATCCCCTGGAGAAGGGAAAGACTACCCACTCCAGTATTCTGGCCTGGAGAATTCCATGGACTGTGTAGTCCATGGGGTTGCAAAGAGTCGGACACGACTGAGCGAGTCCATTTCATTTTATGGCAGATGTTGGATTATATTTTCTATTTTAGGCCAAAAGGGGCCAGACTAGTTGCTTAGAAATCTTTGTACTCTCTCTACCCACAATAGCTTTAAAAAAAAAAAAAAGATGGAAAGAAAACTTCATTATTCAGAGACTACAAGATTGTGCATGAAGGAAAAAAAAAAGAAAGTATAAAACTAACAAAAGAGTTTATCAAGGTCATTAGTTATAAGGGTTAAAAATGAGTTGCATTTCTATATATAAGCAGTGACAATTAGAATTGAAAATTTTTAAATAATATCATTTATTCATAGCATCAAAAAGCATTACCCAGGGATAAATCTAATGAAAAATATATTCAGGTTTCTACATGCAAAAGTAGGAAACATTACTGAGAAAAATTGTTGTTCAGTTGCTAAGTCATGTCTGACTGTGACCCCATGGACTGCAGCACGTCAGTCTTCCCTGTCCTTCACTATCTCCCTGAGTTTGCTCAAACTCATGTCCATTGAGTCAATGATGCCATCCAGCCATCTCATTCTCTGTCATCCCCTTCTCCTCCTGCCTTCAATCTTTCCCAGCATCAGTGGGATTTCCAGTGAGTCACCTCTTCGCATCAGGTGGCCGAAGTATTGGAGCTTCAGCATCAGTCCTTCCAATGAATATTCAGGACTGATTTCCTTTAGGATGGACTGGTTGGCTCTCCTTGCAGTCCAAGGGACTCTCCAGAGTCTTCTCCAACACCACAGTTGAAAAGCATCAATTCTTCTGTGCTCAGCTTTCTTTATAGTCCAACTGTCACATCCATACATGACTATTGGAAAAACCAGAGCTTTGACTAGATGGACCTTTGTTGGCAAAGTGATGTCTCTGCTTTTTAATATGCTGTTGACGTTTATCATAGCTTTCCTTCCAAGGAGCAAGCATCTTTTACTTTCATGGCTACAGTCCCTGTTCACAGTGATTTTGGAGCCCAAGAAAATGAAGTCTGTCACTGTTTCATTTTTTCCCCATCTATTTTCCATGAAGTGATGGGACCAGATGCCATGATCTTCGTTTTTTGAACGTTGAGTTTTAAGCTAGCTTTTTCACCCTCTTCTTTCACCTTCATCAAGAGGTTGTTTAGTTCTTCTTTGCTTTTTGCCATTAGGGCAGTATCATCTGCACATCTGAGTTTGTTATTTCTCTCAGCAATTTTGATTCCAGCTTGTGATTCATCCAACCTGGCATTTCTCATGATGTACTCTGCATCATGATGACTCTGCGAAGAGTCAGCTGTGACTGAGCAACTTTCACTTCACTTCACTCTGCATATAAGTTAAATAAGCAAGGTGACAGTATACACCCTTGCCATACTCCTTTCCCAATTGTGAACCAGTCTGCTGTTTCACATCTGGCTCTGTTGCTTCTTGACCTGCATACAGGTTTCTCAGGTAAATTAAAGAAAAATTAAAGAAAGCCTAAATGAACAGAGAAAAGCATACTAATAGATTGTAAGATTCAATTGTTTGTTCATTTCCCCCAAATTTATCAAGAGATTAAATGCAATTCCAGTGAAAACCCCAGTAGATGTTTCACTGGAAATTGCCAGACTGACTCAGATTTGCATGGAAATCAAATAACCAAAGTGAAGAGAACAGGCACTTCTAATTTTGTTGCCATCTTTTGTGGTATGAACTTTATTTAAAACCTGGTAGAATTACAACAGTACAAATAAATGATTCTTTCTGCTCTTTCACAGAAAGTTTTGGAAATCACTATTTTCTTGAGAAGAGTTAGGCCTTGGCTTATTAATTTATTTTTCCTTTTTCTTTATTTCTTGGCTTATTAATTTAAAAAAACCTTGTTTCCATGTGATAAGCCAGGAGAGCTGGGAGCAAAGCTTTTCATGGATTAGTGTGAAGAAGCTTAAGAAAATGGCCTTGTGTTTTCTATTTTTAGACTTTTTTTTTTGTCAGCAAGGAGGCAGTATGAAACACTTCCTTGAAAGGTGAGTCAAGTGGCTTTCACTAAGCTTCCCTTTTTGTTGTTGTTCAGTTAGTAAGTTGTGTCTGACTTTGCAACCCCCTGGACTGCAGCACGCCAGGCTTCCCTGTTTTTCACCATCTCCTGGAGCTTGCTCAAACTCATGTCCATCGAGTCAGTTATGCCATCCAGCCATCCTGTCCACTCTTGCCCTCTTCTCCTCCTGCCTTCAATCTTTTCCAGCATCAGGGTCTTTTCCTTTTTGAGGTGAGACCAATCGAATGCTTAACTTCTTAGTGAAGTTTGTTTTTTGTCATAATTGACAAGTGTTAGGTAATAACATTAAGTTATTTATTAAACTTTATTAAACTTATTAAACATTAAGTTATTTATTTATTAAGTTTTTATTACATTGCTATTGAATAAGAATTTATGCATCCATTTACTAAGTCTTTGTGGAATATTGACTCGGGCAAGGCTTGGGCAAGATGCCCCAGAACACAGAGCAGTGAGACAGTCCACTTCCTCAGGGGCTTGCTCAGCAGTGATGAATTCCTCACATCTTGTCATGAACATGCCTTTCTGTTCGGCCCCCAGCATTCGGACCCCCTCCCTCCCTTACCTGCAAACTCAACCCCATGTGAGTCTGGTGGGAGTAGGCTCAGCCCACTGAAGACATCAGAGCCAGATTTGGGGTCTCCCCCACTCAGGGAGGGTGTTGGACGTTGTAACTCAGGATTCTGAGTCTGGAGCCAGGACCCATAGAAGTGGTCACTTTATTTTTTTAATTTAAAAAATTTTTTATTTTTTGGTCACACTGCTTGGCGTGCAGGATCTTAGTTCCCCACCCAGGGAGCAGTGGAAGCATGGAGTCTTCACTGGACCTCCAGGGAAGTCCTGAAGCGATCACTTCAGCTCTCCCTCCCCTGGTGGTGACATTGATGCCTGGAGTCTGGTGGTGACAGTCAGGACCAGGTGAGGCGCGTGCTAGTGTGTGGAGGACGCCAGTGCTCTGGGGCAGGTAACACCCTGTGGGGTGGACTCTTCCTTGTGATTCTCTGTGGTCGTTCCCCTGCATGAGCTGCCCTTTAGGAGGCCCATGCTGGGATCGAGGGACACTGCACAACCAGCAGCCTGCCCTGGTTGGAAAGTTTGGCTTTGTTGTGACATCTGAAGTAGTGTTTGCTGGACTCCTGCCTGGGGGTGCTGCGAGGACTCCCATGGATGGAGACGGTGAACTGGGGTCTCTTGGATGTTAGCAGAGGGGTCAGCCACTCTGAGCTCACACAGCACCCTGAGTTCCTATTTTGGAGGTGGGCTTGGCGGGATTAGCGAGACTGCTAACACGTGGGGCTGCGGTCTGCAGTGGAGACCCTCGAGGAGGGTTCACGCCTGCAGGAGTGACCACAGCTGACTTTTATTGAGTGCTCGCTAGTGGTAAAGAACCCGCCTTCCAGTGCAGAGACATAAGAGACTCAAGTTCAATCCCTGGGTCGGGAAGATTCACTGGAGGAGGGCACAGCAACCCACTCCAGTATGCTTGCCTGGAGAATCCCATGAACGGAGGAGCCTGGAGGGCTACAGTCCACGGGGTCGCACAGAGTCGGACAGGACTGAGCGACTTAGCACACACGGTCATCTTTATTTTACTTCGTGCTTGTGGCAGTGCACGCGACCACTTTTGAAGCCTCAGCTCATCTAAGTTATTATGTGGTTTCTGTAACTCTCCCCATTTGCAGAGAGGAAACCGAGGCATCGAGGGATTCAGAGACCTGCCCGTGCTCCCATCCCTAATAAGAGGGGCTGTCAGGTCTGCCTCTCAGTTCTGTCCTGTCTCCTGACACGCAGGTGGGGCCTTAACCTCAGGACCAGGCAGCAGATTGCTGCAGCTGCTGTGTGCAAGTGACTCCATGCCTGTGCCCTCTCTCACTTTACCTGGCTTTATTTTTTTTAATACCATTTTTTGTTGACAGTGTATTCTAGATTTCTTTGCTTAATGCCTGCCTCCTTCATTCAAACTTGAGATCCAAGAGGGCAGGGACTCTGCCCTGTGTTTGCGTGGCTGTTTGCTATATTCCTAGAACAGTACCTGGCACATAGTAATTGCTCAACAAATATCATACAATCAATAATAATATTAGTAACCATCACATTTAAGCATGTGCCAAGTGTTTGGCATGTATTAATTCACTTGACCCCCAGGACTATTGTTACCCCCGTATTAGACCATAGGCAGGTCTGGGAACTTGCTCAAGGCTGCAGGGTTCAGAAGAGCTGGAGCTAGGATTCTGATGTAAGTACTTTGGCTCCAGAAATCAGGTCCCTAAATGCTAAGCTTCACTGACTTTCATGAATGAGTGAATGATTATTTAAAGCAGGTTTTATGAACTATAAAAATGTATTTAGTAGAGCATTTCAAAGTAAATAGTTAAATTACATCAATGATGAGGTAATATTTTTCGCTTGTTAAGAAATGACAGTTAATGATTAAGACAAATTTCTGGGGGAAAATATATTTAATGTAGGCTTAGGTTCTTGGAAGGTTTGTTATAGCATTACATGTAATCTGCTGGTCCACAAATGAATGATGGGTCTTTAAAGGCTAGTAAATCTGTCTGATATATGTTCCCAACAAGATATTATACATCTCTATTATTATCCTCATAAGATAGGCGTGCTTCTTACGGAAGAAATTATAACAATAAACAGATGTTAATTTTTGTCATGATTTATTTGTTAGTCTAAAAACTCAGTTCAGTGCCTAAAAACTATATAATAGTTGGGCTTTGGAAATGCAGTTGAACTGGGATCAGTCTTAAAACACAAGTCAGTCCTTTAGAACGTTTGCCTAATACTGAACAAATGTCTTAGCTTTTGCTTTCTGAGTACTTGGTCTGAATAATGAGACTGAATTAGACCATAAATTCATGTACTGCCAGGCTTATATTTTATATCAAGGTATGGGTGGTGCTAGTGGTAAAGAACCCACCTCCCAATGCAGGAGACATAAGAGACCTGGGTTCAATCCCTGGCCAGGGAGATCCCCTGGAGGAGGGCATGGCAACCCACTCCAGTATTCTTGCCTGGACGGGCGATGGTCCATAGGGTCAAAAAGAGTTGGACACAACTGAAGCGACTTAGCACACATGCAAGGACAAGTTACAAATTTTGGGAAATAGTCTGTTGACAAGGGAAAAGGAAAGCATCACAGACTTAAATTAGTGGATTCCCCCCCCCCCCCCCCGCCCCTAGAGCAGCAGAAGGACTAAAGTGGTCCCAAACCAAATTTGCCTAATAATTAAAGTTACTGATGACATTTAAAATGTTAATCTGCTTTGATCCACATTCACATGTTGGCATTTTCATTCATACTACTGATATTTCTAGATATAAATTTTGAATGATTTCTCCCTCCATATCAAGAATAATGGGCTTTCTCCTCTCAGAGCATCTTCAGATGCTCACCTGTAGAATCTGAACCTTTTCTTGAATGAAGATGATAAATTTTTGTGAGAGCCAGGTAGCAAGGGAGAGTGTTGGTTTTGAATTTTTGGTTCTCAGTAATTATTAGTGTCTTTAAATGTGACTGTGCCTTGAGAAAAAGTGTTCAAAGGAAGTATTGTGGGAAGGTCCTGTAGGCTTTCTGACTTCAAAGTGCTTATTAGGATAGAAGCAGATGCCTGATAGAAATGTAGATTTTTGGTTTAATAGAATTAAAGTATTTAAATTACCATGATCAACTTTTCCATTTTTAAAAATTTTTCTTTAGTGTCATTTACTCTTATTTGATTATTTGTATTTTAGTTCCCTTATGCTTGCCTCTGAAATGGTATTATCTCATTTTTGATAGAATTTTACCTTCAGCTTTTAGGTTTGAAACAGTAGCATGGTTTGGTGACTAAGTATTCTTTAGATTGGTGAGAGGCAGTACTCCACACATCAGTGCCTTTGCTATAGTGTCTAGCTTTTATTCCACAGGGCTCTGTTGATAGAACATTTTCTTACTTTTCCCTTGATTTTTTTGTTTGAAAACTCTTTCTTATTCAGCCAGGCATTACATTTTGAAAAATGATCTTTGTGTCTAAAAGTGCTTTAAGCTGTCAATATGGCACTTAAAAGAGGCATAAGTCTTGTGGTATGGATAGAACAGACAGATAGAAAGAATATAAATTATTACAGTCTGAAGTGTTAAGAACCGAGATAAGATCATTTGATGGAACATTTTTTGTTACCTTTTAAATTATTTTATCTCAGGGTGCTAATAAGGGCTTCCCAGGTACCACAGTGGTTAAGAATCTGCCTGCCAATGTAGGAGATGCAAGAGGCGTGGGTTCGATTCCTGGGTCTGGAAGATCCCCTGGAGGAGGAAATGGCAACCTGCTCCTGTATTCTTGCCAAGATGATCCCATGGGCAGAGGAGCCTGGGGCACTACAGTCCATGGGTTGCAGAGCCGGACTGAGCACACTCACAGCATGCTAATATTTGGTTGGCCATAAAGTTTATTTGCGTTTTTCTATAACACCTTACAGAAAACTCCAAATGAACATTTTGGCCAACTCAATACATATGAATATGTGTGTATCTAAGTCTGGGTCTGTGTGTGCATACATACACAGAATACATACATACAAGCACATACATACATATATACACACATATGTATATATAGAACAAGAATAAAAGCTGTTGGTACTTCCTGAGAATTAATAGACAAAACTTTCTAAGTAAAATGTTATTGTTGTTCAGTTGCAGAGCTCTCCTGTCCTTCACTATGTCCTGGAGTTTGCTCAAATTCATGTCCATTGAGTTGGTGATACTATCTAACTATCTCATTCTCTGTCGCCCTTTTCTCCTCCTGCCCTCAATCTTTCCCAGCATCAGGGTCTTTTCCAATGAGTCAGCTCTTTGCATCAGGTGGCCAAAGTATTGGAGCTTCAGCATTAGTGTTTCCAACGAGTATTCAGGATTGATTTCCTGTGGGATTGACGGGTTTGATCTCCTCGCTGTCCCTGAAACCCTCAAGAGTCTTCTCCAGCACCCCAATTTGAAAGCACCAGTTTTTCGGTGCTCAGCCTTCTTTATGGTCCGACTCTCACAAATGACCTTGGGTTACTCAAGATCATGTTTCTGAGTATCAAGTGAGGGACCTATTTTATATTTTGAGACATATTTGGAGATAGCTGTCAACATAGCATGTTAGTTTTTGAAATATTTCTGTTTGGAGATGCAGAGGTACAGAAAACTTGACTGCCATTTTTGTGTTAACTAACTGAAGCAAATACGAAATCCAGGCATGTGATTTAGTAAACAAAAAGTAATGGAGATAGGAAAGGTTGTAACCCACTAGTAATCCAGAGAGCTTATTTTAGTCTAGAATTTAACTCCTCCTTTGTACCGCCGAAACCTTTGTCTGCTGCACTTTTATCATCCTGACCTTCTGTGCATCTTTGCCTGGCAAGCACCCTCACAGTCTTACTGCTGAGGTTACTTGTCTGGTGTCATATCAATACTTGTTGGCATCCCTTGTATATTTTCTGTAACTTGCTATATAACTCAGAAGGGTGGTTCTTGTTTGGAAGCCAAATTTTTATATTTATTTTTGCTGAAAATAGATTTTTACTTAAAAGATATTTTAAAGTATGTATGTAACCATTACATCATTCTGACAAAAATATTTTCATTTTTCTGGCTCCTTTATGCTCCCTGTTCATCCATGATTTTATTTTGCATGGTTGGAGTTATGTCTGTTTTAATATTTAACGTAAAGACATTCCCATTGTCATAATGTCTTCATTATTATAATTTCATTTGCTACATAACAGCTCATTTGCTACTTATTTTCTTGTAAGACTTTCTTTTTTTTTTTTTTAGTGTTTTCTGTATTTCTTTTCTAGCTAGTGCATATTAACATGCTCCCAATAAGTTTGACAGAACTCCAGGAGATAGCGAAGGACAGGGAAGCCTGGCATGTTGCAGTCCATGGGGTTGCAAAGAGTTGGGACACGACATAGTGACTGAACAACAAATAATTATTTGAAATTTTTATGCAAGTATTAATGTTATTAGTTATCTTCACACATGAATTTTTCTCTTATATAATCCCCTATGAATATGTGTGTGGTATGTGTTTGTCTATATATGGCATATATGTGTATATAGTATATAGCTATATATGTGTGCATGTATGGCATATATGTGTATATAACATATAGCTAGTATGTGTATATGTATACATATAACAAATTTTGAAAGACAATGAGAATTACTTCATTATTCAGAATCAACTTTAGGAAAGCCCAGAGTTATACTGGATAGCTGCTAATTCAAACTTCAGGGTTTGCTTTTCTCTGTAACATGCCATATTTTAGTGTGATGTAACCTTAGCTTACTATTTTTACATTTCATATTTGTACATAAAAGTTAAAAAACACTATATAAAATGAAGAAATAAGACATATTTGATAGTTCAAAGATTTATATTGAAAAACCATTGTTTCTTTCTTTATTTTTATTTTCTTTACATTATCATGTTGGTTTTGCCATACATTGACATGAATCTGCCATGGGTATACATGTGTTGCCCTTCCAGAACCCCCCTCCCTCCTCCCTCCCAATTCCCTCTCTCTGGGTCATCCCAGTGCACCAGCCCTGAGCATCAGCCCTGGGCTGGCGATTGATTTCACATATGATGATTAACATGTTTCAGTGCCGTTCTCCCATATCATCCCACCCTTGCCCTCTCTCCTAGAGTCCAAAAGACTGTTCTATACATCTGCGTTTCTTTTGCTGTCTCGCATACAGAGTTCTCATTACCATCTTTCTAAATTCCATATATATGCGTTAGTATACTGTATTTTTGTTTTTCCTTCTGGCTTACTTCACTCTGGATAATAGGCTCCAGTTTTGTCCATCTCAGTAGAACTGATTCAAATGAATTCTTTTTAATGGCTGAGTAATATTCCATTGTGTGTATGTACCACAGCTTTCTTATCCATTCGTCAGTTGATGGGCATCTAGGTTGCTTCCATGTCCTGGTTATTGTAAACAATGCGGCGATGAACATTGGGGTACACGTGTCTCTTTCAATTCTGGTTTCCTCAGTGTGTATGCCCAGCAGTGGGATTGCTGGGTCATATGGCAGTTCTATTTCCAGTTTTTTAAGGAATCTCCACCCTGTTCTCCATAGTGGCTGTACTAGTTTGCATTCCCACCAACAGTGTAAGAGGGTTCCCTTTTCTCCACATCCTCTCCAGCATTTATTGCTTGTAGACTTATGGATTGCAGCCATTCTGACTGGTGTAAAGTGATACCTCATTGTGGTTTTGATTTGCATTTCTCTGATAATGAGTGGTGTTGAGCATCTTTCCATGTGTTTGTTAGCCATTTTTCATTGTTTCTTAAATAATAAGCTTATATGAACTTCAAGAATGGTATGGAATCTACTTTACTGTGGTAATATTTCAGATAGTTAAACATGTATCCTTAAAGTCTTTTCTCTGTAATAGTTACCTGGATATAGCTTGTATAAAGCACAGAATACGCTGAAGTTTGTTGTGGGGGTGTTCAAGCATATTATATGTCTGACTTTTGGCTTGTCACAACTGGAAATCGATTGAATACTGCTTAATCGTTTTATATCTATAGCTTAAAAAATATGAGTCTCTGTGTATGCATGTATATCTAGCCATAGCTGTATCTATTTCTGGATCTTAGTTCTTACTAAGTTTGCAGATTTTGAAATTCCATCATTATGCTGTTACTGTTGTTGCCTGAATACTTAAGGATTCTATTTCCAGTATTCACAACTGAAGCTCATCATTATGATGGTTTTTTAGTGTTTTTCGGGCATTCTAAATTTATTTCTTTACATGGGATAAATTGTATATTATTCCTTTTGTTTAGCCAAAGTGTTTTATTTTCCATTTTCCACATGCTTCCTCCGTTGGGTACACAGTCAAAGCTGTGTTTATACCTCTGAGTTTTCCCTCACTTGCCCTGGGCTCTTCCCTTCCAGTTGCCTTTGCAGATATGCAGATTTCAGGGCTTCAGCACTGTCTGGAGCCTAGGCTCTGGGGAGTTTGTGTGGGTTCAGTTAAAGTCCTTCATTTCTAGTGGCTCCTGAAGAGAAGAAAAAAGAAGAGAGTAGTATGAAGAATAAAATGTCATATCTTTAAAAATACCTGGCTGGAAATTTGAATCTTTTAAAGAAATCGTTGTGATCATATTGTATTATTTATTTATTTTTCTGCTTTGATGGTTGTTTCTTCAGGAAGTGCCCACAGTCCTCCTCCTCCACCAGCTGGCTCAGCAGGAAGGCGCGTGGACCATACTTCCGTTGTTGCCGCAGTACGTTGCCAGTGAAATGTGCTCATTTTCGGCATCTCTGCCCAACACTCGTAGGCTCCCTTGTTTTCTCACTAAGTTTGCTTTTCCCAAGAGTCAGCAAGAGTAAAGTCGTTGGATTCTATGACTGCTACCTTAATCAGATTTTTTAATAATTGATTCTTAATCATAAATAGCTTTTATTTTTAAATGCTTCTTTCTTAAAAGATAGAATGTCAGTATATTTGATATTTTGAGACTGATTTTGAGATCTGTTGAGCTGGGGTTTGTGATGGAAAGAGTTAACTTGAACTCGGGCCGTTCCATAAACCATTAGTATCTGGCTTTTCTATTAATATAAGCTGAAACTATACATGGAAGAAGAATATAGGGGAAAAATTCAGATTTCTTGCTACTTTGTATGTTCTTTATTTGCTTCCTGCTTTCCCTTCCTTAATAAGTTTTAAACCTTGCTATAAACTCACTTTATAAAAATGATTACTAGAATCTTTCTTTTTCTCAGCTTTTCTGTAATGTATAGCAGAAATTCATCATGGATTTTCTTCTGTGAAGAAGAGACAAGAATACAAATTGTACAACTCTTAGAAACACTCAGAAGATATGACCCATCAAAGGTAAATACAACTGGAGAAAGTGCTTAAAGAAAGTTTAATTTTGATTAAGAGGTTTTTCAGTCTAATAAAAACACTTAATTTAAAATTAAGAAGAAGAAAATAGGCTGCTCTCACTCTGTAATATGGAGCATATTCTATGGAATGTGTATCTCTCTCAATAAACTTGCTTTAACTTTAAAGAAAAAAGAATGAAATGGCAGTTAAATATCTGGAAGCAATGTTAAATAATTCTCTTTGAGGTTTGGAGTTATCAGACAGATGGAACTGACAATGAGCCATTTTTAAATGAAAAAAAACAAAACAAAACTATATGTTTTACCAGTTTTAGAGAGTTAAGAAAACTAAACCAGAGTTAAGAAAGAAGTTTAAATTGGTTATTTCTCTTTATCAACAATGACCCCATATTGTTTTAGGTAAGAAATAACTTTTTGAGTACCAACTGTGTATTGGGCACTATGATAGCAAGAGTGGGGACAGACGGGCAAGGGTCTTGACTGGATGGGTGGCGCATTGTTAGAAGCAACACAGCAAGGCATCAGATCTCATCTGGGAAAGTCATGACATAATGTGACATTTAACCTGAGTCCCATGGAGTGAGTAGGAATTAATAGGAGAGAGAACTCTTACTCAGAGGGAACAGTATCTGAGAAGGTCTGGACATGAGACAGATAAGCCTTGTGAGAAAAGTTCACCCCTGCCTTCATATTTTAACATTTTATTTCATGCAGATAGGATGTCGCAAATGGATAATGTTTACCTCTAAGTTCTGAGTGCTGAACACAGTGTTTAACACTTACTAGATGGTCAGTAAATGTGTGTGTGTGCGTGTGTGTGTGCGTGTGTGTACGCGTGCATGCGTGTGTGCATGCATGCTCAGTTGTGTCTGACTCTTTGCGACTCCATGGACTGTAGCCCGCCAGGCTCCTCTGTCCATGGGATTTCCCAGGCAAGAATACCAGGGAGGGTTGCCATGCTCTCCTCCAGGGGATCTTCCTGACTCGGGGATAAAACCTGCATCTTCTGTGTCTCTTGCATTGGCAGGTAGATTTTACCACTGAGCCTCCTGGGAAGCCCTAAATATTTCTGTAGGATTGAGTAACTCTGAATCGTTAGCTGTCCTGCTGGGCTACGTGCAGTGTCTCTGGAGGTTCACAGGCAGCTCTGGAGCTTGGTGGAGGGTAAATTAGGCTGTTCAGTTCTCTTGGAGAAGCCCAGGTTATGCCCTGATCACTTTACGGGATTCTTTCAATGTGGAGTAAGCGGGATTGGGTCCTTTCTGGTACTGCTGTACACCCGCCCCACCCCTGTTCTGATTCCCACTCCAGAAGTGAATCAGATTCACTGAGGGTATGGAAAAGGAGCCTTGGCTTCCAGGTGCCCGCGGGGTTTGTTGATGTGGACACACACAGAATTGGGCAACGGCAACCATTAGGTTGGTTTCTCCAACGCTGGGAAGTTTGTTACTACAATAAAACCACTGGTCTTGATGCTTTTTAAATGCCGTGAGGACCCATTATGATTTCTCTTCATGCTTTTGATTTCTGGGAAAACACAGATATAATTCAATGAGAAGGTTGTTAAGTTAAAAAAATAATTCCTTCAAAGGAGAGAAGATTCATGAACGTGTCTCATCCAGTCTTTTCAGATGGTGCTGAGCAGTGTCTGCGTGCTCTGTGCCATGTTTTATGTAAAACATTTGTTAGGCTTTTATGTTTTCCTTTGACTTGAGAAAAACTCCCAGCTCTTTTTTGGAATGTAGGAGTTTTAACCGCCTCCTAGTGTTTGCTTCACCTGGAGATTATTTTTTCCATTATCCATAAGCTCTAATTCTGTACAGAAGATGGTGACTCACTGTACTTTTTAATGAAAATTGGAATGATAAGTTTAAAAGTTCAGAGCAAGTTCATGAAAAGCAAGTACAGAACAGAGGTAAAATAAGACATTTTCTTCTTTTGTGAGCTCTACCACATGAAAAATAGTCAAGGAATAAAAATTACATGATTTTGAAGTTAGCTCAAACCAGTGGTTTTTTCCCCTGACCATATGAAATTTTAGGAAAAAAGTATAAAGCAAACCTAGTTTTGACACTGACACAAATAAACTACATTAAAATAATATGTATGAGTATCAATATTTTGTTGGATTCTGACATTGTTTTCCTTCAATATCTTGTCATTCTTACTAATCAAATATATGTTGTTATATAATATTTTAAATGAAAAACTTTAATCTTTATTAAAGTAATTAATCTCTGTTAATTGCCTTTCTGGGTGATTTCTATAAATTTCTATATCTTATTGAAGTCTTTCTGTTTTTTTTCCCCTACAGTATGCTTTTATTATGTGTGCATTTGCTGAAATGTCTTTAATTTTTAATTCTTAATAGAGGTAAAACATGAGTGCTGGCAAAGAGTAACTCTAAGATACTAATAGAACACTGAGTTATTCTTTTACAGTTTGTCTTAATAGTCTTTATTTAGAAGCCATTAAGAAAATAATTGGGCTTCCCTTGTGGCTCAGCTGGTAAAGAATCCACCTGCATTGCTGGAGACCGGGATTCCATCCCTGGGTTGGGAGGATCCCCTAGAGAAGGGAAAGGCTACACATTCCAATATTCCTGGCCTGGAGAATCCCATGGACTGTATAGTCTGTGGGGTCGCAAAGAGTTGGACATGACAAAAGGTGCTTCTTCACAGAATATGTATTAATTTCTCCCTTAGAATAGTTTATGATATGCGTGTGCACTTAGTTGCTCAGTTGTGTCAGACTCTGTGACCCCAAGGTCTGCAGCCCACCAGGCTCCTCTGTCCATGCGGATTCTCCAGGCAAGACTAGAATAGTGGAGTGGGTTGCCGTGCCCTTCTCCAGGGTATCTTCCCCACCTGGGATCGAACCCAGGTCTCCCTCATTGCAGGAGAATTCTTTACTGTCTGAGCCATCAGGGAAGCCCACTTTACAGTATAACCCTCCACAAAAATATTGAAAAACAGTTTTATATACTAGATAGCCAAACACTGCTATTAATGTAAACATGTTCTTCATAAATTTATGTTTGGAACAGGAGATTATAATAGTGAAAGATTATTGAGAAAGATGCTAAAATATACTGAAAATTGAAATGATAAACTTATCATTTATTTATGATGAAGTGTTTGTTTTCTTTAAACAAGCCATATATTTACTAGGTATGTTAAATGTGATGATTTTCATGTTGGTTAATGTCATTTGAATTTTTAAGAAGATGTTGAATTTTCTATCTTAAGCCAAGATTATTTGCTTTATAATTACTTCCCTTGCCCAGTGGTGACTTCATATATCCATAAAGTGTTGAGAAGAAATCCTCGGGTGGAACGAGGAACGTAGACACTCGGTTACGTGTCTGCTTTCATGTCTGCTCATTTATGACTTGTTGCTGAACTGACCCAGACTGAGATGGGGAGGTGTTTGAAATACAGCCATGAGCAGAAGAGGGCTCTTAGGAGACTGCACTGTCTCTCTCCTGCTTTTATTTTCTGATAAGGACTAGGGAGGGAGGTCATGATAGCTGGATAACAGAAAATACTACCAAGCTTTAGAACTTCGGGTACTTGATTTAAACGATTCTGTTGACGTTTCTTTAATGGTTGCCTTTGAAAGCTCTCCCAGGATTGGTGCATCATTTAACACAAAACTCGGTGCACCTGGGACAGGTGAGGTAGCCTGCAGATACAGTGGCGAGTGAAATGGACACCACTCCGGATCACAAGGACGGAGTGTTCATAATTATGCAGGGGAGACGGGCAGTAGGCAGACCTGAAATACTGCCTCAGATGGTAGTAAGTGCTGTGGAGAAAACCACAAATGAGAGGGATGACGGATAGGCTGGGCTGGACTTCCTTCTGTTTCCGGCATTTAGGAAGAACTTCACAGCTCATGTCAGTTTGAGCCATGTGTGAAGGGGCCAAGGGAATGAGTTTCGTGCTCTCTGATCCTGTGCCTACGGCCCACATACCCAACAGGAGCTGCAGACTCACCTGGTTCAAACATGAACCCTGCATTCCCCTTTGTTCCTCTTCCATCTCAGTTTCCCGCATCTCGGAAATGGCATCCCTGTCTATCAGTTGTTCATGGGAAGAAACCCGGGGCTGGATTCCGCTCATGCTGGCACATTCAGTGGAATCTCCTTCCAGGTTACACCTCTTGTCTGTCTTCTCTGTGTTAAAACTTCACTCTGGTCCAGGCTGCCGTCATCTCCTTGACTGTGCCTGGAGCATCCTAGCTCTTCTCCTGGCTTCCACTCTTGCCATCCCAGTAAATCTAGTAACTCTGTTGATTCAGATCACCTCCCTCACCTGCTCAAAAACTCCCCCTGTGGTTTCCCACTGCCCCTGAGATGGCTTTACTCGGCGCAGAACTCCAGGTTGACCGTCGACAGTAGTTTTCTATGGCTGTAAAAATGCTTCTTTTATTTCTCTGCTTTTTTGTTGTTGAAAAGTTAACTATATGTCTTGTTTTCTTTGAAAGAAATATGTATCCCCTCACTCCAAACTGCTTTTAAGGTTTTTCTCTTTTTTTTTTTAACCAGCATATGCCTATATACCTTTTTTTTAAAATTTCTCTTGATTATAGTTTATAGAGCTTCTTGAATCTGTGATGACTTTTGTCTGTCATCATTTTAGAAGACTCTAAGCGTGTATTTCTTCAAACACTGAGTTCCATTTGTCTCTCTTCCTGTTTTGGGTTCCAAACTTTTACTTACTTTTTATTGAAGTATAGATAATTTACAGTGTTGTGCCAGTCTCTTCTGTACAGTCGAGTGACACAGTTTTACACATTATATACATTCTTGTAATATGCTTTTCTATTATGGTTTATCCCAGGAGATTAGCTACAGTACTTGTGCTATGCATTAGGACCTTGTAGTTTATCCATTTAAATTTTAATAGTTTGCATCTACCAATGCCAAATTCCCAGTCTCCTTCCGTCCCTCCCCTCTCCGCTTTGGCACCCACGAGTTTGCCTGTGAACCGTTCCTGTTTTGTAGCTGGATTCATTTGTGTCATATTTGAGATTCCACATATAAGTGATATCACATGGTATCTGTCTTTCTCTTCCTGTCTTCATTTAGTTTGAATATCATGTATTTTAGAGCTGATTTTTCTTTTTTTTTAACTTATAAATTTACTTTATTGTGTTGCTTTTGCCATACATTGACATGAATCTGCCATGGGTATACATGTATTTTAGAACTTCCACTGTGTCCCTGTTGCACCTCAGCTCTTTTTTGGTATGTTCCTCTTTGTTTTCTTTTTTGTGTATCAGTGTGAATGTTTTTTACTGACTTACCTTCCAGGTCACTAGTTCTCTCTTCTGTTGAAAGTGAAAGTCGCTCAGTCGTGCCCAACACTTTGCGACCCCATGGACTAGTAAGTCCATGGAATTCTCCAGGCGAGAATACTGAAGAGGGTAGCCTTTCCCTTCTCCAGGGGATCTTCCCAACCCAGGAATTGAACCGGGGTCTCTTGCATTGCAGGCAGATTCTTTACCAGCTTCAGCTCCAGCTGAAGCCCTGGTATCTCTTGTATTGGGGTTGCCCAAAAAGTCTGTTTGGGTTTTTCTATACAAACTCAGACTTCTTGATCAACCCAATATTATTAATGTCTGATATTCATTTGAATTCCTTATTTTAGCTATTGCATTATTCAGTTTTAGAATTTCCATCTGGCTCTTGTTTTAGGTTCTAGTTCCTTGGTAAAAATCATCTTTTCATCTCTTTTCTTAACCACATTAACTGTAGTTTAACTGCAAAATCTTATTTGTGAAACTCTAGTTCTCATTTTTCTGTCTTTGGTGTGGTCCTGTTTCTTGGCAGGCATGGTCAGTTTTCATTACATGTCAGCTATTTGATGTGAAAAGTTGAAGAGATTGTGGGTGGTATCCCTTCCAACAGGAAGATTTGATCTTCTTCGGGGTTGTAGACCTTGCCTGGGTTGGTCTGTTTTCAGACTGCCCTTATCCGTAGACCCTTTTCCCCTGGTAGACCCTGTATTCCAGCCTTGGGCTCCCAGAACTGCCGTTGAAGTTTTCCTCTGCTTAGGTTTTAGCCACTTTACTGCTGTTTCCCACTTGGCTCTTGTGTTTTCCCCTTGGTTTTCATGTAGCCTAGGGGCTGAAGGGAGATTGCAGGCAGAATTTTGGCGTCACTCCTTTGGGACCCCTATAAATCTCTCCCTTGTGGCAGCCTCCGGCTCCAGCTCTGTCTCTGTGGTGCAGCCATGCAGGAGTCCTCAGTTGCTGCTCTCTGTTCTGTGCCGTCCTTTGCTCTTGTTCAGTCGCTCAGTCTAGTCCGACTCTGCGACCCCATGAACTGCAGCACGCCAGGCTTCCCTGTCCATCACCAACTCCTAGAGCTTGCTCAAACTCACGTCCATTGGATGGTGATGCCATCCAACCATCTCATCCTTCGTCGTCCCTTTCTCCTTCTGCCTTCAACCCTTCCCAGCATCAGGGTCTTTTCCGATGAGTCAGCTCTTTGCATCAGGTGGTCAAAGTATTAGCGCTTCAACATCAGTCCTTCCAATTTAATATTCAGGGTTGATTTCCTTTAGGATTGACGGGTTTGATCTTTTTGCTGTCCAAGGGACTCGAGTCTTCTCTAGCACCACAGTTCGAAAACATTAATTCTTTGGTGTTCAGCCTTCTTTATGATACAACTGTCACATCTGTATACAACTATGGGAAAAACCATAGCTGAGCTATCAGGGAAGCCAGTAAAAATTTCTACATTTGATTGTTTTTATATTCAAATTGTACTCATAGAATATCACTTTGCTTCTAAATTCATTAAATAAATGTTGAACTAAACAAACAAAAAGGAACATTTTTCTTTAATAGTATTTTGATAGGAAATATTCTATAAAATAACATTTTTGTGTTTATAATATAATGATGACTAACATTTTGTTCATCCTGATGGTGTGATCTTAAATTGTTTCCTTCATAGACAAAGAATATGCTGTACTCATTATCATATGAGTATTATATTTTTGTTAAAATTCTTTAAAAATATATAATCTGTGCTTATGCTCTATCACTCAGAATATTTAAAGCTAATGGTACTCATTTGTTTTGGGTCTTGTATGAATGACTTAAAACATTTTTTTTTTCTATCTTTATTTAACAGGAATGGTTTTTAGGAAAAGCATTACATGACGAAGAATCTACAATAATTCACCATTATGCCTTTTCTGAAAATCCTACAGTTTTTAAATATCCAGACTTGGCTGCTGGCTGGGCCCTTAGTATCCCACTGGTAAACAAGTAAGAATTTTGTTGTTGTTGTTGTTGTTATTTATTCCATGAAAATGACATTTGGTCAGCTCAAATATTAGCAAGAGAAATTATTCCCATTACATGAGTCAGTGACATTAACAGTGCTAATAAATGTTAGAAAATTCAGCAGATTTATACAAACTTGTACCTGCAGCCTGTATTTCACTAATTGTCCTAATTTTGGACCTATATGAATTCTCCTTATTTGTTCTAAATATTAGTCAACTTGGGACAAGAAATTTTTATCCATTCTAGAAAAATGAAGTATTGAAAAATAATAGAATTGCCTCTCACAATATTGGTCATATTTCCTCAGTTTCTGGACATCTCTGGAATTTAAAGGTAGGATTTGCATCCAGTTATACAACTTTGTCTTTTTCATAATCTGTAAAACTACTTGTATTTTGTTATTTTAGAGAAACAAACAAAAAACTAAATTGCTTAAACTTTTACAAATAATAAAATATGTGAGTTAGCATTTCTTGGCACAAGTAAGGATTTATTAGACTTTGTTTTCATTTCATTTGTGTATGAATCAACTTTTATTTCACTAAGTCTTGTAACTGCTGGATCTGAGTGAGCTTTACGGCAGAGGCAGCTAGTGGTAGAGCAGGGAGACGGGCAGCAGGAGCCAGGCACAGAAGCTCCATCCCTCACCCGTCCTGTCTCAGGGCTCAGCTGCTCTGTGCTTCCTCTTCCTCACCTGCTGCAAAATGAGGCAAATGATGAACTGTGAGACTGAGGAGGGCACACAGGTGCTCAGGACTCTACACCCAGGAGGGTGACCACTGCTGTCAGTGGACCTGGGGATCTCCAGGCGTGACTTGGTCAGTAAGGAAATGAATCCACAGCATGCCTGTGGGGCTGAGTTGATGGCTGGTTATGTGCATGGATACATACACGAGTTTAAACGGGGCCTGGGCAGAAGATGCTGTAGATAGTCGTACCTGGCTATTTGTGTGATAATCCCTGTGATGCTTTTGTGATGTGAAAGGAGAAGGTAAACTGTAATTCAGGGGATGTGTGGCTGTTGACAGCCCTCTTAACCTAAATCATTTAGATTATTTGTGAGTTTTTGTTCTTTCAGGAATGGAGAGTTGATAATGCAGTTGTGGTTTTTATTTCTGCAAAGATTAAAGTGTTTCTATTATTCCTTACACTAAGTATCCTGTTTCTAGAGGTTGGAGCCCTAAAAAGCTTTTTAGCCCATTGTATATGTCGAAGGTACTAGATATATTGTCATCCCTGGCGGCCCAAAACTTCTGGACTGCTCCCTTGACATTTGAAAGTTCTTTACAGTGTAATACTTTCCTTTCCACTTTAAATGAAAGTGGCAGGAAAGTCCTCAGAGTGGACGAAAGGAATATTGTTGCTGGAATTGGAAGGGGAGATTGGTGGTTTGTTGGTGCTGGAGCTCAACAGTGTTGTTCAAGAGTCTGGTGCTCTCTGTTTTTGTCTTATTGCACAGCATCATTTTATCCTAAATCTGTTTCACTTTGAGGTTTCAAGGCAGTAAGGGCTATGTGTTTCTTATCTATGTTCAGCAAGAGAGAGCCTCTAACCATGGAGGATGCTAGTCCTTAGTCTCTGGTTGTGCATTTGTGTCAAGTTGCTTCAGTCGTGTCTGACTCTTTGAGACTCTGTGGACCAAGGCCTGCCATGTTCCTCTGTCCATAGGATTCTCCAGGCACAGACACTGGAGTGGGTTGCCATTTCCTTCTCCAGGGGATTGTCCCGACCCAGGGATCGAACCCGAGTCTCCTGGGCCCTGCACCTGGGGCATCTCTGGTTGGATCCTGTCCAGTTAAAGTTGATGGGGACAACGTAAGGCGTCTACAACCTCTGGACCATAGATAGCTGCCAGGAAACTTCAGGGCATCAGTTGGGATCAAACTAACTCTGACGCTGGAGACCTCTTTATTGACCTAAAAAATTAATCAAAATCAGAATTCTCTTAGAAGGCTCTGTGTTGTGTGGTTAGCCAACAGCGCCCACTGCAGGAGTGTTTATTCCTCGTGTCTCCTTTCCTTGACTCTGTAGGTAGGTCAATGATTTATAGTTATTTATGAATTTCTTCTGCTTATTTCAGTTCAGTCGCTCAGTCGTGTCTGACTCTTTGCAACCCCATGGACTGCAGCATGCCAGGCCTCCCTGTCCATCACCAATTCCCGGAGTTTACTCAAACTCATGTCCATTGAGTTGGTGATGCAATTCAAACATCTTATCCTCTGTCATCCCCTTCTCCTCCTGCTCCCAATCTTTCCCAGCATCAGGGACTTTTCAAATGAGTCAGCTCTTCGCATCAAGTGGCCAAAGTATTGGGGTTTCAGCTTCAACATCAGTCCTTCCAGTGAACATTCAGGACTGATCTCCTTTAGGATAGACTGGTTGGATCTCCTTGCAGTCCAAGGGACTCTCAAGAGTCTTCTCCAGCACCACAATTCAAAAGCATCAGTTCTTCAGTGCTCAGCTTTCTTTATAGTCCAGCTGTTACATACATACATGACTCTTGGAAAAACCGTAACCTTGACTAGACAGACCTTTGTTGGCAAAGTAATGACTCGGGTTTTTAATCTGCTGTCTAGGTTGGTCATAACTTTTCTCTCAAGGAGTAAGCATCTTTATATTTCATGGCTGCAATCACCATCTGCAGTGATTTTGGAGCCTCCCAAAATAAAGTCTGACACTCTCTCCACTCTTTATCCATCTATTTGCCATGAAGTGATGGGACCAGATGCCAGGATCTTAGATTTCTGAATGTTGAGCTTTAAGCCAACTTTTTCACTCTCCTCTTTCACTTTCATCAAGAGGCTCCTTAGTTCTTCACTTTCTGTCGTAAGGGTAGTTACATATCTGAGGTTATTGACATTTCTCCTGGAAATCTTGATTCCAGCTTGTGCTTCATCCACCCCAGCATTTCTCATGATGTACTCTGCATAGAAGTTAAATAAGCAGGGTGACAATATATAGCCTTGACATACTCCTTTTCCTATTTGGAACCAGTCTGTTGTTCCATGTCTAGTTCTAACTGTTGCTTCCTGGCCTATATACAGATTTCTTAAGAGGCAGGTCAGATGGTCTGGTATTCCCATCTGTTTAAGAATTTTCCACAGTTTATTGTGATTCACACAGTCAAAGGCTTTGGCATAGTCAATAAAGCAGAAACAGATGTTTTTCTGGAACTCTCATGCTTTTTCTATGATCCAACAGATGTTGGCAATTTGATCTCTGGTTCCTCTGCCTTTTCTAAAACCAGCTTGAACATCTGGAAGTTCACGGTTCATGTATTGCTGAAGCCTGGCTTGGAGGATTTTGAGCATTACTAGCGTGTGAGATGAATGCAATTGTGTGGTAGTTTGAGCATTCTTTGGCATTGCCTTTCTTTGAAATTGGAATGAAAACTGTCCTGTGGCCGCTCCTGAGTTTTTCAAATTTGTGGGCATATTAAGTGCAGCACTTTCACAGCATCATCTTTTAGGATTTGAAGTAACTCAACTGGAATTCCACCACCTCCACTAGCTTTGTTTGCAGTGATGCTTTCTAAGGCCCACTTGAATTCACATTCCAGGATGTCTGGCTCTAGGTGAATGTTCACACCATCATGATTATCTGAGTCGTGAAGATCTTTTTTGTATAGCTCTTCTGTGTATTCTTGCTACCTCTTCTTAATATCTTCTGCTTCTGTTAGGTCCCTACTATTTCTGTCCTTTATCGAGCCCATCTTTGCATGAAATGTTCCCTTGTTATCTCTGATTTTCTTGAAGAGATCTCTAGTTTTTCCCTTTCTATTTTTATCTTCTGTTTCTTCGCACTGATCACTGAGGAAGGCTTTCTTATCTCTCCTTGCTGTTCTTTGGAACTCTGCATTCAAATGTGTATATCTTTCCTTTTCTCCTTTGCTTTTGCTTCCCATCTTTTCTCAGCTATTTGTAAGGCTGCCTCAGACAGCCATTTTGCTTTTTTGCATTTCTTTTTTTTGGGGATGGTCTTGATTCCTGTCTCCTGTACAATGTCACGAACCTCTGTCCATAGTTCTTCAGGCACTCTGTCTATCAGATCTAGTCCCTTAAATCTATTTCTCACTTTCAGTGTATAATTGTAAGGGATTTGATTTAGGTCATACCTGAATGGTCTAGTGGTTTTCCCTATTTTCTTCAATTTCAGTCTGAATTTGGCAATAAGGAGTTCACTATCTGAACCATAGTCAGCTCCTGGTCTTTTTTTTGTTGACTGTATAGAGCTTCTCCATCTTTGGCTGCAAAGAATATAATCAGTCTGATTTTGATGTTGACCATCTGGTGATGTCCATGTGTAGAGTCTTCTCTTGTGTAGTTGGAAGAGGGTGTTTGCTATGACCAGTGCATTCTCTTGGCAGAACTGTATTAGCCTTTGCCCTGCTTCATTCTGTAGTCCAAGGCCAGATTTGCCTGTTACTCCAGGTGTTTCTTGACATCCTACTTTTGCATTCCAGTCCCCTATAATGAAAATGACATCTCTTTTAGGTGTTAGTTCTAGAAGGTCTTGTAGGTCTTCATAAAACCATTCAACTTGAGCTGTTTCAGCATTAACTGGTCGGGGCATAGACTTGGATTTACCGTGATATTAAATTGTTTGCCTTGGAAATGAACAGAGATCATTCTGTCATTTTTGAGACTGCATCCAAGTACTGCTTTTCAGACTCTTTTGTTGACTATGATGGCTACTCAGTTTCTTCTAAGGGATTCTTGCTGACAGTGGTAGATATAATGATCATCTGAGTTAAATTCACCCATTCCAGTCCATTTTAGTTTGCTGATTCCCTAAAAGTCGGCGTTTACTCTTACCATCTCCTGTTTGACCACTTCCAATTTGCCTTGATTCATAGACCTAACATTCCAGGTTCCCATGCAATATTGTGCTTTACTGCATTGGACCTTGCTTTCATCACCAGTCACATCCACAACTGGGTGTTGTTTTTGCTTTGGCTCCAACCCTTCATTCTTTCTGGAGTTATTTTTCCACTGATCTCCAGTAGCATATCGGGCACCTACCATCCTGGGGAGTTCATCTTTCAGTGTCCTGTCGTTTTGCCTTTTCATACTGTTCATGGGGTTCTCAAGGCAAGAATACTGAAGTGGTTTGCCATTCCCTTCTCCAGTGTACCATATTTTGTCATTTCTCCTGCTCAAGTCACCAGAAAAACTGGTTACTTAAAACATCTTATGATACTCATTTTCTTAGGCTTTCTCATCAGAAATACTTCCTCACTGGAAATATACTCTGCATCAGTTGAGTTCATTTACTCAGTCGTGTCTGACTCTTCGCATCCCCATGGACTGCAGCACGCCAGGCTTCCCTGTCCATCACCAACTCCGGAGCTTGCTCAAACTCATGTCCATCGAGTCAGTGATGCCATCCAACCATCTCATCCTCTGTCATCCCCTTCTCCTGCTGCCTGCAATCCCAGCGCCAGGGTCTTTTCTAGTGAGTCAGTTCTTCACATCAGTGAGTGAAATTAACACTTTTCAACATTTCCTCATGATCCATCTAACGTGACCTCCTAACCCCAACATCAGTTTAAAAAAATTGTATGTTTGGAGAAATGCTCATTAATTTTCAATAAGGTGATTTCTTCAAATAAGTGTTACTATAGAACACAGTTTCTGGTTTCTTCTGTTGTTTTTCTACCAGCAAACCTTATCTTGATTTCCTCCAATATCTTACTCTGTTGACTGTCTCACAAGTGGAATTAGAAAAGTCAGTAGGAAGTTTTCCTAATACAGAATTGAGGGGTTTGACGTTTGTTGCAAGTTTTCAGTCTAGCTGCTTGTGTGATTAGAACTGAAAGCTGAATGTCAAATGTCTTATTTGCCAGGAACTGAATATTTAATGAAGAAATATTTTCATGAAATAATTGGGGTTTCTGGCCTTGTGGGTTCCTGAAATTCGCATTTGAAAAGCCCTTGGTTGGTGTATAGAAAAATGAAACCTAGGTCCCATTACTGGGACTTGCCTCTTAAGTCAGGTGAATTCCTCCTGCACATTTTTAGAACTGGGACTCCTTTGCAAGATGACGGGGTTAGGCTGCGGGTGTCCCATGAGGCTGAGTCATCCAGGGGAAGTTCGTGATACTGACTAACCATCACTGGTTCTGGCAGATTCCATGGTTGCTAAAGGCAGCCACTTACAGATGTCAGCATACACTCTGTCTGATCTGTCTCCAGTCAAACAGTGCTCATGTTAAAGAGAGTCTATCAGTGGCTGTCACTTTCTGTCCTTCTCTGGTTTTCCTCAAAGGAAAATGTATAAGAACTGAATGAGAAAGAAACTTAGAAAGTCAGGAGTAGGGAGCCTGTTTAGGGTGACAGTTCAGAGGTGTTTATTGTCTGTTAAGAAGGGGCAGGGGTGGCATGGCCATCTGACATTGGAGTTTGATCACAGTTCTCTGTTCCTTGCCTGTGGCAGTAAGCTCAGATATGACTTGTTTTTGGTCTTTGGAGTTTGAATGTGGTCTGATCAGATTTTGAAGGCACTTGTCATGATTCCAAATTCCAAAGTTAACTTGAAAGAGTTTATTTATAAAAACTGGCTCCAACCAAGCAGAATTTGAGCTGGACAAAATTCCGTGCCAGGGCAGGTTTTTTCCTCTTAATATATATCAAGAATGTCCTGAGAATGCAGTCTCTTTATGTAACATCCTCACCCACTCCTGCTCACGGGTCCATGGGCAGATACCCAGCAGAGATTCTTTGGGGCTTTTTTAGGGCTGTTGGCCATCAAGCCACATTCGTGTCAGCCGTGAGGCCAGTGCTTTATAACTAAACGTAAATTACAACCTGTGTCCCCCTCCTTTATCTGTGTGACGCAGGGTGTCTAAAGCCTGTGCTCTGTGACAGCCTGGAGGAATGGGATGGGGAGGGAGGTTGGGGGGTTCCGGATTGAGGGGACACATGTATGCCTATGGCCAATTCATATTGATATGTGGCAAAAACTGGCACAATAATGTAACTATCCTCCAGTTAAAATAAATTTTTTAAAAAAAGAAATTATTTGTGCTTCAGCCACACTGAAAACTCAGTAAGGACTTTGGAAATTTGTTACTACTTTTCTTTTTAAAATCACTGTGATTTCTTTGCAGTTAAAATATTTATTAAGTGAAAGTGTTAGTCGCTTAGTCATGTCCAACTCTTTGTGACCCCATGGAGTATAGCCCGCCAGGCTCCTCTGTCCATGGGATTTTCCAGGCAAGAATGCTGAAGTGGGTAGCCATTCCCTCCTCCAGGGGATCTTCCCGAACCAGGGATCGAACCCGGGTCTGCTGTGTTACAGGCAGATTCTTTACCATCTGAGCCACCAGGGAGTATTTATTAGGAGGTTTGTAATTGAAATGAGGGGTCCTACCTCTGAGTGGTCTTGGTAAGTGTGTAATTCTCTCTCACTCAGCTTGGAATCAAGGAATATATTGGTATTTGCTCTCACCCATCCAGGTTGCTCACTGAGCGCTGGTTTTGGGGTGGCAGTAGGCAGTGTTGGGGGTACATAGCAGGAGGAGTGTAGAGGGTGTTGTGGGGCTGCTGTGTGTGATGAATGAATGGGCTATGCTTCCCACTCTGGGTGCAAAGGAAGCTTCCATTTATTCTTGAGGGAAAGTCTGGAAGCCCTTGAATTTGGTCTTAAAGAAAAGGCTGCCAGGCGAAGGTTGGGTTGGGGTGAACTAGGCCCGGGGTGTGCTCTGGGGGTGGCAGGAGGGTGCTGAGGAGCCAGGGATTCTAGAGCCTGGTGGGGTTTGGGGCATTATTCTGTGTTGAAAAGAGCCATTAATGACTTTTTGAAGCAAGAAAATAACTTAAAACTGTTATTCTTTCCTGAAACCATCTGCTCCCCCCCCCCCCCCCCCCAAAACTCCACAAACTGTAATTCATTAGGGTCATTAAAAATAGGAGACTGAAATGTAGCAACTTGTGTTTCCTTGTTATGCAAGCTTCTTTGCCTTTTCTTTCTGTCATTCAGTCAAGGATTATCAAGAGTTAACAAACTATGGCTTTTTGAAAGACATTTATTGTGTCATATTTTGTTCTATGTTATTTTTCAAGTGTTGAAATAGTGAAACCTATGTTTCCAACAAGTCTTACCTTCATTTCCTGGTACACAAATAATTCTGTTTTCATGGTCCTTTGTCTTAAGGAAATGAAAGTCTTACTTTTACTTTAAAATTGCTATTTTTGTTTTCAAATATTAGAAAGTCTGAAGAATGTATTATTCTTGTTTGATGCCTGTTTTGGCTTTTAAAAAACCTCACATTGTCTCTTATTTTCTAGGCTTACCAAGAGATTAAAGAGTGAATCCCTGAAATCTGACTTCACGATAGATTTAAAACATGAGGTGGGTCATGAATTTGTTTGGTTAAAAGTCTTTGTAATCAAGAATCCATATCTTTTTAAATGGTAATAAGATCATACACATCGATAATTACCTTAAACATAGATAGATGTAATGCACCAACCAAAAGACATAGGCTGGCTGATGAGGACACCTGCATGTTTGCCCTTCTGCTTACCACATCACTCTACTTAACCCCCCAAATTGTATGTAATTATTTTATAGTGTTAGCTTAATCCTGTTTCCATTATGGCTTTCTGTAATTATTTTTTGTCTGGCTATTGATTGTGAAAACTGATAAACATCTTTTACTATTGTGATTATGTAATATTATTCACTTAATACCATTATATTATGATTGGTTAACAGAAAATAGTAGAATTCTATATTACTTAAGTGAAAGTGTTAGTTGCTCAGTTGCGTCTGACTCTTTGCGACCCCATGGACTGTAGCCCACCAGGCTCCTCTGTCCATAGGATTTTCCAGGCAGGAGTACTGGGGTGAGTTGCCTTCTCCCCTGGAGAAGGATATTCCTGATCCAAGGATCGAACCTGGGTCTCCTGCCTTGCAGGTGGGTTCTTTACTGCCTAAGCCACCAGGGAAGCCAGAGGTGAATGTTTAAAAAACTTGCCAAAATGAAGTTAAAATAACTCTGGTCTAATTTGGTGCTTTTGGTTGCTCTCACGCCTCTGTTGTGTCTCTGTGCTGGCGCTCTGCAGCAGGAGCGAGCCATCTGGTCCCCTGGCACTGAGTGGACACTGGTCGCTAAGCATCCTCAGGCAGGTGGCAGGCATGCCATCATGAATCCAGTAATCTCTGATCATCAGTTAAGAAGGTCTCTCTGTACAGCTTATTTGTGGATACATCTGATGGCCAACCCTCCTTTCCCTCCAGAGAATTCTGAGTCTTAGGACATTGGGGTCAGTCATGACACATAACTCAGTCCAGCAGTGCTGGCAGACTGCCAGGAGTAGAAAGGGCACTCAAAGGATTTTCATTTGAGGGGTGTTTTTAAATTATGAAAATACATGTCAGAAATCATTCTTTTCCAGCAGAAGGAGGGAATGACTGGTTGAAAGCCAGGGTCTATCTAGATATTTTTAATGAATAATCAACTCAGGTATAGATTCCCAGGTTTGGGAGCTTATAAAAAACAAGAAAAACTCTTAACATACTTGAAAGGTATAAACATCAGTCACAATATCTGTGTTTAAGAGAGAGAACTTGACTGGTTGCCTGGTTGTATCTCCCCAAGAGGACCCCCTTTGTTCTCGCCAGAGTAAATAGCTTTCTTGAATTCTTTCCCTCTCCCTCTTTTCTTTATTATTTTATAATTGAGGAATGTATCTCTGAATATATACTATGGAGTTTTGCATTCTTCTGGGCTTTATATAAACAGAACTGCACCATGAATATGATTATAATTTGATTTGAAACTCATCTGTGTTGGTATGTGCAGCTTTAATGAATTTATCATCATTTTTTTTAATAGTCTGTCTCAGGACTATACCATGGTGCATTTACCCAGCCTCCTGGGAGTGGGCCTCTAGGTCACTACCGGCTTTTTGCTATTACAGTCACTGCTTTGGTGAACATTTTGGCACACGTCATGGTGATCATCTGTAAGAGTTTCTCTACGGCAGAGTCTTTTGGATTATGTTGTGACTGGGACTCACTTTAAAATATACATTTTTCATTGTGTGTGTGTTTTGTTACTGATTTCCAGCTTAGCATGGCTGGTCTGTATAATAGTCATTTGAAATATTTTTAGGCTTACCTCTAAGACCAGGTTCATGTTCAGTTTTCACAAATGGAGAAAAGGATATATGTGCCCTGATTTGGAGGGTATGTTCTTCTCTTCATATCTCTTGGGGCTTCCCTGGTGGCTCAGATGGTGAAGAATCCACCTGCAATGCAGGAGACCTGGGTTTGATCCCTGGGTCTGGAGGATCCCCTGGAGGAGGGCATGGCTGCCCACTCCAGTATTCTTGCCTGGGAAATCCCATGGACAGAGGAGCCTGGCAGGCTAGAGTCCCTGGGGTCACAAAGAGTCAGACACGACCGAGTGACTAACACTTTCACTTATATCTGTTAAAGAAGAAACAGATAAATCATTTAATCTTGTGTGCTTCTGACATACTTCCTCCCTCTCTCCCTGCCTCCTTTTTTTTTGTTTTGTTTTGTCTGCTTGATCTGTCATCTACTAAGGGAGGGATGTGAAAATCTTCCATATGAGTGGTGACAGTGTCTCTTTGTGGAACTGCCACCTCCTGCTATTTATAGTCTGAGGCTATGTCAGTAAGATGCATACAGGTTTAGAATTGTCATGTTCTCTTGGTAAATTTACCTTTATCTCTAGTAATGCCTGTTGCCTCAGTGTTTATCTTGTTGATAGGAACACTTCTGTACTAGTCTTCTTTCGGTGTTTGCCTCATAATTGTTTTTCATCTTTTTTCTTTCAGTACTTTCATGTCCTCATCTTTTGATGTGTTTCTCTTGAAGAGGATGTGCTTATCTTTTTCTCCCAGTTTGACAACCTTTATCTTCAAACCACGTAGCAAATTTACATTTACATTTTTCAGGATTTGTTGTTGTTTAGTCGCTTAGTTGTGACCCTGTGGACTGTAGCCCACCAGGCTCCTCTATCCATTGGATTTTGCAGGCAAGAATACTGCCCTGAGTTGCCATTCCCTTCTCCAGGGGATCTTCCTGACCAGGGATCGAAACCATGTTTCCTGCTTTGCACCTTTGCGCACCCTCCATTTTTCTTTTTTTAACCCTAACCCTTTTGGAAGTTCAGTCTCAATGACTGTTTCTCAATGGTTATTCTAAACATTTTAACATGTGTGCTGAATCTTGCTGTTGTTATTAAGTCTTGTCTGACTCTTTGCCATCCCATAGACTGCAACACGCCAGGCTCCTCTGTTCTCCACTGTTTCCTGGAGTTTGCTCAAATTCATGTCCATTGAATTGGTGATGCTTACCTAACCATGGCTAATTAATCAATATCCTGAAAATGTAAGGACCTGAGAATATATCCCTCTCTCAATTTGATGCTCTTTTGTCCAGTAGCTTTGTTCTGTTATTCCTTTTTTTTTTGGATTTGCCAAGCTTTTATTTATTTATTTATTTATTAGTTTTGCCCTACAATGACATGATATCGCCATGGGTGTACATTTGCTCCCCCTCCAGAAGCCCCCTCCCTCCTCCCTCCCTCCTCCCTCCCCCCGGGAAATCTCGATGCACCAGCCCCGAGCATCAATTCTGGGCTGGCGATTGATTACACATATGATAATTAACATGTTTCAATGCCATTCTCCCATATCATCCCACCCTTGCCCTCATCCACAGAGTCCACGAGTCTTCTGTTATTCCTTTTAACTCTGCAACTCAGATGTCCTTACTTTTTGCGGTTACCATTTGCATTAACTTAAACCCGGTATTTCCTCACTATTTTGTTTTGCTTCTGGACCCTGCTAATGGAGATTATTTTTATTCTTGCTGAAGCATATCGTTCAGAATATCCTTTTTAGCGAGGTGGCAAATTCTCAGGTTTTCCTTTAAAGATAATTTATTTCAGCTTGTTCTTGAGACATAGTTACATTGTGTATTCAAGTCTAGGTTGTGAGACCTTTTTTTCTCATCACAGCAATGCCGCTCCCCTGTGCCCTTTCTTCTGTTACTGCTGTTGTGTTGGGTGATAAGCCATCCCTTTCACGTGGTTCCTTTGTAGCCAGTCTGCTGTTTCTCTGGCTGCTTTTAGGGCTGTTCTTTGTCTCCGGTGTTCTGCAGTTCTCACTTGGTCAGTTGCTCAGTCGTGTCTGGCTCTTTGCGACACTTCTCTGTCCTTCACTGTCTCCCAGAGTTCACTCAGACTCATGGCTGTGGAGTCAGTAATGCCATGATGAGATGGTTGGATGGCATCACCGACTCAGTGGACATGAGTTTGGGTAGGCTCTGGGAGTTGGTGTCGGACAGGGAGGCTGGGTGTGCTGCGGCTCATGGGGTCGCAAAGAGTCGGACACGACTGAGCGACTGAACCGAATGCCATCTAACCATCTCATCCTCTGTCATCCCCTTCTCCTCCCACCCTCAGTCTTTCCCAGCATCAGGGTCTTTTTCAATGAGTCAGCTCTTCGCATCAGGTGGCTAAAGTATTGGAGCTCCAGCTTCAACAACAGTCCTACCAATGAAGGTTCAGGGTTGATTTCCTTTTGGATTGACTGATTTAATCTTCTTGCTGTCCAGGGGACTCTCAGGAGTCTTCTCTAGCACTGGAGTTTGAAAGCATTAATTCTTTGGTGCTCAGCCTTCCTTATGGTCCAACTCTCACATCCATACATGACTACTGGAAAACCATAGCTTTGACTGGACGGACCTTTGTTGTCAAAGTAATGTTTCTGCTTTTTAATACGCTATCTAGGTTTGTCATAGCTTTTCTTCTAAGGAGCAGTTTCACTATGGGGTGTGTGTGTGTGTGTGTCTGTCTGTGTGTGTGTGTGTGTGTGTGTGTGTCTGTGTGTGTGTGTGTGTGTCTGTGTGTGTGTGTGTGTCTGTGTGTGTGTGTGTGTCTGTGTGTCTGTGTGTGTGTCTGTGTGTCTGTGTGTGTGTCTGTGTGTGTGTGTGTCTGTGTGTGTGTGTGTCTGTGTCTGTGTGTGTGTGTCTGTGTGTGTCTGTGTGTGTGTGTCTGTGTGTGTCTGTGTGTGTGTGTGTGTGTGTGTCTGTGTGTGTGGCTTCCCTGGCAGCTAAGATGCTAAACAATCTGTCTGCAATGTAGGAGACCGGGGTTTGATCCCTGGGTCTGAAAGATCCCCCGGAGAAGGCAATGGGTACCCACTGCAGTATTCTTGTCTGCAGAATGCCATGGACAGAGGAGCCTGGTGGGCTACAGTCCATGGGGTCACAAAGAGTTGGACATGACTGAGCAGCTAATACACACACACACACACACATCCCCCATATACTTTATTTTCTTCGGCTCCAAAATCACTGCAGATGGTGACTGCAGCCATGAGATTAAAAGATACTTGTGCTTGGAAGAAAAGCTATGAAAAACCTAGACAGCGTATTAAAAAGCAGAGACATTACTTTGCCAACAAGGATCCGTCCAGTCAAAGCTATGGTTTTTCCAGTAGTCATATATAGATGTGAGAGTTGGACCATAAAGAAGGCTGAGCACTGAAGAAATGATACTCTTTAACTGTGGTGTTGGAGAAGACTCTTGAGAGGCACTTGGACTGCAAGGAGATCAAATCAGTCAATCCTAAAGGAAATCAACCCTGAATATTCACTGGAAGGACTGATGCTGAAACTAAAGCTCCAGTACTTCGGCCATCTGATGTGAAGAGCTGACTCAGTGGAAAAGACCCCTGGGAAAAATTGAAGACAGGAGGAGAAGGGGATAACAGAGGATGAGACGGTATGAGGATGAATCGGTATCACTGACTCGACAGACAAGAGTCTGAGCAAGCTCTGGGAGGTAATGAAGGACAGGGAAGCCTGGAGTGCTGCAGTTGCAGAGTTGGACACGACGAGAGGCTGAACAGCAACACCAGTGTCTAGATGCAGACTGTTTTTTTCTCATCTTACTTAGCAGTCACTGGGCCTTTCTATAATAGAATTGTTAAGCAATTAAAAAAAAATTCTCAGCCACTGTCTTTTCAACTATTTTCTCCTTCCCTCCGTTACTCTTTCTGGAACTTTAGATATATGCTAGAGGTTTGCACTTCTCTTTCAAGTTCCCCATCTCTATTTCTTGCTGAGCTACAGTTCAGATAACTTGGGGGGCTTCATCTTTTAGTTCCCTAGTTTTTATTCAGCTATGTCTTACCAGTTCAGTTGTCACTCAGTCGTGTCCGACTCTTTGCGACCCCATGAACCACAGCACACTAAGCCTCCCTGTCCATCACCAACTCCCGGAGTCCACCCAAACCCATGTCCATCGAGTCGATGATGCCATCCAGCCATCTCATCTTCTGTCGTCCCCTTCTCCTCCTGCCCTCAATCTTTCCCAGCATCTGGGTCTTTTCAGATAAGTCAGCTTTCACAACAGGTGGCCAAAGTATTAGAGCTTCAGCTTCAACATCAGTCCTTCTAATGAATACCCAGGACTGATCTCCTTTAGAATGGACTGGTTGGATCTCCTTGCAGTCCAAGGGACTCTCAAGAGTCTTCTCCAACACCACAGTTCAAAAGCATCAATTCTTTGGCACTCAGCTTTCTTTATAGTCCAAGTCTCACATCCATACATGACCACTGGAAAAATCATAGCCTTGACTAGATGGACCTTTGTTGGCAAAGTAATGACTCTGCTTTTTAATATGCTGTCTAGGTTTTTCGTAGCTTTCCTTCCAAGGAGTAAGCATCTTTTAATTTCATGGCTGCAATCACCATCTGCAGTGATTTTGGAGCTCAGAAAAATAAAGTCAGCCACTGTTTCCCCATCTAGTTCCCATGAAGTGATGGGAACGGATGCCATGATCTCAGTTTTCTGAATGTTGAGCTTTAAGCCAATTTTTTCACTCTCCTCTTTCACTTTCATCAAGAGGATCTTTAGTTTTTCTTCACTTTCTGCCATAAGGGTGGTGTCATGTGCATATCTGAGGTTATTGATATTTCTCCTGGCAATCTTAATTCCAGCTTGTGCTTCCTCCAGCCCAGCATTTCTCATGATGTACTCTGCATACTAGTTAAATAAGCAGGGTAACAATATACAGCCTTGACGTACTCCTTTCCTTATTTGGAACCAGTCTGTTGTTCCATGTCCGGTTCTAACTGTTGCTTCCTGACCTGCATACAGGTTTCTCAAGATGCAGGTCAGATGGTCTGATATGCCCATCTCTTTCAGAATTTTCCACTGTTTATTGTGATCCACACAGTCAAAGGCTTTGGGATAGTCAATAAAGCAAAAATAGATGTTTTTCTGGAACTCTCTTGCTTTTTCGATGACCCAGCAGATGTTGGCAATTTGATCTCAGGTTCCTCTCCCTTTTCTAAAACCAGCTTGAAAATCTGGAAGTTCACGCTTCACATATTGCTGAAGCCTGGCTTGGAGAATTTTGAGCATTACTTTGCTAGTGTGTGAGATGGGTTCAATTGTGTGGTAGTTTGAGCATTCTTTGGCATTGCCTTTCTTTGGGATTGGAATGAAAACTGACCTTTTCCAGTCCTGTGGCCACTGCTGAGTTTTCCAAATTTGCTGGCATATTGAGTGCAGTACTTTCACAGCATCATCTTTCAGGATTTGAAATAGCTCAACTGGAATTCCATCACCTCCACTAGCTCTGTAGTGATACTTCCTAGGGCCCACTTGACTTCGCATTCCAGAATGTCTGGCTCTATGTGAGTGATCACACCATTGTGTTTATCTGGGTCATGAAGATCTTTTTTGTACAGTTCTTCTGTGTGTTCTTGCCACCTCTTCTTAATATCTTCTGCTTCTGTTAGGTCCCCACCATTTCTGTCCTTTATCGAGCCCATCTTTGCATGAAATGTTCCCTTGTTATCTCTGATTTTCTTGAAGAGATCACTAGTCTTTCCCATTCTATTGTTTTCCTCTATTTCTTTGCACTGATTACTGAGGAAGGCTTTCTTATCTCTCCTTGCTGTTCTTCGGAACTCTGCATTCAAATGTGTATATCTTTCCTTTTCTCCTTTGTTTTTCGCTTCCCATCTTTTCTCAGCTATTTGTAAGGCCTCCTTGGATAGCCATTTTGCTTTTTTGCATTTCCTTTTCTTGGGGATGGTCTTGATTCCTGTCTCCTGTACAGTGTCACCAGCCTCCATCTACAGTTCACCAGGCATTCTGTCTATCATATCTAGTCCTTTAAATCTATTTCTCACTTTCAGTGTATAATTGTAAGGGATTGATTTAGGTCATACCTGAATGGTCTAGTGGTTTGCTCCACTTTCTTAAATTTCAGTCTGAATTTGGCAATAAGGAGTTCATGATCTGAGCCACCGTCAGCTCCCTGTCTTGTTTTTGCTGACTGTATAGAGCTTCTCCATCTTTGGCTGCAACGAATATAATCAGTCTGATTTCAGTGTCGACCATCTGGTGATGTCCATGTGTAGAGTCTTCTCTTGTGTTGTTGGAAGAGGGTGTTTGCTATGAGCAGTGCATTCTCTTGGCAGAACTGTATTAGCCTTTGCCCTTCTTCATTCTGTACTCCAAGGCCAAATTTGCCTGTTACTCCAGGTGTTTCTTGATGTCCTACTTTTGCCTTCCAGTCCCCTAATATGAAAAGGATATCTTTTTTAGGTGTTAGTTCTAGAAGGTCTTGTAGGTCTTCATAGAACTGTTCAGCTTCTTAGGTGTTACTGCTTGGGGCATAGACCTGGATTACCGTGACATAATTGGCTGCTTATCCTCATCATTAAAATGTTCATTTTCAGCTTATATTTTTCATGTCTTGATGTTCTAGATATTTCTTTTTCAAATTTGCTTTCCTATGTAATCTTTCAGAAATTTTGCTCATGTTTTAAAGTTTTTCATCATAAAAATATATGAAACAGTAGTTTTTTAATCTATGTGCTTGATCACTCCTATCCCTGGATTCTTCTGGGTGCGCCTGATTAAGCTGTGTCCGCTAGCTCTTGCTTTTCATCTCCTGTCTTTGTTCTGCTTTCTGTGATTTTTCTGAGTGCTCATGCTCCTGGGGACTTAACCTGTGATAGTCTGCGAGTCCTATTAAGGTTGTGGGCTTCTCAGTAAGGCTTTGCGTTAGCTTTTGCCTACTTGCTAGAGACTCGTACTGACTCAAGGCCACTCTCTTTAAGGTATTTTTGGACCATGTAGGTGACAGATTAGGGAGGCCTGGCTCTCGGTTACAAAATCTCAGGATAGCTGGAGATGATTTTTCCCTGTCTAGTGCCAAAGTCCCTGCTTCATGTGGGGTTTGCTGTTAGACACCCCAGCTTGGGTGGGTCACGGACTTTATTCTCTTTAACACATATCAGAACCTTGGCATGCCCAGAACCCAGCTGATACCTGCAAGGGAAAACAACCCTAAGGGACCTTCTCTCCCATGTTCTCACTTTCCATTTTTGTCTTTGTAAGCTTCACGTTTTGTGCCAGTTTAGCAGTACATTAAAAAGCTTTTAAAGATATTTTATGCAGTATTTTTAGATAGTTTCAGCCCATTGGTTATTCAGGGTGTGTAATTACCATCCTGCAGGAAACCAGAGTCACGATGATCTTTCGTTTTATCTTTCTCTGTGATGCTTTAGAATCCTTAAAATAGCTTCCCTGGAATTGCTTATGACAGTTTTGAAATTTTTTGGAGGTTGGAATATTGATTCTTTTTTAAAATAATTAACTTATTGGCCACACAGAGTCTGTGTTGCTGCTCGGTGGCTTTTCTCTGTGCTTTTTGCAGCGTGCGGGCCTCTCTCTGCCGCGGCCTCTCCTGTTGCAGAGCGCAGGCCCCAGGCTTGCGGGCTTAGTTGCAGTATACTGACTCGGTAGGCTTAGCTGCCTTGTGGCATGTGGGTTCTTCCTGGACCAGGGACTGAACTCCTGTCCCCTGCATTGGCAGGTGGATTCTTAACCACTGGACCACCAGGGAAGTCCCTCAGGATATTGATTCTTAATTGTTTATGGTAAATAAAAGATTTGATTGCGCCACATGGAATTATTGTCTCGGTGTGTGCTGTGCTACGTTGCTTCAGTTATGTCCGACTCTTTGTGACCCCACGGACCGTAGCCCTGCCAGGCTTCTCTGTCCCTGGGATTCTCCAGGCAAGAATACTGGAGTGGGTTGCCATGCCCTCCTGCAGGGGATCTTCCTGACCAGAGATTGAACCCATCTCTCTTAGGTCTCCCGCCTTGGCAGGCAGGTTCTTTATCACTAGCGCCACCAATTGGGAAGCCTGCAGAATGCTGCCATGTTGATGTGGTTCAGTGTGATGTTCTTTAGTGCCTGCGAGATGTAGCTTCCCCTGGAGACACGGCGCACCTCCGTGGTCGGTGGTGTTGGCTCTCATTCACGCCGGTTTCCTATGTGACAGATCGCGCTCTACATCTGGGACGGAGGGGACGGACTCCCGCTCACGCCCGTGCCCGAGTTCTGTACAGACATTGTGGGCTCCTCCTGCGCCACCTGGTTCCAGTCTTCGCTGCCGCTTTGTGTGAGTAACAGGACCGCTTCCTCGTGTGTCAAAGGGAAATGTACATGCTGGTCACACACTGAACAAGTACTGACACTTGACACGTACCCCATGAGAACCATATGTCACATTTCTAGGGATGACAACCCCATAAGGTAAGCGCCGTTGTTACCCTAGTGGACACACGAGAAGGAAGCACCCCAGAGCTGCAGAGGCGTGGCCCCCTAGTCAGTCCTTTGGTTGAAGGTGTAGCACAGAGCTGCTGCAATTCCTGGTCCTTTTCCTAGAAAGGCAATGTCAGACTTTTTCAGTTGTTCCTAAGCCCTCTCCCAAAGCCCACCTCTCCCCTCCTCTCAGCCAGCGACCCCGCTCTGACCTCACTTGAGTCTGTTCACAACTTTCAGAATGCACATGCTCCTGGTGGGCCCTCGGTCCAGTCCCCAGGATGACCTTGAAGACCGCGGACTCAGCTGGGTGGTTAGCAGCCCTTCCTCATAAGAAAAGCAGATTCACTGCCTCACATGTTGTCCGTTATTTCCAGGTCACTGACACAGAAGTCTGGGTTGCATTTTCAGAGAGGAGTATGTGTATTCACACACACACACACACACACACACACACACACACACACACACACACACGGTAACAGTGGGAGAGAATTTGTACTGTTGGCATAGTACTTGAAAGGGAAATGTCTTTCCAGACTTTGTGCTTGCTTGTTCTTTAATATTCTCCTGGAAAATCTGAAAGAGTTGACCTCCTAGTGCCTTGAGTGGCATGATGAAACTGTAGTTGCATGTCGCTGTATTGAATCAGGATTGAATGTCCCTACAGCCCTGAGATGGTGATAAAGGGGTCAGCCCCCACCCCGGCCCACAGCCTAAGGGGTGGATTGTCCACAAGCCCCTCCATGACCCTTTCATCTGAGTGACCAGCCTGGGCTGGAGCCAGCACAGGGCACCAGGACCAGCCCCCCCAACCCCCGCCAGGTGTTTGACGTAATCCCGCTTTGGCAGAGGACAGAGCACTGCTGTTGCCTAGACTTGCGTGGACCATTAAGGGCCATAAAAATGCTGTAAACATCAAAGTGAGGCCAGGCTCCCTAAAGGGAGTCATCTCTTTCTTTGCACTAAAACATCCTTCTACTTCTCTCTCCCTTTTAAAAAAATTTTCACCAGCTGGAAAAAGGAAAGGGAAGGTAACCAACACTTACTGGGCACCTATGATGTTCATAATAAATAATAGTAATAAAATCAGCTATTCTGGTGGTCATCATCCCAGTTTCCTGAATGAGCTGGAAATTCAGAGGTCATTCGTCTAGGTGATGCAGGGGGGATGGCATGGTGGGATTCTGGTCTCCGTCTGGCTATGAGTGAATGAGTAAAGTCGCTTAGGTCATGTCTGACTCTGCAACCCCATGGACTATACAGTCCATGGAATTCTCCAGGCCAGAATACTGGAGTGGGTAGCCTTTTCCTTCTCCAGGGGATCTTCCCAACCCAGGGATTGAACCCAGGTCTCCCTCATTGCAGGCAGATTCTTTACCAGCTGAGCCACCAGGGAAGCCCAAGAATACTGGAATGAGTAGCCTATTCCTTCTCCATCGGATCTTCCCGACCCAGGAATCCAATTGGGCTGTCCTACATTGCAGGCAATTTCTTCACCAACTGAGTTATCAGGGATGACCCCCCCACCCCACCCCTCTGGCTGAGCAAAGCCTTTGTGGTCCTCGGAGATAGAGTCATCCCCTGAAACTTGATTCTGGAGACAAGTTGGATGTCCCTGACATTGGTGAATTTGAACTCGAGAGAATGTGACAACTGATTTGGGTGTGCTGTTAAGATACATCAACTCATGTATGCATTTTTTTTTTTAAAGGGAAATCCAGTGAAGAAGGAGGATATTTTTGTTGCAGTGAAAACATGCAAGAAGTTTCATGGTGATAGAAGTACGTTTTGGATTATTCATTTTTATTGAACTTTAAAAATCCACACTGCCTTTAAAAAAAAAAGGACAAATCAGATATGAGCTAAACTCAAGAAGGGGATAATGACAGATATATTATTGGAAGTGCAAGCAGTTATATAATCAGTCTTCCTCCTCATAGCACTTCAGTCACCAAGATCAATTAGAAAAGACAATTTTGTGTTACAACATGAGAGGCTGTGGCCCCTCTAAGGACTGATTAGAGCAGTGTTTTAAATTGGAAATGGAAATGCTCAGCTGTGGCAATCTAGGAGACTGTAAGTGGATAATAATCCATTTTGCAAAACAGTATCCTGTTATGTCCAAGTGAGGACTCCGAGCTGTGAAGAATGAGAGGAGGTTTCTCAAGGTAACGGAATGTCAGAAAGAATGTCTTTCTCACGCTATTCCTTCTTTTTATATTTGTTTCACACGCACACAGCAGAACTTTTAGGTAAGGATGTGTATTTGCTCATGTGTAGATATACAGAGAAAAGGGAAAAATGTTTGTCTTACAAGCCGTGATTCCTTCTTAAGGAAATCCTGCACATAGATGTTTCTATTTAAATTTTGATGCCATTACAGAGCTCTGCATTATGGTGATACTGTTTTTTAAAAAGCCTATCCTAAATATAAATACATAATTTATCTGTTTTTTCACCTTACTTCAAACAGCACTTTTCTCAAATTAAGGATTAGACAGTCTTTTGCATTTTCTAATTTTAGTACATATTTTATTTTTTTTCTATGAAAAGACTCTCAGTTTTACCAAGAGTGTGATATTTATAGAGGAGAGATTTCTAAACCAGCTGTCATTTTTGTGGGATTGGAACTAAGTGGGAAGTTCATTTATATAATTTATGTGATAATATGATATTTACAAATTATGCTTTAAAGAGGAACACATTTTACAGATAAAAGAATATTATAATTTGAAATTATGGCATTGTTTAAGACACTGACATCAGTGCAAGTCTGGTTATAGTCAACACTATCTTAAAAGTACATTTGCTATAAACCTTTATGGTTACCTAAAACAGTCATAATAAATTCTAAGTCCCATTAAATCAGTCTAAATAAATATATACATTCATTATACAAGAAGTCCTAAAATACTATTAAAAATCAATATAGAACTTAAAATTTCATTTATCATAAGTTTAATATCCTTTTGTTTTTTACATAATCTGGAGGGATGATTTTTGATAAATACCTTTCATTAAAAAAGTGTCAAGGGAATTGAACTAGACTGCTTTTCATTTTTAAACAGCAAGCAGAAGTGCTCAAATTGATTTATTTGATCTTGAAGCTGCCCTTGGAGTATATATCAGTGTTAGGAATGGGAGTGGTGGTATATTCTCTTTTGAAACACATTTTTCAAGTTGGCAGTAAAGTGGTAAAATTAGGGATGGTCTCTGTTGTAGTTTTCATATTCTACAGAAATGAAAAAAAGAGTTAGCTAGTTTTAATTTGGTCATTCTGAATAATCTAGTTTACTGCTTTCTTATTTTGCAAAGGTTATGATAATCCTTTCAGGTATTTATCAAATGCTTTATAAAAATTATAAAATCTTCCAAGTCTGTTAGGAGCATAAAGACCAAACTTCCCCAAGCCAGATGTACTGATTTACAGCTGTTAATTTGGGTCTGGGATCATTGAGGCCTGAGATCTAAAAGATATCTTGAGAACTTCGCAGTGGAGTTGCTGCTAATCCTTTTTTTTTTTTTTAAACACATTTTCTGGGGTTTTTCACATTTTTTTTTTTTTTAAAAAGTAGCAGTTTGTCTGTTTATATTTGGCTGTACCAGGTCTTCGTCTCGGGGTGCGGGCTTTCCCCAGCTGCAGCGATCGGGGGCTACTCTCTAGGTGTGGTGCAGAGGCTTCTCATCGCAGTAGTTGGGGGGCACAGGCTCTAGGGCGTGGGCTCAGTAGTTGTGGTCATGGGCTTATTGTCCCACGGCATGTGGCATCTTCCTGGACCAGGGCTTTGAACTCATGTCTCCTGCATTAGCAGGTGGATTCTTAACCCCTGGACCACTAGGGAAGTCCCTTTCACCTGTATTCTGTCATCTGGTTTCACGTTGACGGTTCCCTGTGATGTAATTATTGTTGTCCACCTGATACTGCAGAGAAAGCTGACCGTGGGACGGCACACTGGCCCAACTTCATGCAGACTGAGCAGGGGCGCGGGGGCCCAGGTTTTCTGGCTCCAGATCCCCAGTTCTTTCTGCCACAGCAGAGCTGTGCTGTGAGCTCTTTGTGTGTGCTCAGGCACAGTCGGGTCTGACTTTGCGACCCCATGGACCCCATGGGATTCCCAGGCAAGAATACTGGAGTGGGTTACCATTTCCTCCTCCAGAGGATCATCTTTGCTGACCAGGGATTGAATCCACATCTCCTGCACTGACAGGTGGATTCTTTACCACTGCGCCACCTGGGAAATTTTTCGGATGTATTAGGAACACAATGCTTGATAAACAGTATTTGATAGCTGTGTTGATTCTCTGCTGTGCTCAAGGTCAGATTTGACTTGGCTGGAGGCGGTGACAGGAGGCTTTGTACTTGGAATAGCAGTGAGGACGGCCAGGACTTCAAATCCACAGATGATCTGAAGCACACATGGAGCTGGGCAGTCAGATGGCCCCCCGACCTCGCATATTACTGCTGCAGCCAAGCAGAACGCGTGGACTCGGGGGCTTTGTTTTTTCTTTCTGTATGCACTCTGGTAGAAACACTTGAGGTTTCAGAAACCAGACAACAATGAAGGAAGAAATAAACACAGACAAGGCTGTGTTTATCTCTGAGCAGTTGAGAGCCGACTGCGCTGTCAGTGACTTCCCTAGAGGCAGTTCTCACTGTGTGTGCTTTGGGTTCTGAGCGGAGTGGACACTAGTCACGCCGCAGTCCTGGCTCCTCCAGGGGAGGGGATGCGAGGGATAGAACAGTCCAGTCAAGGCGAGGGAATGTACACACTGAACTCATTTTTCATTCCTTTCGAAGAATCGATAATAAGGCCAAATTTCAAAATTAGAAAAAAATTATTTGACATCTTACACTTTTTTTTTTTTGCCTAACCATAAAGCAGACCTTTATGTAACTGCTTGTGTCTTGATTCTGATTTAGATGAAATAAAGCATCTTAGAACACAGTTAGCAAAAATATACTCTGTCTTTTAGTTTAAGAAAGCAGTACATGTCGACAGCATCGAACAAACATAATTGGTTGAGATGCAAGTGGTTGGCAGGGTTTTGAAGAGACTTTGGAGGCGTTATATGAAGCAGTGCACTGCCATAGCATGTGAGGTTAGGTTTAAGCCAGGAAAAGCACTCTGGAGTTAATAAAGCAGCTTCATCACTTCCTCTTGGGTTACATGTTTTTCCTCATGTGATGTGAGCTGTCAGCAAAACGTTAAGGATTTTCTGTGTGTCCCTCAGCCACGCGGTTCCTGTGTGGATCCCACGTATGTTGTGGCAGCCCCAGTTTCTATTTGTCAGCTGGTGGGTTGTGAGGTGTTCCCCCTCCTGCCATCTCCCTCTAAGTAGAGAGGTTAAATTCCCATTTGCTCAGCCTTTAGTTCCTTATCACAGCCTCCTGAGCTAAAGAGTGTGTAGGAGCTGTGTTCCCTCTGGTTGGAGAGGTTTATCAAACAAGAGGTTGAATCAAAATGCAGCCAGCCAGCTGGCAGGCCACATCCTGTGTTAGATGAAGTGAGTGGATTATTCTTTTAAGTTAATTTTTTTGGAGTTTAGTTGCTTTACTTTGTGTTCCTACTGAATAGCACGGTGAATCAGCTATATGTATGCACGCAGCCCCTCTTCATGGGTTTCCCTGCCATTCAGCTCATCCCAGACATCGAGTAGAATTCCCTGTGGTAATGGTAGGTTCTCCTTAGGTATCTGTTTTATGTGTAGGATCAATAATGCATATGTGTCAATCCCAGTTTCCCAATTCTTCCCACTCATGGACAGCCATAAGAAGGAATGAAATTAGGTCATTGCAGAGATGTGGCTGGACCCTAGAGACTGTCGTACAGAGTGAAGTAAGTCAGGAAGAGAAAAGTATCCTGTATTAATGCATATATGTGGAATCTAGAAAAACCGTACTGATGATCTCATTCACAAGGCAGAAGTGGAGACATGATGTAGAGAACAAACGCCTGGAGTGGCTTAGTTCCTGACGAAAGTTCAGTTCTCTCCCAGCTGCCGTGTAGGTGATGACGGGGCCAGAGTGCCCTGGCACTGCCGTGTCAGGCAGCCTTTCCGTCTTACAGACACCCCATCCCCAAACCAGGAATCAGAGCACAGCCTTAAGGAGAGAAATCAGGGTTTTCCTCTGTGCTCGCTGACTTTGACACCAAGACAGAAGGTCCATTTGTCAGTCAGGAAACGGCAGATGGCTTAAATCAGAACAGTCATGCACATCTGGTTGTGTGGTAGATTTTGCTCAAGGGTCAGTCCCTTCTCGTTTGTAATCAGAGTTTTGCACGTCAGCCCATGGGGAGTAGAAGGGACTTCTCTGCATCTCCTGCTTTCAGTGGTGCAGCCAGGTGGAAGATGTATGCCGTCTGGGAGGATTTATTTTTTTTTAAATAGTACAGTTCTTTTTCCTTTATCTTAATTTTAAATTATCTGTGGCAAACATTCTTGAAAGAGACATTCACTATTGTTTTATTATGTGGGAGGAAGTATGCTTCTCTGTATTGAAAATGAAATAGTAGATCATGTAACTATATTAAAATATTTTCTCCAAGTTTAATATCTTTAGGAATAGAGTGTCTTAATATAACATGAAATATGAAAGAATTCAGTTATTCACTATCCAAACAGTGATGATAAAATAGAAGAAAATTTCTAAAGTTTTAAGCAGTTTTGCATCAACTCTGGTTTAAAATAGTCTTCATCTGCTGTTGTAGAAGACTTCACCTTCAGTTCTTTGCACAGGCATTACTGTGATGAGGATCGGAAGGGTGATAACATTGTTCATTGTTGGGTGCTTTTGGGGTTCGAGGCTCAGAACACACTGCTGTGTTGAAATGGTCGGTCCATTTTTTTTTTTTTTTTTTTTATTTTAAAAAATAACTTTTTTTTTAAATTATCATTTCTGTTTTGATTCTTTTTTTTTTTTTATTTTTATTTTTTTTTATTTTTTTAATTATTGTTTTAGCCATACATTGTTATGATATCACCATGGGTTTACATATGCTTCCCCTCCGGGTCCCCCCTCCCTCCTCCCTCCCCCCCGGGAAATCTCGCTGCACCAGTCCCGAGCATCAATCCTGGGCTGGCGATTGATTAGACACATGACAATTAACATGCTTCAATGCCCTTCTCCCATCTCATCCCACCCTTACCCTCATCCACAAAGTCCACAAGTCTATTCTATACATCTGCGTTCCTTTTGTTGTCTCCCATGTTGGGTTCTCATTACTGTCCTTCTAAATTCCATATATATGTGTTAATATACTGTATTGTTGTTTTTGCTTCTGGCTTACTTCACTCTGGATAATGGGCTCCAGTTTCATCCATCTGAGTAGAATTGCTTCAAATGAATTTTTTTTTAATGCTGAGTAATATTCCATTGTGTATATATACCACAGCTTTCTTATCCATTCGTCAGTTGATGGGCATCTAGGTTGCTTCCATGTCCTGGCTATTGTAAACAATGCAGCGATGAACATTGGGGTGCACGTGGCTCTTTCAATTCTGGTTTCCTCGGTGTATATGCCCAGCAGTGGGATTGCCGGGTCATATGGCAGGTCTATTTGCAGCTTTTTAAGGAACCTCCACACTGTTTTCCATAGTGGCTGTACTAGTTTGCATTCCCACCAACAGTGTAAGAGGGTTCCCTTTTCTCCACATCCTCTCCAGCATTTATTGCTTGTAGACTTTTGGATGGCAGCCATTCTGACTGGTGTAAAGTGGTACCTCATTGTGGTTTTGATTTGCATTTCTCTGATAATGAGTGATGTTGAGCATCTTTTCATGTGTTTGTTAGCCATTTTTATATCTTCCTTGGAGAAATGTCTGTTAAGTTCTTTGGCCCACTTTTTAATTGGGTTGTTTATTTTTCTAGAATGGAGCTGCAGGAGTTGTTTGTAAATTTTTGAGATTAATTGTTTGTCTGTTGCTTCATTGGCTATTATTTTCTCCCATTCTGAAGGCTGTCTTTTCACCTTGCTTATAGTTTCCTTTGTTGTGCAAAAGCTTTTAATTTTAATTAGGTCCCATTTGTTTATTCGTGTTTTTATTTCCAATATTCTGGGAGGTGGGTCATGGAGTATCCCGCTTTGGATTATAGCAGAGAGTGTTTTGCCTATGTTATCCTCTAGGAGTTTTATAGTTTCTGGTCT